>JABBOT010000016.1:9548062-10000038 GCA_016165875.1 Acanthopleura granulata
GGTGCACAGAAGTTGAATAAATTGGCGCATAGAGCTGAAGATTCTATGTGTACCATCTGAATTTATTTTTTCTTTTTTTCATTTGCGTTTTCTCTGAATGCCGAACTTTTTTCTAGCATATTGTCCTTTTCCGGAGGAAAGCTGTGTCTCTCTTAACCGGTGGTTCAATACATTGTCTTGCTAACCTGAACACATCAACGTGCTATTTACTCTTCCTACATATATTTCCGGCCGCCACACCCCCATGCCCCGCCATCTCCCGACAGACTTGGGAATAATTATTCCACACCGTCTAGTCTCAGGTTTAGGGTTAGTGTAGTGCAGTATTTGTGAATTTCTAAACTTTGTTCACTCGACTGTTTGTGCTGCTGTTTATGCATCAGTGAATGTAAATCAGTGAATCATTATGCATTACACATCTTCGGTATAACATATCTGAATTGTTATTGCAATTGAGATATATTTATCAGTAAATATAGACCGTTATAATCCATGGAAGATAACCCTGTCAACATGCGTGGTAAGTGTAAAAGAGGTATGAAATTCTAATATGTCAATATTAATAAATAATTTCTCAGAAATAAATTTTGTGACTTGGATGTTATCATTTTTATGTAGGAAGACTCTTTTATGGTCTTAACATGTTCTTATCACATGGCCGACTCTTTTCCGGTCTTAACATGCTCTTGTCACATGGCCGACTCTTTTCCGGTCTTGTGTTCTTGTCACATGGCCGAAATGCTACCAATGTGACGCTAAACCTTAACCATTAAGTCGTTCATTTATTCTTTGTTGGTTTGTGTTAAAAGCAGAGAAAACATAAAAATTACATAAAGTTTACATACATGTAAATAATAAATTACATGAAAGCGTTCCAAAAGTTAGTTGTAAGTGTGGTCTTCAATATTAATTTCGATTTTGCTTAATCGAGGAAAAGACACCTGAACATAATTTTTGTATGGTGGGTATTTGAGACCGCCGTTTCGTATATGCAGTCTTTGTGTAACGCTGTTATAAATGATAGCACATCTTTAATAAATATTTTTGTCCCTTTCTGCTCGCAAATGTGTTCATTCTGTATTTGGATCATATTTATATTTCTAATACGTTCATAAATATTATCATAATTCAGGTTAAATGCATATGTTTGGATATAAATAAATTTACATTCAATTAAATTTAATAGACATGCATCACATCCTTATTTAGAACATTATTATGCATCGACGATAGATACCAAAACTTGGTCCCAAATCTAGGATATATACATTCGTATATCAGCCGTTAAGACCAGTTTCCAAAACGACAGATAACACAAACCCTCAAAGAACTAAGAATATATATAAATATTAAATTAGGACGGTCTCGATAATCAACTATGTATCTGAGTTGGGCTTTGATTGCAACTGTTCATACATCCAACGTAATGATCACACTCAACACGATCAACATACGGCCCCCAGCCCTGGATTAACCGGAATTATACACAAATACCCACCGTACAAAAATATTTGGAAATACCCTTCTCTCCTGGAAAAAAACACACGAAAGACTATATTTGCAATTAGGTTTTGACGCTCTTTCGTCTGATTTTTGCATCATTTTAATGGGTTTTTTTCTCCTCTAAACGCTGTTTTAAATACTGGGCTTGTGATTATGGACTATTTCAAACACGGACAGACACCTTCATACGTGCAATAAGCACGACCAACCACCAGTTAGTCGGATATGGTTTTGAGTTTCCCTGACTGAATGAAAGGCTATGGATCAATGCCAAACCGGCAATGTTTCAGTTATACCCGGTGAGAGAGTTTACCAAGAAAACGTCACTGTCAGTATTGAATGGACAGGTTGTCTGAAGCGGGAGTTGTGGGGGTGGGGGGGGGGGAGAGGGATACTGGCAAGTGTCTAGTCAACATTAACCTGACCTAGTTCTGCTTTCTCAAGGTTTTCTAGACGCAAAAGCGTGTTTGTGAAGTGCTGGGTTCACATATATAATATATAATACACGTAACGTTTTTTTTTTTCCGGGTGTATTATTGGGGTATTGTAGCTGTAGACGTTCGTACGTACGTCGTTCCGTCCACATTCTTGCAAACAATCTCTCTCTGCTATGCTTAAATTTAGTTCAAAGTTTTGATATAAATGCATCTACACGTACCCCTGAGATGAACAACGTACTGCTTTGACTTTGGGTCACCTTGAACTAAGTTTTCGGTTTGAACAAGGTAGATAATGTGAAGTAGTGAACACTTGTAAACAGGATGTCTTGTGAAGGTTTGGGCCAAAGATTATTTAACTTAATGTGTCACAAACATCTCGTAGATGAGAAGAAATCCCGCCGTCTTCAAAATTTAAAGACACCATTTACCAAGTTAGTGCGGAGAAATGTTCATTTCATTTTCAGGAAGAGACAGGCTAGTAACGATTATCAGCTTTCTGTGTAGAAGGGTACTTATAATGCACTCCATGGTATTATTTTTTGATTTCCAGACACAGATGACATGAAACGGGGGTGGAACACATAAGTGATTTAGCCTCCCAAGAATCTGAACTGCCCAGGTGGGGTCGTCCCGTGGTTCTCTTCACGTTACCAGAATTGTAAAACACTTGCGGTTACCTTCATCCGTTGATGACAACGACATAAAAACATGTGAACAGGGTTACGACAATACACAACGCCATTAGAAAAGCCACCTAAAGTCGGCTCCTAGTTCCCGTTTCCCAATTCCCAGTTCTCAGTTCCCTATTCCCAGTGTTCTCTTTTTCTATTAAGCATTAAATAGCATCTTCCTTTGAAAATATCAATCTACAATATCACACATAAGCATCACACCCCATACCACAGTCTGTAAATAATAAAATATCAAAAAAATCACAAAAAATCAGTGTTAACCTGTGCCGGGCAAAAACCTATAATATTACAAAGGGAGCATCACATGCCATATGACACAGAAAACATTACATCCTGTAAATGCTCTTCTTTAGCGTACATCTCTCACAGGTAGCAATCATATTTAAAAAATTCACATAAATCTAGTGTTATCTTGGGCCAGACAACAATCTATATCATTACAAGGGGAAACGTATGGAGCATCAGATGCCATATGAGCCTGTCACAGGGTAAAATACCTTCTGTAAATACTCTTCTTTAACGTATACCCATTTAACAGATAACAATGAAATTTCAAAAATTCGCAAAAATTTAGTGTTATCCTTGCCAGGCAACAACCTTTTCCATTACAAAGCGAAAGTATGGAACATCTCATGCTATATGACACAGGCTGGCACAGAGTAAAGTACTTCCTGTAAATACTCTTCTTTAGCGTAAAATTTAAAAAATTCACATAAATTCAATGTTAACCTGTGCCGGGCAAGAGCGTATAACATTACAAAGGGACGACTATGGAGCATCACATGCAATAGGACACAGAAAAAATTACATCCTGTAAATACTCTTGTTTAGCGTACATCTCTCACAGGTAGCAATCAAATTTAAAAAATTCACATAAATCCATTGCCATCCTGTGCCAGGCGACAACCTATATCATTAAAAAATCAGAAGTATGGGGCATCACATGCCATATGACGCAGCCTGGCACAGAGTGAATTACTTCTTGTGAATACTCTTCTTTACCGTGTACTCCTCCCATGTAGCAATCAAAAGTTCACATAATGGAGGTGTTAGGTATCGCTTGCCACATGACACAGCCTGGCAGAGAGTCTCCTGCGTACATTAATCCTCTGGTAGCAATAGAATTTTAAAAAATTCACAAAATTCATTATTATCATGTGCCAGGCATCAGCCTATATCATTACAAACAGAAAGGCATGGAGCATTACATGCCATATGACACAGCCTTGCACAGAATAAATTACTCCCTGTAAATACTTTTCTTTCGGGTATACACATCTGTAAGGTAAGAATAAAATTTTAAAAATTCACAAAAATTCATTGTTATCCTGTGCCAGGCAACAACCTATATCAGTACAAGGAGAAAGGTATGGAGCAACACATGCCATGACACAGCCTGGTACAGAGTAAATTACTTCCTGCAAATACTCTTCTGCAGTGTTTACCCATCTCATAGGTAGCAATAGAATTTTAAAAATTCACAAAAATTCTGCGCTGTCCTGTGCCAGGCAACAACCTGTATTATTAGAACGGGAAATGAATGGAGCATTGGATATCTTATATTTTACCTTGTTACAGTGTAAATTACTGCTTGTGTATACACTTCTTAAGAATATACCGATCTGTTATGTAACAATGAAATTTTAAAGTTCACATAAATTGAATTTTATCCTTTGTCAGGCTACATCAGTCAACGGGCAATGTATTGATGATTAGACGGCATATTATTTAGCCTGACACAGAGTAAATTATTTCCTTATATACGATACTCTTCTTTACAACATGCCCATCTACGAGGTAGCAAAAAGCTGAGCAGATAATATAAATTTAGTTTTATCCTTCGCCAGGCTACGATATATACTGCAAACGTCAGTGTATAAATAATGACGTGCTATATTTTGTGTCCTGGCTTCGAGTGAACTATTCATTGTATGTCATTGTGTTTCCATTTTGTCTTTAAAGGAGAATAGTTCGATGAAATTGCTTTCAAACTTCATATAAATTCAGCTTTATACTGTCCTCGTCTATAGGTAACATGGCAAATGAAAACAGATTAAGAAGTACATGTCATATCGTGTCTGGCACAGAGAGAGACTTTGGTTTATGGTCGTTATCAGAATGTGCGTATCAGAGGGCGGCCTATAAGAGGGCACATAAAACTCTCGATATGTTTAAATTCATAAGCAATATCGTTTAGCTTGGTGCACAGTCAACTGTTTACCATATATTCTGGTGTGTAATATGCACGTAAATCTGAGATGTGCAATATTTTCTAATATTTTTTCTGTATCATATGGCATGTGAGGCTCCATACCTCTCCTATTGTAACAGTATAGGTTGTTGCATTACTAAACCCTAACCCTAATGTATCCCGGGATTTGCCCGGTTTCCGTCTATCATAATATGCTGACCGCCGTTGTGTAAATGAAACATTTTTGAGTATGGCGTAAAACACCAAAGAAATAAATAGATAATATTTGCAGTATACAAAGACGTATCGCAATCAATTTTCATTATGTTAAGAAATAAGTTCGGGATAAAATAATAGGAGCAAAGAAATAAAAATATTTTATTTATTGGGCTGGTGTTTCATTATTATGATGTGAGGAAAAAGGGTAGAACCCAGGGAAAGCCCAAGACCCAAGGCTTCTGGCAAGAAATAAAAATAATAAAAATAGCATAAGCTGTTACTAGATCAATTGGGGGGGGGGGGGCGGTATTCATGTCATCGTCCATGCTGTTGTTCCTTCAATTCCCCAGTGCGGGTTATGTCCCATTGAAAAAACTTTCTTTTCACCGTACATTGGTTCAGCTGTATAAGCCTATGTCCTTGTCATAAAAGGGGCACTTGTGGAGATATTCCAGTTTATTTCGATATTCCTTAAACATGTGATATAGAATTGTTATTGTAAATAGGTTTACAGATAATCTGTTCATTACTTGTCATATGTTATAGGCCTCGCCGGTGCACTTGAAAAGCTGTAGGATCTTTATTGTATCGTATCATAGTCATAATGTTTCTGTTCATATGTCCATAGTTTCCATACATTGAACTGATTAAATCATGACTACAACTTATCCTGTATCAAATGTGTGCCAAGTGTTTTTGATAAGATGTTCGTCTATAAGTAAAGGTACATATATAGGCCTTATTTTTGACTCACTGTTATTTACATATTTTTTGGTGTTTTACTCCGTAGGCCTACTCAAGAATATTTCACTTATGTCACTTATGCGACAGCGGCCAGCATCAGTTGGGCGAAAGCACGTGCGCTGGAAACAAAAATAATGATTTTTTTCCGTATGTATGCTACACAGAGATAGAAGAGAAGTGCAGTGCACCTCTGGAGCCTCGCTGGAGAAGAAAATTTGCAGTAAAAGGCCACTATCATCACCAAAAGATATGTAGATCAGCAGATTTTACACGTTTCCACACACTTCTCATGCCAAACACATCGTAGTTACCTATCTAGCTGGTCCTATGCTATACCAGTGCAACATATTTCGAAGATTGTGATTCTCTATACACACTGGGATTGTTGTAAACAAAAGTCCTCATATGGCGAGTACACGGAAATCATGATGGCCAAATCTGTGACAATTTATCGCGCTCACGACGTTGGCAATAAATATTTGAACTGAACTAAGGCTACCGGTATGTCATAATTCCATTGCAATTGTCTTCTTGTGGCAAGACGTGTCCACGCCGCCAAAGTGCTGCCACCACTGCATCATGCCGAACACATCAGACATGACACCATACTCAGTCATATTATACTGACATTGGCCAACCAGTCCTGTTTCCTTGCTCTAAGCACTCATTCCAGAACGCCAGGCGAGGCAGCAAAAAGTATACCATTTGTAAAATCTTTGGTAAAACGCGACACGGATTGATCCTAGAGCTCCACAGAGACCGAAGCAAACTAACAAGCTGGTGTCAATTTTAGTTTTCTGAGAAAGAGCTATATAAGAATCTCATGCAACATATCCCCAATAGCACTTTATGTTATTAGATAGGTAGAGTTCTATAACATCGGCCTCAGTGAGTGGAATCAACATGGGTACACCAGCGTCTTCCGGTCCGCGCTGGCCTTCCGGCCTAACACGTGCTGTCCCAGACACCTACAGGATTGGTTACCGAACACGTGCTGTCCCAGTTATCCGACAGAGTGCGCATTACAGGAGTGGTTACCGAACACGTGCTGTCCCAGACACCTGACAGAGTGCGCATTACAGGAGTGGTTACCGAACACGTGCTGTCCCAGACACCTGACAGAGTGCGCATTACAGGAGTGGTTACCGAACACGTGCTGTCCCAGTCATCCGACAGAGTACGCATTACAGGAGTGGTTACCGAACACGTGCTGTCCCAGTCATCCGACAGAGTGCGCATTACAGGAGTGGTTACCGAACACGTGCTGTCCCAGACACCTGACAGAGTGCGCATTACAGGAGTGGTTACCGAACACGTGCTGTCTCAGTCATCTGACAGAGTGCGCTGGAGGTAGCACTGTGGGGGTGGGCTGGCGTGGCTTAAGTAAATCACCATATCGTTTACAAAAGAATAAACTTTAAAAGTCCCTCAACTATGCCGGAGACAAAATTAGCGCGAGTTGGATTCGAAAACGCGACCTCACCGGTCTGACAGTCACAACGAACCAGGGCTTTTATATCATCCGAGTCAGCCAGAGAGGGCACGTTATTAATTCTAAGAAGGTTGATTTATTCACTCAGTTTGGTCATTGTTGCCTGACGACATACCAGTGCTCAAGAAATTTTTCCCTTGTTTGACGCCGGTAATATTTATAGACAGGGGAGGCAGTTTTTAGCCTGCTAGCGAAGCGTAGAGACACAAAATCCTCTCACCAATGGGGTCGCTGTGAGTTCAAGCCCAGCTCTGGCTGGCTTCCTTTCCGGCCGTACGTGGGAAAGTCTTCCAGCAACATGAGGATGGTCTACCATCCACCATAATGCTGGCCACCATCGTACATACATGTAAGTGAAATATTCTTTAGTACAGGGACAATCACCTCTGAATAAATAATAAAGAGTATTTATGGGGAAAGGGAGAGGGGACTGGTTTGGTGAGAGTAAAACACCCCATCGCAGCTAATTCGTCATTTAGGCCTCCATATACCGGACAAGCCTTCAATTTAAAGGTTAGAATTAGACTTCTTACCTTCAGTTTCTTTAGGAAAATAAGTAAGACTTTAAAATTACCTTTTTTACCGTAAAGGTTAATGACATTTAAAAATGAAAACTTTAAATAATCTCAGCCTAACTTTTCGGTGACGTCAGTTGTAGATAAAGCTATACGCCCATTTGGCATTTTGTGCTCTGTTCAGTCTGCTTGTGAAATAAGACATCTGAACTTCAATCAAATGAATAAGTCAGTAAGCAAGTAAATACATAAATACATTAAATATGACGGTCTCACCTTAGATCTTTCTGTAGACCGTTCGCAGTCTCAGTCGTGGTCGTGAGTGATGAATACCCTGCCCAGTTGAGATCGAACGTCGTCGTGGGGATGACGATTCAGTGATGTACATCCATGAATACCACCTCGCCAACACAGACTCAGCTTTCGTCGGCCGCGGTAAGAAGTACATTTTGCAATTTTTTGCGATTGTTTGTTTTCGCAGCGAAATGGTTGATTCAGTATGCAACACAGACTCACCTCGTTTTAGCAAAGATTACGTGAAGGTATACAGCTTTTGTGTTGTTTGTACATTTTTGTGTTGTTTGTACATTTTTGTATTGTAATTTTTGTTTTCGAAAATTAAGTGGTTCGAAGCCTTTTTTAGGTCTACTGTTGGGGCAGACTAGATTGATAGATTGCTGGAATGAAAGATATTTACCTTGATCTCGAAGAATCTTTTAACAAGCAAATATCGCGATGTCCAGATTTTACAGTGTCTGCGTATGTAACATGATTACTACGTAACTAATCTCGAGTACTGCGGCGAGAATGTAATCTAAGAAGAAGATGACTTTCCTTATCCAAATATATATATATATATATATATATATATATATATATATATATATATATATATACCATATATATATATATATGTGTGTGTGTGTGTGTGTGTGTGTGTGTAATACGGTACATAACGCGCAGCATGCCAAGGTCCAGAACATTATCGATCATAAACTGATACCTTTACATGCAAGGAGAACAAACAGAGAAAATCACTCCTGAACTTTTATCTCAACCCTTGTAAATTTGATGCTGGATCAGGCTAGATACTCTGTTGGTTTAATTTTTGGACATGATATGTACTCTCAGCTTTTGTGGATTTCATCATGGGACATGGTAGATACTCTCAGCTTTTGTGGACTTTACTTTGGGATATGCGAGGTACTCTCATCTTTAGTGGATTTGACTTTGGGATATGTTAGATACTATCAGCTTCTGTGGATTTAATTTTTGGACATGCTAGATACTATCAGCTTTTGTGGATTTCATCTTGAAAAATACAAGATAGTCTTAGCTTTTGTGGATTTAATCTTGGGATATACTTGACACTTTCAGTTTTTAATTCAGGGACAAGCTGTATACTCTTCCACGATGCGCTGCATAGGAGCAGCAGTTTGAACCTGAAGTACCCGCAATCATTTGCCAACAAGTGTCATCATGGATAGGACATACATGTTGACAAATCCTCAGAATTAGTCCCATCTTCATGAGACCAATCCCTGATGAATTGATCCACTTGTATAGGCCGTTATTTCCCGAAAGGTTGGGGTGTAAGCGTATGTATAGTATATACGGTAGACTTTATCCGTGTCATACAGTTAAGTACGCTAGTGCTATATTGAAAGAAATGTATATATATACATGATATCGTCATCCATGTCTTTTTCAGCCATTATCAAAAATTCAGGTGATGCTATGAGGGTTGTTACTGCAAGCTGAATCGTGCGACTAGGCGGCGAGCATCTGAGTGCACCATCCGCCACCCATGCCAATGAAATCATCATTCCTATACTGCCACTGGTTGGACAAGTAATGTTTCCTTGCCGTAACCCCTTAGCGCTGAGCGCCAGCCGACCTCAGCAAACAGCATTATTGGTCTTACGTATGACCCCACCCTTAGCTGAACCCAGATCTTATATACCAAAGAACTGTCCTGGCCTGCTTAGGGTGAGGTTGACTGTGATATCAAATAAAATCAAAACATGGAAAAGAAAGTACGTGGGAACTTGTGCGTTAAAAAATGGTAACCTTCAAATTTACACTGCGGCAATTAGTAGAGAGATACTCCTCCGCACATTGTCCCATGTGTGTAATGTGTACACCAATTATTTGTGTGTAGTGTCTACGGCAGTTATTTGTGTGTACATCAGTTATTATTGGGGCCCCCCCGTGACTCAGTCGGTTAGCGCGCTAGCGCTGAGTGTTGTTTTGCGGTTATGCTTCTCTCAGGTAGATTGTTCTGGCAAATCCGTTTCGGTATATTGACATCGGACTCTTGAGATTCATAGCTTGGTTCGAAAATTTTACCGGTGAATTTTACAGAAATGATCAGTAAAACTGACAACACATATTCATTAGCGCAGCAGGAAAAAAAACTCCTTTGCAAGTAACAAATGTGTTCAACCTGAATTTGGATCAGATTTATCTTTTTAATATGTTCATATGTATTACCATAATACATGTTATATATATATGTTTGGATACAAACAACAAATTTGCATTCAAATAAATTTAGTAGATATACATCACATCCTTATTTAGAACACCATTATGCACCGACGATAAATACCAAACGTTGGTCCCAGATACCCACCATGCAAAAATATTTTCTCTTAAAAAATAATAATAAAATATAACAGATCATATTTGTAAATAAGTTTTGTCGTTTTTTCATCTAATTTTAGCATCATTTTTATGGTTTCTTCTTCTTTAACACATCAAGCAATAAAACTACCACTATCACCTGGAGCCAAATATCGACAACCTGAAGCTTTAAGGGTGACGTTTTGGGACATACGATTATGAAAATCTGAACAGTTATTCATTAACACATGAAGCAACAAACTAAATGGCATCAGTGACTGCAGAAAATTGTAATCCTGACATTTTAACGGTGAAAAGACATGTATAATGTTTGCTGATAATTGTAAGCCTGAAATTTTAACGGTGAAAAGACATACATTAACCACACCCAGAAACAAAAGAATCACGTTTATACCGAGTACAGAAAATGTTTAGTTTGACATTTTAATGGTGAATTTGATCGATAATGATGGGAGAAATCTGAACACTTATGCAATAGCATGTGAACTAAATAAAAAGTGCAGCTGGAAAATTTAAGATTAAAACAAACAAAACAGGTTCTAAGAACAGGTGCGAGTCGTCCAGAATTGAGCCAAGTCGGCATACGTGTTGGGTTTTCCCGTGTCATCCTTCAGGGCTTGGCACAGCGCCTTCCAAATGTGCGCGTCGTCCACATACTGTCTCCGGTACCCCGTTGTATAGTGCCTCCGCCACTCGTGATATTTCATGTATTCCGGTTTGTTCTTCGACAAGAATGTCAGATATTCGCCCAGCTCTTTGGGACCGGCAAAATCATCCACGTGTATAAAACTTTTTGGCGGAGTTATAGCGAGATAGTCCGCTTTGGGCGCACCCATAACCACAGGGACCGCACCCATACCGAACCCGTGACTGAACGGCTTCTCCGTTATGTATTCTCTGCACTTGCTGTTTTCGAAGGCCAAATAAAACAAGAAGTTTTCAACCTCCCGACAGTGTGACAAGAGCAATCCTCTCTCATACCTGCCGCACATTTTCCTTCCGCATCTGCCGTAGATTTCCACGCTGGTATGGTTTTGCAGCTGGCGGATGTAGTTCAAGCGGGCGCTGTGAACTAAAGATGGGTCACAGTTTGAGATCACAGACACAGCCACACCGGAACGGTTCCCGATGTGGCCAGGGAGCGGCCCTGGGGTCTCGCGACGGGTTGTCCACCCGTAAGGTATGCGCACTTCTGACGCGCTGAGATATGTCATGGTCCAGTTGAACATATTTCTAATTGCATCGAATCGGTATTCGTGCATAAAAAAGCTGTTGAACGGACTCTCATCCATCAACCAGATCCAGCGCTGATCAGGGCGGCGGTATTTGGGAAAGTCTCTTTTACGCTGCCTGCCGTGTGCAATGAGAATGGCGTGACTTTGGTTTAGCAGGGTGCGGTCGCGCGTGATCAGACAGTTCTCGTCTAAGTAGGTCTTGGGTCCCTCTATGTTGTATTCAGACCAATCTATGACGACAGTCAGAGGCTCCCTGGGGCCACAGTCACACTTCGGCATCAGTCGTAAATGGGGAGAGCCGACGTACATCGTGATCATCAGAAAACACGCCAAGCCGAAAATAAGCAGTACTAGGGCTCTGTAACATAAAGCAAATAGTGTGCTGTATATTGTACTTTCGGGTGAAAAATAATCCATAACATGCTGGCGTCCTCTTGAGGTTGGTCGTGGGTCTCCGCCAGGCTCTTCCAAGGTTCCCCCCACCATAATGCTGGCCGCCGTCCAATAAGTGAAATATTCTTGAGTACGGCATAAAACACCGGTGAGATAAATAATAAAAAAATATAATCTATAAGGCCTCGCACAAACGACTAATACCTAAGACCTAACCACTCCTGCATGAATGAACCATACCTACACGTAAGACCGCCTAAGCACACTTCCGGCTGTGTCATGCTTGTATCTGAGACCTAAACATAAGGAAGACTTCATCATCAGTAAGATCTCATCATACGTATGATCTAGTCACACGGTAAAATACATGTATCTCGATTGCCATTGCCATTCGAATCTTGTGTCTTATATATTTTGACTGTTACAACAGCATGACGTTAGGGGCATGCTTCGCTATGTTTTTAAGGTGTACGCAATCTTGGTCTGTTGTCCTTTTTGAGTTCTGCAAATAACTGTCGCTGTCAGGGGGGGGAACTTAAATGTTTAAAAGTTAAACAATACTGTATTTTCCCCGAATTTTTCAACATTAATCACTGTATCGGTTTTGTAGATGGTTTTAGTGTGGCGTCTTGTTAGTTCCTGTACCTCAAAACATTGAATGATTTGTTTTATCGGCAAAAGGTAAACAACGCATAAAAACCATGGCAAAATCAGATGAAAGAGCGTAAAGCTGTATTTGCTGATATAGTCTTAGTTTTGATTATTTATTTTGATTTTCTCTGTCAGGAATAGAGTATTTCAAGAGAAAAGAGTTATTTGGGACCACCTCTTTGTATATATTGTTTTTGCGTAATAGTGTTATAAAAGGCGATGTTGCACATGTTCAATAAAATATTTCCACTAGAATTTGATTTTCTTCATCTAATATATGTGTTTAATAACTGTAAATCAACTATAAACAACCACACACAGCAATACACATGCTTTCCGTCCCACTACGGACCGCCTCCAGGTTTTGTTACAGCCTATTACGTACTGTCACGTTTCGTTGTGTTCATCCCGTTCTACTACAGCCTACTAGGTTTCTCATCCGCACCGTGACTGCCGTGGCGACTTTTTTGACAGTTTGAAAATCTAGCCCAAATCTAGCCCACGGCAATAACGGCTTGTCACGTCTGCATATCCCGTCAACCCGTTATATCTCACGTCCATCCCGTTTTGTGCACGGTTGCCTGAAACGTGGCTACCGTGGCCCCCGGGAACATAATGTAATGCTAGGTTTTAGGTGAGTGTTTTTTGTGAAATTACTATTGCGATAGGCTGCTGACATGGTAGTGGTGGCTTAAAGCTGACCTACTTGGCAGTTGCTAATGCGAAAACAATACAAGCACCGTATTAAGAAGATGTCGAACGGCAGTAAGAAGAAAAATGCGATGGACAGGAACAACAAAGTACAAAAATGAGGGTGGAACGCAGATGAATCCGGACGAGAGTGAGACGCAGGGAGGAGGGGGCATTGCATTTGGTGAGACGTCCACATCCGCCCCGTACCCGACCCCCATCAACTCTATCATCTTGGAAGTCCTCCGGGAAATGGAGTCTGAGAGGAGAAATATCTTCATCACGACAAGAAATTATCAGCCGAGGGCTTTCATTACAAAGTGAAATAGGCGATATAAAAACGGAACAACAACGATTAATTAAAAGACAAAACCAGGCACAATACAAACTGGGAGCGACGGAGGACAGGGTAACCAGCGCAGAGCAGGCAATTCATAGTGTGGAGATATTCTAGGAGTTTTAGCGGTTTTTGTGGGGAGTGGAGTGGCCTGTAAGGCCATTGTACAGAACTTTATTAGAAACACACTGAAAATTTCTGGTAACATAAACATCGAAATCGCACATCCACTTAGGACGAAAAAGCCGAATTCCAATACACCGACCATCATGACCAAATTTATTTACCGGGAGGATAAAGCGCGTGTCATCAGCACTGCTCGCACAACGGTGAAGAAAGCGGTCCAGTATGTCACAGAGGACGTGTCCCAGGAGGATCTTGAAAAAAGCATCGCCTCGCCGTAGTCATGAAGATCGTTTGAGAGAAAGGCCAGAAAGTTGTGTTCCGCGGTGGGAGGCTCTTCATAAATGGGAATGAATTCATGGAGTGAAAAATGAAATGAACGAAATTAACCAGGTCAGTGCTTCCATGGAAACATTTTTGCATATCAGAAGTGTTTGTTTTTTTTATTATCACTTTATCTATTCATTTATTTTTAACCATCCATGCAGTTTGGGATGGAAATTGCCGATTACATAGTCCTACAGTGTACTTTAGGCTGAAGTGGGAAGTACATAATAATACACATATAATAGTACAACCTCTTTCGTTCTGATTAACCTGGATGGCCCTTTAATTATTTGACAGTTTGTGCTTGTGATGCCTCTCGAGTCACCCATTTCGTCATCTGCACCGCGTGACAGTGCAATGACGCGGTAATAATGACGTATGTGTCATGTGTTGCGAGTGAGTACTTATGGGAGCTATGATGCTCTTTGTGTGACGTATGACCCATTTTGATGATGTGATGTGTTTACAGCACACATACGTACAGCATAATGACATAAATTTGTTTTGGATATCATGTAAGATCAGATTCCAGCTGTATATTGCCACCGGCACTGCTAGAATACAATGAGAAGACCTATTTTTTTGTCAAATGTGCTCACTGCTGAATCCTTGGTGTTGTTTGCAAACTCCAGCTCTCTTAGTCTGGAATATATATGTATCTTTTGCTCATTGCTGATTGTTGGTGTTTTTTGCGGACCTTACCTAAGAACAACATAAACTGACCAAATTTTAGGAAGCGCTGTCGTTGGTTGGAAAACGGAGAGAAAAGTTCGAAATATTTCCACAATTGGGAAAGGAACACATTCAATAAAAATAATGTTAATAAGTTATATGCATCTGATGGATCTACAGTAATGGAGGAAAAGGAAACTCTGCGAAAACTAGAATCTTTTTATAACTGAATTAAATGTAAAAGTCAATACGTCTCTTGAGTTGGCTGATTTATTTGTTAGTTCTACTCTTAGTCTCTCCGAAGAGGGAAAACAATCCTCAGCAGTTCCTATAAGGGAAAGAGAGTGTCGAGATTCTTTATAGATTTTATCGGTTAAGAAATCCCCTGGGTGTGACAGATTGACGACGGAATTCTATAAAACTTTTTGGGATAGTATTAAGGGCCTGTTCATGGTTTCTGTTAAAAAATTATTGGGCTTTGGAATACTTACATCTCTTAACAGAGGAGAGGTGTTATCAAGCTTTTAGAGAAACCGGGCAAAGATCCAGATTTGATCTCAAATTGGAGACCATTTACTCTGCTTAATATCGATTACAAAGTTATCGGCATGGCACTTGCCAACCGAGCTAAACCCTGTTTGAATAGTCTAATACATAATACTCAAAACTGGATTTTTGAAAGGTCACTTTCCAACTATTCTTACAATCTGCTACTGTCGCTCGATATAGAAAAGGCTTATGATTCCATGGAGCAGTTGTTTACGACTTATGCATTAGATAAATTTAACTTTTTTTGCCTATGTTCAAGGGTATATTTTGACTTTGTATGAAGAGTCCTGCAGTTGTGTGGTTAATAAATATAACTCAACCCACTGGTTTAATCTAGAGAGAGTAACGAGGCAAGATTGTCCCTTTTTTTCCGTAGATGTTTTTGATGGCTATCGAACTAATGAACAACGAAATACGCAGGGATGTGAACATTAAAGGAGTAAAAGTAAATGACCAGGAAGTGAAAGGTGTATATTACGCTGATGATTCCAATCTTGCACTCTTTGACTGAAATCTATAATAAACACTTAAAGGAAATACAAAACATTCGCAAGTTGCACGGGACTTCATTTAAATTTACAAAAATATAAACCTTTTCCGTTCGATACAAAGAATAACAATCATGTAACAATATAGAATACAGACATAAATAAAGACAGTGTAGATATTTTAGGACTTAGCGTGGGCACTAAGAACACCGTAATTAATTATATCCACTGACAAAGTGAAGAAACGATTTCGAATATGCTCTTTACGAAACTTAACTCTCTTTGGCCGGTCTCTTCTACCGAAAAGCGAAGGTGTCTTCAGATGGACATAAGTGGCTTCAGTCTTACATTTTTTTAAATTGATGATAAGAGAAATCAAGAAGGAATTATTTCCGTTTATTTCGGGATATCGCCAAGAAAAGATAAAAAGTGCTCTTCTCTGTTCTGCTTTAGATGAGCGTGGTATAAAATCTATAAACTTTGGTGACCACTGCGCAGCACTCAAGTTAACTTAGCTCTCTTGATACTTTGGTGGTCATGTCTCTCCATGGAAACCAAGCGCGACTGAAATATTTAAATATCTTGGCGGACTGGAATTTTTACTGTGTTGCAACCATGATACTCCTATGCTAAAGACTAAAATACCTATTTTATAAAAAGATATTCTCTTATTTCTGATGAGCATCAACCGAAATAATGAATTTGATATGAAAAACGAAATTATTGGAATAATGGAAAAATTATCAAACACAAAAAAGTCTCTATTCATTAATGAATGGAACAATTCTGGTATTAACTTGATTCGGGATATCTTGGACGAAAACGGAAGATTACTGTGTATGCTCGATTTGGAGAGAAAATTTTTGTTTCTGTGCTACCCAAATGATTACTACAATGTAATAATAGCCGTTTCGCGATTTGTAGGCTAAAATGTTTTTAATAAGAATTCCCCAATTCGAACATTAAACAATCCCATTCCATTTATGAATATTGCATTGATGAACTCTGTCTGGAATTTAAATGTGATAAATGGAAAGACAGAGAAAAAACTATTGATTCCGAAAAGTTTGGGATCTCACACAAAGTCTGCCGGTTGAAAACAAATTCAAGCAACTTCATCAGAAAATACTTCATTGTATTGTAGCCTGTCACACGCGTCTAAGAACTAAAGACTCGCTAGCGCGCTAATCGACTGAGCCATGGAGGACCCATGTATAAACAAGATTTGACAATTTATCTCTGCCAAATGCTTATTTGTTACTTGTTATTAAAGGGCGTTGTTACAAAAGCTGACAGCCCTGAACATATATTTCCAGTTAAATACACTGTAACCGTATACATGTACAGCTTTAAAATGAACACATGGGACAATTACAAAGAGGCACTTTCAGTTTCACTCTCCAATTCAATCTGACTCAGTTACCCTCACACATTCACATTTACGCGAATTTGTACAAATTCCAGGAATGATTCACAAGACTCATTCTTTTATTCCTGTCCGGTTTCGGGACAAAGACAAATGGTATCTCACGGAATAAACGGCCTGGATACCGACTGGCTATATACACCAGAGTAGCGGACAAGTGATCTCCCTACAAAGCTACATACACTGCAGTGGCAAAACAGAGAGTATTCGGGTTGAGATATAGTTAAACCCAATCATAACTCTTTCATTTATTATCGGATATGCGAGAATCGGAGGCGTAAATTTGAGAAAATTTTCGACAATTCTATTAGAATATTTATTTTGGCAATAACATGGACTCGGATCTACCGTGTCAGAGCAACTGTCACAGGACTAGCACAATCACACAAAAATCAATTACGGTACCTGTAGATCATAGAGGATTACGTAATTTTGAACTGGCGTCATAACCCATCTGATCCAATTAACAGTGACGAAACTACTGGAGGTGTGAACAAAGAAAATAGGCCTTTAATTCACCCAAATTACATGTAGGCCTACATAGGTGAGAAACTTAGTGAAAAAATACAAATGTATATAGGTAATTAGAATATGTCTTGTCTTCATATTTGATAATTTCATTGTGGTATAGAACATAAAACTCTTCTAAAACCAGCAATTTGCCAATTTATATTGGGCCTGTAGCTTCAAGAGCTTGCCGCCTCCTGTTCTCCTTGTGAAGACATCGATAATCAAGGGACATAACCACCCCAAAAAAGGTTGTCAGGAAGATATTCTCTCCAAGTTGTCTGCCCTTAGGTCAGTTGTTGAAAATGGCTGGCACGGAAGAATACTTGCTGCTGACTACAAGTCACATCTGGAGAAAATCCGAATGAAGATCGGGTTAGCTAGGTTTGAAAGGTCGGAAGTAGCAATTTGAAGTCCCCCTTTCTTCTTTGTAGTACGCAAAAAACCTTGTTCTCTGTTCAATAATCTAATAAACTGGGCGCTCAGCGAAGACACTGTTAGCGCCCTTGGCAATGCCAACATCTTGTGCTAACGTATTTAGCAGAACAGCTGACTACAGCAGCATCACCAAGGCGGTCGCTGTGAGTTATGCCCACCTCACGCTGGATCAACAGCAGCATCACCAAGGCGGTCGCTGTGAGTTACGCCCACCTCACGCTGGATCAACAGCAGCATCAACAAGGCGGTCGCTGTGAGTTACGCCCACCTCACGCTGGATCAACAGCAGCATCAA
Source organism: Acanthopleura granulata (assembly GCA_016165875.1). NCBI lineage: Eukaryota > Metazoa > Mollusca > Polyplacophora > Chitonida > Chitonidae > Acanthopleura > Acanthopleura granulata. The sequence goes on from JABBOT010000016.1 coordinate 9,566,636, forward strand.
CAAGGCGGTCGCTGTGAGTTACGCCCACCTCACACTGGATCAACAGCAGCATCACCAAGGCGGTCGCTGTGAGTTACGCCCACCTCACGCTGGATCAACAGCAGCACCAACAACGCGGTCGCTGTGAGTTACGCCCACCTCACGCTGGATCAACAGCAGCATCACCAAGTAACTTTCATGATCTGAAAACCGCAAACATCGCGCTTCATGAAATGAAATGCCTCACGCGTAGTTCGACAGACTGAGGATTCGTCTGGGTAAAGCAATCCTACAAATACGATATAAAATTTGAGGTTCAAAGGTATGTGGACATATCCATAGGCCTGGAGCGTTTATTTTACACAAAATTGCCCTAATGTCACGCTGGCGAAGACTGATCAGTGCCTCTCACCAAGGCGGTCGTTGTGAGTTCCTCACCTGTTGGACGAAAATTCCTGACAAAGATAAAAAAATAACCTCACTGAGATTAGATTGAAAAATGGATAAAGTTACTAAAATATGGCTGTGTATGTTGGATAATTGGTTCTACTGCATGAAAAAAACATGGCCGTAGTTTAAGGATAAGGATGAGAAGTAAACATTTTAATGTTTATACAGTAAAGTTAACTGTGAAACACATTCGGAAATGCAGCTTTCATTAGATGTTCTGTTATGGCTAAAATATAGCTTAGAAATACTTAATAATAATAACACAGTCATGAAAAACTAGATAAACAACCCCTAAAGGTGCACGTACATTAATGTTATGACACCACATTCCTTTCTACTTCAGAATGAATATTCATGTTTGTAAGCTGTACCTGTCCAGGTCTCATGCACAGACAGCTACAGCTCCTGCATGCGCACTACAGATTGTACGTGTGTAACTGATAGAGCCCATGTCTTTTCCATCATAAATAATCACCTTGGTCAATACTGAAATAGTGAAAATGCCAGAACTTTTTCAATAATCCCATGTCTCGCAACACCTTTTAAGGTATATTGATTCACTTCAGTTTTCACATACTGATAATACTTCGGCTACACATGTGACCTACATACCACCCATAAACCCTCCACCAATTGAAACCCGCTGTATTAATTTGCCGCCTAGCAAATATTGAATCGCCCAGAATCGGCGGCTATCACTCTGTAGCTCACTGACTGCAGCTCTGTCGTGTCAATCTTTACCTCTCCTCCTCCCACCTCGAATCAAGGCACGCCACCCGTAATATAGTTCAGCTCATTTTCATGTCTACCAGTCTACGTTTAGTTCAGTAAAATTTGTCACTTACCTTTACATGTACAGACTCTCTGCAGACATTGCTCACTTCCATCAAAGGTTCTATTGACTCTATGTATAAATCACTTGACAGCGTTCACTGTTTTCCTGGTTTAAATGTGTGCTCGCCGTAATACGGCTTAGTCATTGCCGATGTGGTGTTAAGCCATGTCCATTCATTCTTCACCTCAAGCCCATCCAAGTGTAAGGAATACATTACATTAATTCAAAATCTGCATCAGAAAACTTTTTTGTGACACTGATCCGACTGTTGAAACTTTGAATTGTTTGAAATTGTTGGCTGTTAGAAAGATAAAATATTCATGACGAAATCCGGTGTTATTTTTCTAGAAATAATGCTGACCGACGTCGTATAAGTGAAACATTCTTGAGTACGGCGTAAAACACCAATCAAATAAATAAATCAAATAAATAAATCTTTCTTTCTGGCTCTTGAAAAAGATATGGTTTCACAGAAATTAACACGCAGACAAAAAGACAAAAAATCTTTTATCAAAATACCTATAATAACTTTTGAGTATACCTTTCTTGAAGTGTGGGTCAGGTTACGCTCAATTAGCCTATTTTTAGGGATGTCCTAATGTGCTAAGCATGTCACCATTGTGTTAAGTGAAGGGCTATCGCTTAAACATTTAGACCCAGCTCTCATATACATGCACTGTGAAATCTTGCTGCATTGGACTAAAAAACATGGCCGCCTAAAATTCTAATATCTCTTACATTGTATAAATATATAGGCGGATAATCTGATGGGTGCATGTAGAGTGTATGTTGTTGGAAGAAGTGCTCGAGTTCTAGGAACACAATAACATGTATTCAGGCTTATTTCACTGCCTGTTCACTTGGGAAAAATTTACTTTCTGTATATTATCTCACTCCCCGTTTTGGTGTACCAGTATATTCACAGTTGCCTTAGTTTTCCCTGCCAATCTCCTATGTTGACAACAACAGCGGGGCATCTGGAGTCAATAGTCGTTCTCCAATACAAAACATCTGTCACTCTCCCACCATGCTTACCTCCACATGTTCACTAGATGTGCACTTATAGGCCTACATGTATACAGACAGTATTAAAAGTGGAAGTGTATGTAGGTGAGCCATATTGATCATTACGAGATTGTGCGTTCGATCTTCTCAGGATTACAGGTCGCTTGTACAACTTGTACAAACCCAAAATGACCTAAAATTTAGTCCATGACTAAGCTGCTTACTTACTGGAAGGCTTTGTGATATTATCCTGAGAAAATGTTTCATCACCATAAATAAAATTTTGTGACATTTTTTGGCCTTTGAAGATGCAGTTTTTTCGGCTAAATTTTAGGGCATCTACAGTGTGTCATGTACATATATATATATATACCAATGTTTTTGACTAAAGACAAAAGGCAAATACCTGTAAATCTAAAGTATGTGAAAAAATGTACATTTTGGTGTTTTTTGTAGTTTTTATGTCAAAGATTTATGTATACAGTAAGTGAAAGCGAAGTCGACAGGTTACTGAGGAAGTTTGTTTTACAACAGAGGCATAACTTGCAACAGCACCCACTGACACATCAGCTGATCCTTAAACATTAAATGACCTATAATTTTGCTCAAAAAATGCACTTTTAGAGGCAAAATAAATGTCCTGAAATATCAATTTTGGATTTACAACGTACATTTTCCCAATAGTATATTATCCTACTTCCTGAATAAACCTCCAAACAAGATCAATAAAACTCTCATTAGGCCATGCTTAAAAATATGTTCCTTTGGGGTAAGCCGACCGACCGTCCCAAAATGGCCCTACTTAAGTTTTTATTGGTATTTTGATAAAGGTTTTTTCTTTTTTTTTTTTTTAAATTTTTCTCCTTATGTTGATATCTTTAAAATTATTATCTTTTTAGAGATGCAGAATGAAAAAAAAAAAGAATTCCGTACCGCCCGACCCTATTTTTCTCAAAGAGTCGGGTTGCACCCAACAAACAGTTTTTTAAGGACACAGATCTGTCAATATTAGTCCTTCACGATTGTGTCTGCGCGTGGGTTCAAGCTCAAATATTCGACATTTCCAGATTTGTGCTAAAAGGATCAATACAGGTCATTTGTTTATTATTTATTTATTTATTTGATTGATGTTTTACGCCGTACTCAAGAATGTTTCACTTATCTGATGGTGGGCAGCATTATGATGGGAGGAAACCCAGCCGAGCCCGGGGAGAATATCCGCGACCATCCGCAGGTTGCGTTCATGTGTTAATTCTATTTAATTATTTATTTATCTGCATAGTTATTCATTTGATGTGTGTCATATTTGGGGTGGAGTTACATCGATAGTCGATAGTAAACCTCCGCCCTTCGTCACGTACCTGACAATTATACAACAGGCTTGCAGCACCGGTTAGAGGAAAAGGCGATAGCAGATCTGAACCTGGGCCCTCAATGGAGAAAGTTCGTTCTGGCTGCAACACGCGCAATGCAAATACGTGTAGCCAGAAAGGAAGGCAGAAAGGACACCTCGCACACATTTCAATGTGCACATTTTTATACGGGCAGACAGGCCTTATTACGTTGTGCAATGAGACTTTGCTGACAGGATGCGAAAGATTTGTCCAGCACCCTACACCATTCAACTTCCTTGTTGCCCAAGAGGGCTGGTATACGCTTGATAAGGGCAAAGAACAATACTTACACACTCTCCACCACATTGTTAAAAGGCTACTATAATGACCTTGTCATCATCGTTCATTCAATAAAATATCAGCACATAAAAGCTATATATTCATAACAGTATTCATGCCCTTGCAACACCAGAGGCCTGAATATGCTGTGAATAACTTACCTGTGGCTCGCACATGTATTCACACCTGGCATTTTTAGGTAACTCCACATGTACTGGAAAAGACAGGGCATTTTCACGGGGACCTGTCGAAATATAGGCCTGCTCCCTCCAAATTGTGTGTGACCTTGGCGCGCGTGGAATGTAACGACAATGTCAATTACGTCCCCAGCCTACGCTGGCGTGCCTCCTTTCCAGTGAGAGCCTGTTCGAACAACGTCCCGTGCGTTTTTAACTCATTTAGTACCGCAGACTGCTGGGGCCGTCAGTACCACAGCCGTCAACACCCTTCATCCCCAGTAGAAATCGTCAATTCTACCTCGTCATAGCTTCGCCTCACTTAGCTATCACGTGAGATTGCTCGAGCATGCTAACGTGCGGCAAGCTTTCTCCGAAAGCTCTATTAATACGGACTCCCGTTCTCAAAGCCACTCTTCGGATTCCTTAAATGAAAATGGACTGCTTGGTCTACAAGACACGGATACACCGGGCAATGTCGGTGGCTCACAAGCACAGGTTAGCTCGGCTAACTCAGTGTCACAGCTTGTATCATTGCAAGGCATGGTGACGGCTCTTGTCTCGAAGCGAAAAGCGGAGAAAGAGAACCTTACTCTTCTCGCCCAGTCGGTTGCGTAAATGGGCGATGCATGGCAAAGACTTGCACAGCAAAATAAAACAAAGGTCTAAGGCCTTTATACCGGGTACTAATTCTGCGGAGCCAGTGCGTAAACAAGCGCGTTTAAGTCCACGGGACGAGTCTCAAACTCTGACCCAGAGGTAGAATCGCACACAGTTGGAGACACGACTCTTTAAGCCTGCTTGGATCACCACTATGAGAATCAGCTGTTGACTCAAATAAGGTCTGTGACGACATGGATTTATTGACTGAAATTGAGCAAGATGAAGCTGTTGGACCAAAAATTGGTGCAAAATTGGCTAGGATTGTTGACAATAGATGGTCAAACAAGTTGTCAGATGACAAACTTCAGGCAAAACTGAAGAAGTACAATCGGCCAGAAAACTGTCACAAGATGTTTGTGCCGAAAGTCAACCCGCCTTTGTGGCATAAGCTCAATGCGTTTGTAAAGCGTGTGGATCTGCGACAGTCTAATATGCAAAAAACTGTACTGAATGCCTTTATAGCTGTAACACAGCTAACTGATACTTTGTTGCAATGTAACTTCATGGACTTAAAGTCGCTCATTCCCATGGCAACCGACTCGTCAGCTTTGTTAGGCCACGCGTCATATGACATGTCGCTGAAGAGTAGACACCCTTCACCCCTCACTCGGTAAAGAGTATGCCGGTATGTGCACGGAGGATGTGCCCGTCGCCGAAATGTTGTTCGGGGACAACCTACAACAATCGCTCAAAGAAGCAAAAGAGGCTGATATAATCGCCTCGTCTGCATTCGGCAAAGGCAGGAGTGTCCAGCCATGGAAAGGAAAAGGCTACAAATCTCATAACAGAAGCGGACAGTCTCAGAGCTGTTATGGGAAGTCTTTTTAGGACGGAAGTACAAGAACAACAATTACAAACGCAAAAAAGGGGACAAAAAAATAAGGCCTGTGGATAACTTTTTGTAGAGGTGAGTAAATTTGAGTCAGATTGTCCCACATTATTCTCTTACCTAGAGAGCCAAGTCCTCAATTCCAAAGGAGGCAGAATTAGTCGTTATTTTGAATGCTGGAATGAGGTATCATCTGACCCAGATATTCAGGGTATGGTCAGTGGTGTTAAAATAGATTTTGACAAATGGCCAAATCAATCAATTACTCCTCGTCCCACAAACAGGGAGAGAAAACAATCATAGATGGAGAGGTTTTAAATCTTTTGAATAAGGTGGTGATTGAAAAATGTTATTATGAATACAATGAGTTCATATCACCAGTCTTTGTTACTTCCAAAAAGGATGGCTCCTTCAGACTGATTTTAAACTTGAAAGAACTGAATACGTACGTTACCTACCACCATTTTAAGATGGATTCTTTTGAGTCAGCTATCAAATTAATGACCCCAACTGCTATATGGCGAGTGTAGACTTAAAAGATGCTTTTTTCGCATTAAAATTGCTGAACCGTATAAAAATTTTGAAAATTCATGTGGAAAAAAGAGCTGTATCAGTTCACTTGTCTCCCTGATGGGCTTGCATCCTGTCGTCGTATTTTCACAAAAATGTTAAAACCTGTTTTCGCCAGTCTGAGAAATAGAGGTTATATATCTACTGGATACATTGATGACTCGTATTTACAGGAAGGAAGTTACAGTGAATGTGAGCAAAATGTCGAAGAAACTGTCAACTTATTTGACAGATTGGGATTTGTTGTTCATCCAAGTAAATCAAGCCTGATACCATCTGAGTGTATGACATATTTAGGATTCATTTTGGACTCCCAAAATATGACAGTGAGGTTTACACCAGAGAAAGCTAACAAAATTCAATTTGAATGTTACTTACCTGTATATCTCCAACTGTTTGAGATGTGGCCAAAGTAATAGGTCTTATAATATCCAGTTATCCTGGAGTCAGATATGAGCCCCTTCATTATAGAAATCTCGAAAATGACCAAATAATAAACCTAAAAGCCAATAGCTGGAACTTTGATGGAAAGATGCCCTTGTTGTCCTCTCAGTCGAGGGCAGGACTATTGTGATGGTGTAATAATATTCAGACAAGTTTTAATTTAGTATCTGAGGCTCCACCTGATGTTGTTGTTAATACAGATGCATCTAAAAAAGAGTGGGGGGCTGTCACTGGGTAGTCTGCCACTGTGGGTCAGTGGACTCCAGAAGAGGCCAAAAACCACATAAATTATTTAGAGCTTTTGGCGGGATTTTGGGGCCTCAAAACTTTTGAGTCTCGTTTAACCAACAAACATGTTTGTCTAATGATGGACAACAGCAGTAGTTACCATAAACCACATGAGTACTAGTCATTGTGATGAGCTTAATGATCTATGTTTTCAAATTTGGGACTGATGCATTGCTAGAAACATTTGGTTGAGCAGTGCTCATGTTCCAGTGATTAAAAACTGCACAGCAGATAAACAATCCTGAATACACAACACTGACATTGAGTGGAAGTTAAATAGTTCTTTGCTAAAGTTATCTTTCTCAAAACTACAAGTGCACCCAGATATAGATCTGTTTGCATCCAGATTGAACTGTCAGCTGGACAAATATGTTTCATATAGGGCTGACCCATATGCTTTTGCTGTGGATCCCTTTGCCTTATCTTGGACTGCCCATTTCTTCTGTGCTTTTCCTCCTTTCAGTATAATAAACAGAGAGCTGAAGAAAATCACAGAGGAGAAGCCTACAGGTGTAATTGTGGTTCCCAGGTGGCCTACACAGATATGGTACCCTCCACTGTTAAAGATGTTGATCGACCATCCAGTAGTTTTCCCAAAAGGGGGGAAAACCCTGCTTCTACCAGGACTACTCAACAAAACTCACCCACTCAGCCAAAAACTAGTGTTGATGATATGCCCCTTGTCAGGGGAGTCATCGCGAGTTCTGGAGTTTCATCACAGGCTGCTGACCTCATCCTTCGGTCATGGAGGACTAGAACTAAAAAACAATACAAAACCTACCTGCAGAGATGGAAACTCTTTTGCGCTGATACAGAAATCGGTCTGATTTCACCATGTTTGAGCGAAGCCATAAATTTCTCAGCAAGTCTGGCTTCTTCTGGACTTAGTTATAGTCCTGTAAATACAGCCAGGTCAGCACTGTCTACCATCATCAACTTTACCAAGTAGTGACACTTTTGGGAACCACCCATTGGTAAATAGATTAATGAAAGGTGTTTTTGAACAAAATCGCAATTTTCCAAGACACGTAGATGAATCTGAAGGACCTTACCTTAAAGGTAACAGTTATGTTAGTCTTATTAACAGCACAGAGGTGCCAAAGTCTTCATTTAATTGATATTAATTCCATGGGTCTTACTGATTCTAAATGTATTATTACCATTGATTCAGTGTTAAAAACGACCAAACCAGGGAAACATTTGAAACCCATTGACTTACTGGCCTACATAACTGATGAAAAACTGTGCATTGTTGTTTTTATTTCAGAATATATTCAGCCAACGTCAACTATTAGGGGGAGTAATACCTTATTGTTATTGAGCTATCAAAAACCTCATCAGCCTGTAACTACAGAGACAATCTCACGTTGGATACGGACAGCACTTTTAAAGTCTGGGATTGACACCAATATTTTTAATGCTCACAGTACGCGATCTTTGTCACAACCTCACAAGAGTAGTGTCCCCTTAGATATCATTCTATCTAGCGCTGTCTGGTAGGGTGAAAAAACTTTTGCTGAGTTTTATAAGAAGCCATTTATAACGGTTAACAACTGTGGAGAGTTACTACTAAATTCCGTAACAGGTACATGAATTCTTCAGATGTAAGTCACAGTGCTGCTAAATCAGTCGATAATGATATGTGTACACTGACTCATAGATCATGAGGAGGCCAAGTTATGTACTTTCTTACATATAGTTTTATTTTATAACTGTTGATTAGTTCTCATGTCTCGCATGCACGGAGCTCCAGATGTGTTCCTTCTTTGTGTGTGTTATTTTGTCATAGTAACGCAATAAAAGTTGAGAGTAAGTTTCCTAATTAAAGCTTTGAGTTTTTCACATTCAAATTTGTGCATGCTGAATCACAGATATTACAGCATTATTCTCATGGTCACAGGCTCTAAAATCTCACGTGATTACCTAGTGACATAGACCTATGACGAGGTAGAATTAGAAAATTAAATGAGACTTACCTGAAAGTTGAAGTTTGGTTCTGATTCTACCGAGTCATAGGTCAGGAACGAGGAATTAAGTGTCCACCCAAATATTTAGCCCTCCACGGAGTTGTAATTCCTGTTCTATTACCACTCGGCTCAAAAGACTGATGTCTAGCATGCTTGCACAATCTCAAGGAATTCCTCATTCCTGACCTATGACTCGGTAGAATCAGAACCAAACTTCAACTTACTGGTAAGTCTCGCTTAATTTTCTAATTTCCAATCAAAATATCAAAAATGAGATTTTTACTGTATTTTACACATTAAATACAGGACTTTCACCAGTGGTAGTTTTTGTAGTGAAAAGCGTGCTCTAAAGACGTTTAATCACCCTTTCTTTTGACCGTGCAGGGAAGCCTACTGAACGGTTTGGCCGAAAGCTGACTCTTATATCCCTGAATAGCACCATATTTATTCAGTTCCTTCCAACCAACAAAGCAACCGATATTACCATGCTATACATCGTTAGAAAGGTCAGATATTCGGCTCTAGGGCTGAATACGTAAATTCGAATAACACACAGCGATCCTTCTATAATTACAGATTTACCGATGATGTTTTTTTCCACGGATATACCCTTATAAGGTTAATAAAAAAAATTGCGCTTACGAAAAACACCGAACATTACTTTATATGACATAATCGGGAACAGATGCATCACCATGACGTCAGAATTAGGCCATAGCACATGCGTGTTGATTTACTCCCTTCAAATGAATGCCAAGCCACAAGTTGTGAATTACCAAGTGGTTGTAGTCATTTGTGTTGCGAATAAAAACTAATTTAAGAAGACTTTGTAAGACTACGTAAACCTGAATGACAAGTGAAACACGAAAACGGTATATCATGTCTGCAAAACGCTAAACTACGTTGAGGCTACAAACCAACTAGTATTTCTTTCGACTAGTAAAGACGACAATTGGACACTTTTTAACCCCTCAACCCCCCCTTCATGTTATTTCGAATTTAATTTCACACCTTCTGAGATTGTGTGCTTACATTAATTACAAACCACTTTCATTAAGGTATAAATGTACTCTCTTGTAAGACTGATAACCAAATCAGTTATGGACTGGATAACAAATTTTATTTCTTTTTGTAACAGAAACTGGAGAAATTTCAAGACATTGGTAAGAAGGCTTAATGACTGAAACTGTCTAAATTGTTTTCCATATTAGTTTAATAAATAATTTACTAGAGATATCTATTTTTGATAGGCTTGGAAATAGGTCCACTGCTTTTGATACTCAAAACTTATACACACTGTATAAAGTAGAGCATTTTTACGTTATCTCAAATAAAGAAACATGCTAAAATCATTGAAATTGAAATATTTATTTATTTATTTGATTGGTGTTTTACGCTGTGCTCAAGAATATTTCACTTATACAATGGAGGTCAGCATTATGATGGGAGGAAACCGGGCAGAGCCCAGGGGAAACCCACGACCATCCGCAGGTTGCTGGCAGACTCTCCCACTTACGGCCGAAGAGGAAGCCAGCATGAGCTGGACTTGAACTCACAGCGACCGCATTGGTGGGAGACTTTGGGTCATTGTGCTAACCGACTGAGCCATAGAGGCCCCCAAAATTGAAATAACTACTACATGCATATAAACAACTTTCAAGTATAAAGGCCTTTCACTTTAGACAGGCCTGTTTCAGAAAGTACAAATAATAATAAGAATATGGCTTATTTCCTAAGGCAACCGTTCTACAATCCCAACAATATCTGCAAAGACGCGAGTTCAAATACCTTAACTGAGTCTTTTTCCTGCATTTAACCTCAGGCCAACATCGTAGGTCAAGGATTCTGAAAACAGTCATACCAGGCCTTTATTTCTCACAGTGAGTATTGCTCCTATGCTCCAATTCAATCCAATATCCTTTGTGAGAGTGAAAATCTTTAAATGCGATAACTTTGCTTTTAATTTCAGTGCATTCAACCATTCAGGCCTGTACAGAAACAAACATTCTTTCAATTTACAATAATACGGTGAGCATTAAGGCAACCCTGTTAGTAAAATTAATACATCGACATGCTTTTTCAGAAAATAAAGAATCCTGATAAATTCATTTGATTTAGAAAATTTACAAAAAGGATCATTCAGGTAACTTTCAGGCAAACATATTTGACTTACAGAGAACAATACTCTGATAATCAATAATCCATTCAAACCAATTTACAGCTTCCACAAGGCCTATTATGTTGTGAGCAAGTCTGGTTACTTGCCTACTTGTCCAGCTTGTATTATGTAGGGCGCACTTGACCTTAATGTACTGCACATCAAGTAAAGCTCATATACACTGATAGAACAAGCATGACAAATTCATTCAATTAGCAACTTTTGTTCAAGTAAGTTTCTGCAGATTGCATGCAGCTTTTCACCTTCCACATACAGCTCTGTACGGAGCAAGAAAAAAAACATCTAAAAACATGCACTTGGATGTATAACTTTCAAGTGAACTCAAATCAACCTGATACGGGAACACTTGAGCAGTGAAGGAAAAAAAGATGTTAAATTTGTTCGATTTACATCACTTACCACCTGCATGTACGATACTCAGTACACCAGTACTGAGCAATTTTGCTAACATCAGAAAAATGTGACAATTGTCAACTAATTACGACTTTTGCAGTAGTCACTGATGGAGCTGACATTCTGAAAGTTAAGTTCAGAAAAATGTTTAAATTTAAATTTCTCATGCTTTTGTGACCTATGATATTACATGGTCTGATTTGATTTGATTAGTTTTTAAGGCCATGCTCAAGAATCTCTCCGTCATATGACAGCAGCAAGCACATTGTGGGAGGAAGAACCAGATAGTCCGGTAGAACCCACAAACAGGTTGCTTCCCACTTTAAACAGAAACAAAGCGTTTGAAATTAAACTCAAAACCTCATTAGTGGGAGACCAGAGAACTTGGCAAACCCTGTATATCTACTAGCCCAGTGGATGCCCCTGCATGGTTTGAATTTTAGTGTTTGATTAGCAATGAGATTTGAGAATAGTCCCCAGTCAGGTATTTAACTGTTCTTCACAATCATAATGATGTTGAATATTTCATATAAATGTGATAACCAATACATACTGTATATCAAGCAGAGCAGCTGGATACATTGAGAAGAAAAAGAAAGACATGGTAAACTTGTAACAATTACTCTTCATCCACTACTTTGGCATGATACTTTTCAAAACAAACCACACACAAATTTATCCCACATATAGCACATCCATAAATAGATTCCTTGTGCAGTTTGTCTTTCCAACACTGTTTACATCTGCCACGTTTTGACATGAGAACTGACCAGTGAGACCTGCCATTCAGTCAAGGAGTACCTGCATTTCTGTCGAAATTGTCCTACAAGAAGACACGCAAGATTTCTGCAAAACTGAACTTGTGACCTGCTTTTGAGTTCTCCAGTATGAGTAGTGTGGCGATGAATTGGTGATTCACGCATAAGTATGAACGAACAAGCTATGGCAGGATCAATTAAAAAGCAAAACAGATATTTCCAAACTTTTTTGGACTGTCTTCCTGATGGGTACTGAAGTCGAAGTTAATCCCCATGATCGACACCATTCACGTTTTCTGAATAATTTCCTACAACTTCAGGTGCTGGAATGTTCTGTATGGAACCGTCTTGTTTCCGCGTCATTTCCATCATATTAGTGGGATCAGAATGTGTTGACAAAAACTTCACCTGTCTTTTATCCAACCAGCATGTAGCAACTAAATTATCTTTCTGCAGGCTCAGGCTTTCTCCCATTTCTTTCTGAAGGTATCCGGAGTGTAATTTCTCTGGCCAGCCTTTCCTGTTCACATGGTATGTACCAGTTGCACATATGTTATCTGTCAAAACTTTCACTAACAGTTCAGGACTTGTGAAAAAATTATCCATGTAAACATGGTGATTTTTACCAACTAAACCTCGAGTCCGATCTTTGATGACTCTAGATTCAAGTCCCTCTTCTCCAGTTCCATTTTCAGGTCTTCCTGTATATACCTGCATCTTATAAACATACCCATTATAACTGTCAGCAAGTTCCCACACCTTTATTCCAAATTTACATGGTTTGGCTGGAAGATATTGCCTAAAACTTTACTGATCTTGAGCATGAAATCATCGGCTCGTCGTCACTACGATAACTTCGGCCAAAGTGTCATCTCCAAGAACGCTTATTAATATTCATTGTGTTATTTAGCCAATGAAATAGGTTTTCTATATTCCTGAAACGATTCATAACAAGATTTTTGATTGGAGGTATGCTGACTAATTCGGAAAGATTGACTGTCGAGGCCAAGAAAACTGTATGTGCTGGAGCGCCCCTGGGGATATGACTGCGGCTATGTCCAGCACATACAGGTATAAATACACCCAAAAAATGCCTTACTATTTATGTAGTAATTTCGAACAGAACACCCACCAAAAACTGTATTCCCTAATTTTCGTTGGCCCAAATAACATATCTTGTCCCCTACCTGCTGTAGGGGTCACTTGCTCATTGCATAAAATTATTCTGTGTTTAATTCTGCCAACAAGTAATTGACTTTTTTTCACCCTTATTTGTCATAGTTTTTACTTGCAAAATTACTGGGCAATGCTTCAACACACTATAGAGACATAGCCAATCACTGCCTGCTCCCACCTTTGTATACGTGCCTGAATCTTGGTTAACAAATCCATTTAGAGTTTTTTTTATACCTATAGACATGATAGATTATGGCCAAATTAAACTCTTTAATTTCAGAAAAACTTACCCACACTGCATCCCTCATCTACACTAATTACCCTGATACCAAAGTTTAGCAGGGCTCAGCAAACGGAGCACAGTAGGCCCTACAAATACCTTGTCCTGGGTCAACCTGTCGGAGGCCAGTTACAAACTGATGACTTGACGTGAGGTTGTACCCCTGAATTTCCCTGTCTCTCTTAAAAAAAAATTCATGCCACTCAAAAAAAAGTTTGGATGTTTGTGGATGACTGGTCCAATGTAGTGTTAAAGAACAATAGCATGTCTGTGTGTTATGTAACAGGCTGCCGATTTCTACTGCACCCCTACACCGCACCCACCGAAATAGGATTATGGGTAGCCTGCTTCACTGGTGGCAAATTTATCGCTGATATACTTTTTTATCCAGGCCTTAAGCAATTAAAATATGCACTGACATGTTGAAAATATCATTTAAGACAGGCTTAATGAAGTCCCAGTTGGTCACAGTATCTACCTGCTAAATGACACAATGGTCACAGCCTCTCAAAATTCAGTATATAAAAACCAGAACACTAGAATGTTTCCATCAGAAGTTTTCGAACAAAGAATACTGTTGTACACCTCTTCTGCCACTTCACCAGCCAGTTGTGAGAAAAAAGCGAACAAACATATGCCATCTCACTTCAGTTTGACATCAGTCGTACATGCAACAACCCGATACACTCTGCAAACGCCTTTTATGCCAGCATCTCTGGTCACTTTGACATTAGAGGAAAACTGTTCAAAGGGCAAGGAAGTCATAGGCACCGTGATAAAAAAACAAGCTGTGTTGTAGTGATCACAGTTTTGAATCGTGTTACTGTTTTATATGCTATCCTGTATGCGCAAGTATATGTACTTGATATGAAGATATCTCTTCCTCGTGTACTATGTCTGCACCAATACAACTGACCCATTTTTCTCCCTGATCCTCCCTGTCCGTTGTGTATAACGAACTCTCACAACATGACATGAGTCAAACATCACGAAGAATCGAAAACAAATCTGGAGTTAAAGTGACATGCCCTGACCTCAAAGGAACTTGTACATGGACACAGCAACAACAGAAGACAATTGGAGACAAGGGGCGACAGTCCTCTCAGAGCCTAAGCTACATGGCCGAGCAAGGCTTTCAAGTCAAACGCTTGACCACTGATGCCAACAGTTCTCTCCATTCCGCAGCTATGGATTTATTTCAAAGTGAAGTTACCTGTACTAAACCTGTCCACTAGCTAGACACCAGTCACCTTGGAAAAAGCCACATAGACAAAGAGAAACAGAAAGTGTTCGCGGATGGAGTCTTTCTGGGTGATACAGCTGAAAAGATAAACCGGGTTTGCTGATGACCTGGCCACCCGCTGTCAAGCAGAGCACATCACCGCACACCGCCAGCTGGGCAACATAACAGCATTACTGAAACAAACTATGACGTTTGTATTAGATGCCATTATGAAATGCTATTAAGGGGAGCATTCACTTCAAATGCATTCGTATGTATACAAGTTAACAAGTGCTGACAACTAGCTAGTGAAGAACTCAAATTGCGTCCCCTTACCTGTGAGGGCAATGGCGTTCAGGTTTAACACATGCATGGCAAATATGATTGACATCAAGCAAGTTTCCATTCTGGTCCATTCGTGGTATTTCTGCCAGCTGATGCTCGATCATATGCACCAGCCTGTGCACCCTGAATTCCTTTTTCCCTGCCCCAGGTACAATCTAATACCAGCAGCCTGTAGTCTCCTCTGGGTGTTTTAGTCCCCTACCATTCAATGCAGTCATATTTGCCTACAGACGGGCAATAGTGCAACAAAATTCTCTCTTTACCTTTCTCATAAAAAGTCTCCATCATTTCGAGGAAAAATTATAGGAATGGATGGTTTTCCGGTTATATTTTATACAAAGAAAAACATATAGAAAAAACAAAGGCTGCGTGCAATGGCTCTCTGTCTGGTTCAACTGTAAAATTACGTCATTTGGTGAAATAAGATTGAATGAAGAAATTAAATAAATAAACTGGGCATAAAGTTTCAACTGTGGAAGATTCATATGTTCAACAACTTATGGCAAATAGATTATCTTGCCAGAATAGAAGACTTGAAAAATGACCTTCCAAGATAGAGAATGAAGAACCTCTTAACGTCTTTTTGTAACCTAAAACCAGTTACAAAACCTCTGGCCTTGTCAATTAATTCACTTGTTTCTTTCCCTCCCGAACTCTCTAGACAATACACTGAAGGGAATAAATGTACTACTTTATAAAGTCATGTGGAATGACGTTCCAGAAAGGATACAGAGATCCAGCATAAAAAGGTACGACGAAGGTGGACTTCGTATGCTAAATTTGTACATTGTGCCATTTGTACAGTCCTTAAAAATATCTTGGATAAGAATACTAGTTCTCACAAAACGGAAATGGTTTGAAATGTAAGTATAAATTAAAATGCCGTGGAAAGATTGTGCTCTCAAGGTGGCAAGTATAAATGACACAAAGAGTAGACAACTCTTTCTGTGTAGACGCCCTAATGACATGGGAAACGTTAACAAAATAAATTGATAATCAATACATCAGAAATATACTTGATACATGTTTTTCCATTTCTCAATGATATGTAAATAGTATAAGGCTTTTAGTGGACCTAGAAAATCCGCACGGGCAATTGTTGACATTTACAGATCTTAAGCAAAAATTCAAAGTAAAGGTTTCATTCCTACATTATAATCGGTTACTTAAAACTTCCAAACGAATGGACTAAACTCATAAACAACGAAACCTATGACACTCATTGCCCTTGTCTCCCATGTGTTCTTTGATTACTGTCAAAGCAGAAACGCGGTATAAACATTTTCTATCACTTTTTATGTAACGATTGGTAGCTTAATCTAAAAATTTGCCAAAAATGGGAGACGTCCTTAAACCTGCAGAGAGAAACAATTTGGACAAATGTATTCGAATCTATGTATGAGTGCACTCAAAATACGGAGTAGAAAAATTTTCAATATAAAATTCTGCACAGGACAAAACCAACACAATCTTATCTCCATAAAATAGGACAGAGAACGGACGACATATGTGATTGTTGTATATTGCAGAAAGATCCAACAGACCACACCTTCACTGAATGTCCCGAATCACAAAGTCTTTGGAGGGAGTATGGAAAGTGGTTGACACAAATATGCTAGCTTGATATAAATTATGGTAGGGGCGTGAAAGAGAAGAACACATGTTTAAATTTATCGATGATTTTAGCTGAAAATTACATGTTTGATAATAGACAAAACATAACCGAAATGAATGTAAAGCATGTGATAAAATATACATCTAACCATTAGAGGCTTGAAAAATATATATTTGATTTGACTGGAAAACGGGATGAATTCTCAACGCGGTGGGAAAACTTTAACATTTTATCCTCAGAAATACTAAAACCGTAAAGATTTGAACGTGTCTGGAATTGGTTGTGGATGAAAGAGAATTTACATGTGTAGAATAAAATGGAACGTAGAATCCGATTGGTGGAAGAAGAAAACAAAAACGCCTGTGAGATACAATTTGTTTCCACGGAAAAATTGTCACTCTTCACAGTGGTTAATTTTGCTGGCTGATATGGAGTACACCCAAGGGTTATGTTACATAACACTTGGCAGATTTACAGTCAGTTCGGGATGCCGGTGCTTTTTTAGTTTACTAAACTAAGAAATCTTGAAAACAATTCCTTTTTGAACTGAATGTTATAGGTTACTATGTTTGAAGTTCCCAGGGCTATTTCATGCTTGAGTTCTTTTCTATGTTTTATTGATGATAAGTGCCTTCCTAACAAAAATACTAATATCAAGTTACTTGTTGACGATACATACGTACTTTATAGCCCATCAATAGGCCTTTGAAGACAGAAGCACCGTATCTAAAATAACCACATAAAGAAATTGATGTTTTGGCCATTTCAAGACGCTGACATTACCAGAAGTTATGTGATCATTTGGTCAGAAGTGGGCTTTTATCCTGGGGTATTTTGACTATGTTCTTCTTGTTCGGAGGAGCATTTGTCCGTATCCTGATATTACTGCAAATGATGCAAAGATATGTACAAGGGTCTAACAAATAGTGTTTCCTCCATCATAGACTACATTTGTTTGGGACAAACAAATTAGCATCTGTCTAACGTAAAGCAAGTCAGCTAGACCGGTTAAGTTAATCTAGGTGTCGAAACCAACATTCATATACCTGTTGTCAACCAAACTGGGCGCTCCAGGTCATTATTTGCCTGACCAGTTTTCAAAAAGGACAAAGAACACAAAAAAAGCCTAGGAACTAAGTAAGTGTACAAATTATTTAAAAAATGAGGATTGCTTAATGCAAAAGAAATCAGTCAACTGATCTAGGCTGATCAATGAAATCAGTATCCAGATGGTGTACCGTTTTTGTAGGCATATATATGATGTCGTTAAATCAAATATTTCTCACAGTTGTGCTTTAATTGAAACTGTTCATGTATTCAGCGTGGTGATCATACTCAACAGGATGTAACATATACTGCCCCTAGCCCCACAGTTATGAAGCTGAATCCCATCGATTCCACACACCCCGTCCGTATTTACTAACAAGAGATGTGTACTCATTGTAAAAAAAAAAATTAGAGTGAAGGCAGGAATGGATATTTTAAGTCATTCAGGTAGAGTATAAACTAGGTAACACCAGATCTGATCAACCGGATATATATTGACCAACTTCTGGCCTTACGATATCCACAAAGTGTCTTAACAGAGAACGGCAAGAAAACGTACTAACAACTGTATATATATGTAAAGAAACAATCAGTGAGTAGAGCTCATAACAGGGGCTATAAAGGAAAGGAAGCAATATTGGTGAAAGCCAGAAATTCCCCTAAAACAGGAATGGTGGTTCACGCTTTAGACTTTTCTCACTATGAAAGAAAAACATGAAAGAACTAAACAGTGGTAAGAAACAGGATTTAGCATGAATTCGTTATGGTAAATAGACCATGTTTTACAGATTACGGTGTTTTAAACCAATTTTCATGGAAATCAGACAAAACCTGTATGAGTAATAGTGCCGTGAAAGACCGCTGTCGACTTACTAGATGATGACACAGACAGACAACAACCGACCATCGAGATGAAAAATCAATACTACTAATTCTCCACCAGTCAAAAACTGTAGTACAAGCAGCATTTTGAAGGACACGTTAACGTGTTCTGGATACAGACACAGAGACGGAGAACAGATCATCGAAATGGAAAATCGATACTATGAATTATATACCTTGATATAGTCTACTCTTCAACATTGTTTCGCTGAAATCAAACAAAATATGTAGGAGTACGGTTTTGAAGGAAAATTAACAAACGCCGGACAGACAGACGGACGCCGGACAAATTATTATTATATAACCATTTCTGCTCTTCGATCAGTAGAACTAAAACGATAATATAGGCAATAAGTCGAATGCACCTCGTAAAAGATTGGCAATAACTCAGGGTTCACTGTCATTTCATTCAGGGGTTATGGCAGCTGTTCGCTAATTTTGTGAAAGATTTCATCAGTCAACCTCTGTCGGGAATTTGGTTAGGCCCGGGGTGGCTGAAGTACAGCGTTTTGAGACCAAACTCTCACGAAGTATGAATGTCGACTGCGGCCACGTGTTCCTACTTTATCCTACATTGGTCTGCTGGACAATTTTCGGAACCCTAGTCACCATGTTCAGCTGATCAGAGAATGGTTATTTCCCTGTCTCGTCGGGAAATCAAGGACATTTCTTCAACTTGATGAGTTAACCCCTGGTAAACCCTGATCCTCTGTTAAATTTGGAATATTATATGAGCACACTAAATATATTTTACGTAAGTGAGAGATCTGCATTTCGCGTGGCTGTGAGTTATGGTTTCTGGATTTTTTTTCATTTCCGTCCATAACTTTCTACGGTGATATGCTAAAAGGACTTGGGTATGAAGTGCTACACAGATGCTATAGCATATGTTATATTCACAAATGCACCCATGTCCTTTATTAAGAGAATGATTAAAGTAGATAGGAGGGCAAGGATGTGGGAAACCGACCCATTATAAAGATGGTTGTCAGACATCTAACCGACATACAGACCGACAGAAAGTCAGACAACCTTGCAGCTCATTGATTGAAAATGTGATACTCAAAACTTGGGAAAAGGGTGATATTAAATGACTCGGAAAAATAATTACATGTGAAAAATTTCCGTTAAAAATAAAATATTCAACTTAAACTTAATCTGTTTATTTAAACCTGGAGAGTTTCCGACATGCCTATACCAACTGTCAACCCAAAAGGGCGTTTCGGGTCAACAATCGCAAGACCAGTTTCCAAAAACGACAGAACACAAACCAATAAAGAACTAAGAAAGCATATAAAATGTAAAACAGTCAACACTTTTCACTGCGTCATCGTAAAGCTCCAGTGTCACTGTAACTGCTTTGAGCAGAAATAAAATATTCAACTTAACATAAAAATACTAACTTCTCAAGCCAATACATTTAAGTAGATTTACCACTTGCATCCTTCATAGATACGCCCAGAACAAGCAGGAGACCCCCAATTTTTGCCTGTGCATACTTCGCCATGATGTTCATGACACAACTGGCACAGCATTTAACACCAGGATCCAATATGCAAGTGCGATCAGTAGAAGGCTGGCTGGTGATTTTATGTTGGTTCAGTTGAGATTAAAACGCTCGAGAGGGACTGTGACTCCTCCCCATTTAAATCGATACACTGATTGGGGATGCTACTGCGACTGGTCTGTTAGTAACTATTTGGTTTAGAACAAAAAAGGGATGTCTTCTCCCATGTAGGCTCACAAACCGCACATGTTTGGTAAATCTATATGTCAAATAATTTTTCAGCTATATTCTGCTGCAGATTCTTTGAGAACTAACAACACTGTTACCAAGATCTTCCAAAAGTTTGCCCGCAGCAAGGGTGAAAAGCCAGCAAAGGCATTTGTCATGTGTCACTACTTAACAACTGCATACATTCTCGTCATTTATGGTAAATGCTGTGTATAAAGAAACAACATAACGCAACAGAAACCCCCAAAATAGATTCATTTATTTATTACATTGGTGCTTTACACTGTACTCAAGATCATTCCACGTAGACTACTGAAGACAACATTGTGGTGAGGCCCAGAACTAAGAGGTTATTATTTCATGAATGATCCATGCAAAGACAGTTTTTAGTTCTACTGGTTGAAGACCAGAAGAGGTTATGTAATGACAAGTTCTCTGTCTGTCTGTCTGTATGTCCGGCTGAATTACTAGCTTGAATTACTGTTCACTTTTCCTTCAAAACGCTACTCCTCCTATACTTTTTGTCCGATTTCAATGAGTGTAGACAACATCAAAATATATCATGCACAGAATTTTTTTTTCTTTCTAAAGAATGGAAAACCTCCTTCCTCTTTACAGAAAGTGCCAGGTGTACATTGTTAGCGCTGGCTTGGTAAGGATGCACACCCTAGTTACCATAAAAATTGGCCAACACTACAGATATTAGATTCAAACAAGATCATAAAATATTACTTTTTGTGCTGAAAATTACCTTCCAAAAAGAAAATGCCATCTTATCTTCCTGACAAGAACAACTTTGTAAGATAAGTAGAACTCTCAGAATTAGATAACCTGAGTACCTCACTCGGCATGGCATTTTTTCTCTTGTATACCACGATGCCCGTCGGTTTGTTATTCTCGTGACGTCTAAAATCTGCAAAAGGTTAGGCCTACAACTCACTGTTCAGATATAATAAAAAAAAGCCATTAACTTTCCACAGAGAACTTTCGGCACGTGGTCTTCCAAAATATATGCCCTCGACGACACTCCATTTTACAGAGAACCCATGCACATTTATGTATATTTTAAGAGAAATTCTAAAGAAAAACTAACCAACTAGAGGAGCGTGGGCAAGAACTGAACATATTTTGTTAAATTTAAAACTCACAACTAACACAAGGTGGGTATAAAACGTCAACCAAGGAAAACTATTCGGCTAAGGTAATTCTTGATGAATGTGAGAGGTATTGAAGATATTTCTTCTTGCTTATTGTACTTCTTTCATTGGTGAATGTCTTTCACTGGTGACTGTCTTCCACCTGGTTAGGCTAAGGTACTGATTAGCGGTGTTGTGTGTAGCTTATCTCCAACACAACACATCCACATTGCCACTATAACTTGTGGAATGGAGTGACTTGGGTGACTAATGTATAATCAGTAGATAAACTGTCTGAAATTTTGAGTAAATGGGGAAGAGTGCAAGAATGGTCGGAAATTATGGGTATACCTTAACCAGCAGAGTTACTCTCTACCGTCAGATTAGTATATTTAAAACCATGTCAGCATCAACTATACATGGATTGATCTTAATGCGCCGCTGGGCTGTAAGTAGAGGGATGATTCTTCTGCATGGTGTCAATACGATCTATATGAAAACAAAGTGAAGCCATGACAAAGACAAAGAGTGCGTTGATCGAACATAATATACGGAATGAAATACACAAAGCATTGATGATACAACAATATTATCGAATATAACCTATAAAAAATATTTTCTCCTACAATTTTAAGTAGCTGAAATCACAGAATTTTCGCTGTACGTCTGAATAAAGTTTCTGTTCAATGACTCGGAACACCCAATTTCGTTGACGGATGGTATAAGAATGTCGCCTAGGTTCTACTATTGTGCCTTTATAATTTATAATACTCCCACATACACGATTATTGATTAAAATCTGCCATAAATATAAAAAGGGGTTGGCAGTCGCTCTCAACTTGTGCAAAAGAGAACCGGACAAAGAAGAATGAGGAGAGTAGAGAGTGAGTAGAACTCTGTCATTATGGAGGGAAGCGAATCGGTGATTTATGATCGAACACTGAAAGACCTTTTATGGAGATCTGTTGTAGCTCACAGGAGGGGGTGATGTATTGATCACGTTCATTACGTCATTCATTTCGCAGATGAAGCCAGGGTGAACTGCACTTGAACTCACAGTGATCGCATTGAAAAGGGTCACCTGGGTCATTACACTGCCCTCACGCCCTAACCCATCCGTTTGTTTCATTAGGAATGTAGAAGTCAACGGGACACTGCAAGAGTCAGTTAGAACAAACTCAGGCAATGTGGCTCCTTTGAAACTTAGGAGATATGTAATAAACATTACCATATTGTCTTCACGACTGGATGTAAAACGGTTCCTCCTCCGTTAGGTCATCTAAGTTATAGCTTTAAATGGCTGTACAATTATTTCACACAAACTTTGCTCAGCCACTTTGTTGTCTTTGGACCAAATATTCAGACTCTGGTCATAGGCTGCCATGTTGCTGCATGTCCCAACTAGACATCAACGTGGAATGTTGTAAGGTGTATGGATGACGTTATTTACTGGAAAATGGAAAGGAAAAACAAACTGGCGACTGCAACTCTCCCCCTGGGGACGTCACGTGTATTTTTATCGGTATTTATATTTAGTATTTTAAAATATCAATATCTCGAAAACCACGACTGAATTGGAATAATGCTCTCTATTCACATAAAAACAACAACAGGTACTTGCACTGCGGATTGCCTGCAAGTTCAATAAACTTACTGGTAATTTCCTGGACACTCAACGTTATTAGTTTACTCACTGAACACGACTTTCAGTTCACGAAAATCTTCCGTTATGAGCTAAGAGTTTGTGACGGTCATTCTCTTTACCAACATTTCTCTGGGCTATGAAATATTAGTCAATATCGCTGTATGTATGTTGATTTCATTCCTGAGGATAACTCCTCATGACAGTTACCGTGTGGGAATTCCTCATGAAATAAATAAAAAAAGTGAAAAAATAATATACAAGTTATAAAATATTAACAATAACTGAGTATAAATCATTGCCATATTCGACAACTGATACGATACAGAGATTAACACTGAGCCGTTAGCCGTTATCCCAATCTAGTTACGATATGACTGAAACATTACCCATGTGGCGTTAAGCCGTAGTCATTCATTCCGTCTTATCTCAACCATGGAGATGGGCCCATCAGGGTGTATTTTAAGCGTAACAATGAGTTGCTTTTTGTAAATCATTTTTCATCTTAATAAAACCTGATTAAACATAAACATTAAAACAATATTTCTTCACGGGAAATATATTTTTAATAATAAAATTGGAAAATCTGGGATGAAAACGTAAAA
The DNA here is from genome assembly GCA_016165875.1 of Acanthopleura granulata. Classification (NCBI taxonomy): domain Eukaryota; kingdom Metazoa; phylum Mollusca; class Polyplacophora; order Chitonida; family Chitonidae; genus Acanthopleura; species Acanthopleura granulata. Next base: position 9,590,530 of record JABBOT010000016.1, read on the forward strand.
CAAGAAGTCTTTTCCAATGATTTTAAAAGGAGACAGGTTAAATCATCTACCTTTTAAAGATACAGGGTTACACAAATGTTGGGTATTTTTCCTCTATTACAGAATGACATGAGTATTAGGTAGTTTTCTCAAGAAGTAAAAGTTACAAGGTTTACGTTAATTCGCAAAGCAACTGTTTGATAGGTGGGTGCAAATGTTGTTGTTTTTGTGGCTGTGTTGAACGTGCAACCTTTGTTCAATGTTTTTTCAGCTGCTATACTTTGCATGTATCTATGTGTATCAAAATTCGAAATTATCCGAGTTCATGTAGCGTATATCGACAGATCCTGAATGAATGCAGATATATGTCTGCTTCGGGTTATTTCCGTTGAATATTAATGAGGCAAAATCCCCCGCCCTCTTTGTGTTGAATCCGAATAACGACAAGACTTCTCCGGGCTTGTACAAGCTACATACTCTGTAAATATTTTAAATTACAACGTGACCGATATAGTTTATGAACGAACTTCAAAACTTCGTAAACATGTCGCAATCAGAACTTGTTTAAAGATCCAAATTTTGGGCGACCATGTCTCTATAAAGCCCTCTATATTTAAAATACGTCCAGGCGTGACACAGATTTTTAAGTTTTTATCCCATTTGTGTCTAAAATTCTGCATATTTACTTGAGAGATATATTATCGTAATTTTTCAGCTTTGCCGCTTTTGATGAGGTGGTTTACTCCAGCACATGCTTAGGATATTATGTTTTCCTTTAGTGTTATGAAGAATATGTCCTGCAAATAATTACCATAATTGTAAATTGAGTAGGGCGTTAAACAATAAGCATTCATTCATTCATTCGTAATTGTAAAAGAAGACACACATGTCTTCGCTTAAAAGTACACACTTGTGGGCTCTTTGAAGAAACGAAAGAACGGCCAGGGCGGTTAAGCGAGGAGACAACCTCAGGCTGTTTTATATGTTGAAAGTGTTCCACATTTTCATTGAGCGTAACAGCTGCAGTAGCAAACATCTCGTATAACAATAACGATGGTGTTTTGTCATTTTTGATGTACATGTAAGTAATTTTCACAGTAAGCGTCTAAATCATAGAACATTTTTAGTCTTACCACGATCGGGTCGATAGGCCATAGGATGGATTCAAGTCTGATTTTTGCATGCAAGACATTAATTTGTGTTATTATTTATAAATCAAGAAAGTTTTATTTGATTAGTGAATGTTTTTCCAATGTCTCTTTCCTTTGTAAATGAAGGACGTCCATGTATCTAATTGGTTAGCAAATGGGGCGTCTGTGTTATCAATATCCGTTTTCGAAATCAAAGATCGTAAATGCGATTAGAGTTTAACATACATGGAATCATATGGTACGTGGGATACGGTGTTTGCATCATCCCTAAATGGGTGCGCAAATGCAAGTTCTCAGCACTTGTACACCCAGGTCTCGATTATTATTATTATGCAACGTAAGCATATTCTTGCTCATTTGATGAAATAATTACATGCTTATAGCCACATTTACAAGTTTTCTGGTCTTTTGGTCTTGATGAGAGGTGTTTTGCGTGGGTTGTTTTATCCAAATTTTATTTTTATTACGGGACGAAAGTAAGCATACTATTTAGAGTCTTGCTCAGCTTAACTATGTGGAATAATATTAGATTAATCAATGAGAATATGATTGTATTGTGTATGTTCATCACGGACCACGCTATTCCAAAAACAACAATTTTAGTACAATTATATATTTGTCGTCCATGCACAGGTACGCAACCGTAAAAGGCACGGGTGTGTTGAATGACATAGTCAAGTAATCAATCAGTAAGAACAAATTACGAATAAGGTAACATTGTAGAAATAGAAGAAATATGTATGAAAAAAATTATCTGTTTCCGGTGTAAAATAAGAATCACAATTTGTTTCTGAGCACTCGTGTCAATAACTTAAAACTAACATAATCTGCGTATTTAAGTGATATCAGTATCTGGTAAAGCCCAAAATGTAGAAAAAAACTTACAGTTACACACGACAATGATTCTGATATTTATTCAATAAACACTATGTTTAGTAATGTGTTTGTTACAGTAATCATGTGACATGTTCACATAATGAGCATTTTAACATATTTTAATACTTTGCAAGACATTTTAATTGGTCTACCAGTTCATATTGAAAATATCAATCAAATAAATAATCAAATCATGCATTTGAGAAAATGCATCATATTATTTACCACATAAACTTGTAACATGTTTTATATTATGAACATATCTCCTTATTTCATTTTTTTCATGGTGTTTATGAATACAGACCAGGATGCATTTATTAATTGCAACAGAAATGTGTTCATGTTCCAATTTATGAAATAAATACATATTGTCCATGTGTATGATGGGCAAGATAGACAGATGTGAACAAACGCAAAACTTGTTGACATCTGCGGTTCTAGCACTCAAGAACTACTGGTACACTAAAAACAACCAAGACGAGCCATGAAATTAAAAGGTGGTCAATTTGTTTTATAATATAACCCTTCTCGAGATCCTGCAAAGGAATGTATGCAAGTAACAATGCACCCGACTTTATGCAGTGTGTCTTCAACATGATTATTTAAAAAACTGAACTGCAACGCCTTTCTGTATTTCACAAGGACGTTAAGGTTCAATCCAGGCCCCACTTCTCTCAGTTCGTGGGGCCTCAATATATCTTCCACCACTAGACTATTAGTGAAGCTGTTGTACACTTTTAATTTCGTTGAAACTACTTGTTTAACGCCATTATGGCAGACAGGTCTTTACGTCAGTATATATATATCGGTGGGTCATCTCGGGTGCTGTGGTTTCTTCTACCCATAATACTGACCGCCTCGTATAAGTGGATCATATTTACAAATTACTCGAGATGATATTATCTGCTCTTCAGTATGTATGTACGAAATCCATTTTCCGCGTCCTGGTTTAAAATATTATTGCCACTATATAGCTGCTATATTGCGGACGTGGCGTTAAGTCATAAATGTTCGTTGATTCAAAATATGTCGATGTATCTTTCGATACACTATATATAGTCAGACTCACTGGCTAGACATTTGCCATCATGTAAGGGCGTTAAGCATACATTGACAGGGAGTAGTTTAATGCTCTTGTTTTTACAGGGTCACGTTTAACTTTTATATAAAAACAAATACTTGTAAACAGTGCCTAGCGGTATCGACTTTACGAACACATCCCTAACAAGAATATACACTTAACAGTCAACCAATCGAGTTTGTCCAAGAAACTATACTTAGAAAGCCGCTTACGTAGGATCACGCTATCGTTCCACTACCACGCCATGGACAGATACTGCGATCGATAGTGCGAAGCGAAGAACTGTTAGCTCCAGAGATTGTATAATTGGGGAAGTATCATATTATTCTTCAAACAAGAAATTCAAGCTACTATTGACTAATTATTCCTTTGTTCCATTGGTGAGATACTCAAGAATTGCATTTATACGACGACAGCCAGAATTATATGGCGATAATAAACCAGGCAAGAGCACGACCATCCGCCGGTGGTTGACTGACACTCCTACGTTACACTGGAAAGGAAGTCATCTTCAGTTGGATTTGAGCTCACAGCGACCACTTCGATGAGAGGTACAGGAAACATGCTGCAGTGATAACGCCCTGCCACTTGGCCACGGTAGCCCCTAGAACCATTTTCAGTTAAACTATTCTTTATTTCCATAACAGACATAAAGCATGTTCCATTAGATTTGGTTTAATGATTAAACATAATATTATACCTAATGGCAGTTATCTTGGATTTTGAGATACAGTCGTAATGAACTTTTATTTGGTAACGATGGTATGGTTTGCTTGTGTATAGTTGTATAAACTCCTTCTGAAAGCTTAGTACTCGTATTTCTTGTAAATGTTGTTTTTTCAACCAGAGCAAGGGCATGTTATAGGCACTTCAACTGCCACGGGGCGAATTCAGGAGGTCCCTACGTCCAACAATGTAAGCTGAGGTGTATATGTGTGCCAAGTTTCATGCTTCATTTAAAAAAGGCACCATTTACTTACATATCTGCTGTACTACTTTGAAATTTATGCACATAATAAGTTTATCATTACTTACAAACAGCCTTTGATGGTAATATAAAAATACTTCAGTATAATCCTTGTAAATGTGCATTAATTGGAGGTTAGGTCACAGTAATGTATTTCCTTATTCATTCTCTGTGCTTAATGCCGAGCTCTAGAATTTATCCCATATGTCACTGTGGTCAGGTTAAGAGATAGAGATAGAGAAGAAAACCAACTTTCACCAGGCACCCGACAAATCACCTGGCCGACAACATATCCAAATATCATCAAGGGTTGACCACCATCTTCTCAAAATAAATCAGCTGGAATGCAGGCAATAGCATCCAGTGGCCACAGAAACAGGATGCAGGAGGCACTTGCTCATTGCATAATATTCTTCTCTGTTTCACCAAGCAATTCAATTTTTTTTTCAACCTTTATTTGTCCTAGTTTTTACCCGCAAAATTACCGGGGAATGCTTCAACACGCTTCGGAGATATAGCCAATCACTGTCCGCCCCCACTGTGTTATATATGCCTGAATCTTGTGCACCAAATCAATTTAATGTTTTTACACCTAAACGAGGTACGCATCCATGAGATGCAGATGATTAATTAATCGAGGACTTGTTAAAACCAAATGAGCACTTAAATGTCTTGTTTGATTGCCCAAACCTTTCTTTTAGGCCCTAGTGACACCTGTAACCTGTCATGGTGAAGCCATGTTCCAAACCTCCTGAAACTCTGAAGGTGAAGTCGCTCCCATTCCTTGTGCAACTTCCAGTTAGGCCAGATCAGGTACATGTCGATCCATTGTATACACACGACGACCAATCATAACCCAGACATGCTTCAGAAGGTTGAGAACGTGGCTCATTGTAGGCCAAGGAATCAGGAGGCCGATAGGTGGTATAAGGAGAAGGGTTCAGGCTCTCATCCAGGCACAAGGTGATTACACCTAATATTGTCATAAAACGCTTTACAAGATACCAAATGATGTTTTCATGGAATAATTTCAACCACTACTTCAACACTGCTCACACCAGAACTATACTTGTAAAGCCATAGTTTCACATCAAAACCAGTAATGACAGAAATGCATGTGTGTTATCACTATAACATATGAATTCCAACCATTTGTTGTGTTTCATTAGCCAAAGGGTCATACAGTTCACAACTAATCCCATTTTACACCCTTTTCATACAGAAGAACATTAATCGCCTGTATACATCACCACAGTCAAAACCGAGGGGGGGGGGGCTTAATTAAGTTCTTTGTGTATACATGTATTGTGTATACCATCATAATCACTGGTCTATACTATAAAACCAACATCACAGCAAAATACTGTACAAGCAACATTTTCTATCTCATAGTCTACTATCTCTACTCTAAGTAACACTTGTTTTATGCCTGTAACAAATGTTATAAATGAGCACCTAACACGTCTGGTCAGCATGTCAAACAGCCAACAATATCACTTTCCAAATTCTGTAAGACCTTAAATGCCACCCTAACAATTACTGTAAATGACCTAAAATTTTGTCAAAAAGTGCGTTTTTAGAGGCCAATAAATGGCACATTATTTCTGCTGATGAAACATTTTTTCAGAAGCATACCATCCAAGCTTCCAAATAAACCTCAAAACAACTTTCTAAAATCAATAGAACTCACAGAATCAGGAAAAATAAGCAAACTGGTCATGGGCGAAATTTTAGGTCATTGAGGGTACTATATTTTCCACTTGCACACCAATGCCCCTGTTGGGCTGTAACACACCAAGGCTCCACCACAGTTGTTCACTGTACGCAAGTACTCACCTGGCGCAACGAGGCTTGTTTGTTGGCAGAGCCACACTATCATCAAGTCATCATGGAAAATTATCAGATAATCAATCTGCAAAATCTAAAGAATGACAATTAGTTACGACAACCAACCGTGCATTTACAAAATAATTATGTCAGGGCAGGTGGAGTGGGTAACGCAATTTCAGCGTCCACCATCATGGCTTTAATAGTGAAATGTTAGCAAAGAGAATGTTTTATCTAAATCACATCACCACGTAGTAGCACTGCAGACTATAGGGGATAAATCCAGTCAAAGTCAGTAAATAAAAATAACAGCCTTGTGTTAGCCCCGCAATAAATTAATCATGTGTAGCCCTAAAGATATAAACACCCTTACATGCGAGTGTCTTTAATGTATTACACAGTACTGACCACGTATTTTACTGCTAAAATATAGTATTTCTGCTGACTGAATCCCCATGTACACTGATCACTGGCACATTGACACACGAACTGTGTATAGCTACGCACACCTGGGGAACACCCAGGCTTAAAGCACCACAGACGAACCACCACAATGTGGAAACACAGGAATGACTGTAAATTTGTATCGCTCCCTGGGCAACATTGCAAGGGACATAACTCCACCCTAGAGAACCCCCTAGAGTCGCCCATATACTACATTCATTTTCCACATGTGTTAGAACTGTATTCAAAATACCACAGTTTGCCCAAAGAGATTCAGCCTCCAAGCAAGACCTGTGCCACCCATAACATCTATGGGCTGCAGCGTGTCTTGGACAAAATATATATACACCGAAAAAAGAACAAAACAACACCATGAAGTTAAATGGAAGTTTTCAATCGCCATGGCTTGTTATGGTAAAATCTGTTGGGAGCTACTGGTGTTTATAAAAGCTTTGGGTGTTCAAATAAATAGACACATTCGCGGCTTACATGTGAGCACCGCCTGCCCTCAACAATCATATTTCACTTCTCGTAATATCCCATCACCCAGCCCCCAATATGCCACGCCACCTCCGCCTTATTTACCCTCCTGCAAGCTGGCACATGCTGGGCTTTATCCCAGTACACCAAGGTCGGGTCAGACCAAAGACGTTAAAAATGGTATTGGTCTCTGCCTTGCTTAGAGCACAGCATTAAGAGGTTAGAGCAAGGTCAGCCCAGTGTCAGTATAATGTGATGTTCCATTAGCCATGCAGTACTTTGGCGGCGTGGACTCACCCTCCCACAGGAAGACACACTATATGCACACACCATTAGGACTCCTGGTCGTCATATGACTGATACTTTGTTAAGAAGGAGAATCCAATTAACAGTTGATGTAATGTTGTGGTATAAATCTCCTCATGGAGTATAAGTTAAGCTGTTAAACCCCAAATGTATAACCACAATGTCCGGTTTGGCATGAGAGGTTAAGTATTGCTGTTCACTATGCTGTGAAATCTTCCATAGCACTCCCCGCACACCACGCCAGGTGACATGTACTCCGTTCCTGTCAAGTCCAAGGTGTATCCGGTGCTCCTGTAAGGCCTGTTTTCTTGGCCCAATACATGACTGAGTTGCCATAAATGCAAATTTTTGATACCATATTTATATCAGTGTTGTAAGTATCACTACAAGTACACACCATTACCATTTAATTAAGCAAAGAAGATTTGACTGCAGTTAACCTGATGTATCACAGCTCCACCTACCCCATGTCTGTAGGACATCATGCCATACCTCGCTCATTAAAACTATTGTACCTGCCCCAAAATGAAAAGAATGGGATTTCAAGTTAGCTGAAGGTATGCTGAAGGTATGCCTACAAACCTCATATCCTTTCCAGTATGACAGACCACTGGTATGCTGTCAAAAGAGGACCATTCAAATGACAGAAAATAGTCTGACTGCCAAGCGTACTTCTCAGTTGCTTTTACGAGGCATAAATGTCCGTCTAATAAACTCAATGTGCAGAACTACAGATTGCTCACACTGTACAGTTTCAGAGAATCACATATTAACGACATCATTGCCTTGTGATCCCGTTGAAACCTGGCCATGTGGCCAGGTGTTTATGTGAGGGGCTTGCATCAACAGAACTAATGTGCATGCTAGTTCGCCAACCCTGAGGAAACCAGAACATGCAGGCAGCCTTAAAAAGCATGTCTCTGCCCACAGCAAATTCCAACCAATCTGAAGGTCAACAACCCCACACAAGCTACCATCAAAACAAGTACAGCAGCCCTCTGATGGCCTATTTGCACTATCTGTCACTCAATGTCAACTTACCAATAAAATTCTTGAAAACTTTTAGCCACATACAGATTTCTTCGTTGGCCCCCCTGTTAATTTGTAAAAAAATGATTTGGCCAGCTTAAACCAATAGTAAGATGTATATTCATCTAGAAAAGGCTTGGTGTTATTTTCCCACAAGCAAGGTTCAGGAAGATTTAGGGGCTAAATCTCATGAAACTGCGCCTATTTCAAACCTCACTCTCAGCAAATTCTAACATGCATGGCCTGGGTATTTAGTTCCAGGCCTACAAACTGTATACATCTGGCAGGACCCAGTTTTTTTCAACAATGGGCATGCGTGTCATTCAAATAAAAATCTTATTCTAACAAAGATTCACAATCTTAAAGTGATTTATCCCCAAATTAAAAAATCATCAGTGTCATAAATCCTGTGTCAACATTTCACTCTAGGAAGGAGTCAAACTTTTCAAAGATTGAGCAAGAAATAGAACATCCCATGGCCTGGATTTGTCAACACGGTAAAGGTCAAAACCAAGGCTGATCAAAATCTGGGTATGCTGGTATCAATATTTGCCTTAGCCAACACACAGCCAACTCCCTGTTCTTGTATAATATCCGTAGCTTCAACAAACTTTCTGTACTCCCCAGTTTATCATCTAAAAAATCATTCAGTGAATCACTCTCTGGGTATGACTGGTGATGCATCATCCTAAATTCAAGGGAGGGAATGCGAAGAGTGCTGATCATCTCATTCACAAATGGCACAGGCATAATCTTAGTTTGAGGTGCAGTCAAACTATGGCAAATCCTTAAATGGCAGAAGTTCAGGTCTCCATAGTGTTAAGTTTTACCATGAATGGACCAGGTTTTATTTCGAGTAATCCATTTCTGTTAACTTGTACGGATGCTAATTCTAACACGTCACTGAGTGACTGGTCACCTTTTGGCTAGATTTCGAGCCAGATATTCTCGCAAAATTCTTTCGAGAAGTCACATGAGGATGTGTGCATTGACAGAATTGCACACACTCATCAGTGTATAAGGTATATCTGGTGAAGGAAACATTGAAGAAGTTATATTAACAGATTTTTCGATTTGACACTCACCTGTACCACATACGGCTGGGGTTTCCTCTGTCACATCGTGTTCTTGGGCAGGGGTGGTATTGTGAACCTGAGTTGGGGCGATTGACACATACCACATGCAAAGCAGCATGGCGACTTGTTGAGGCGGTTGGGCGTCGCGTTGGCTTGGTTGTAGTTACTGCATAAGGCACGGCCGCTACCCGTTTCCCACGACATGATTGGACCATAATTTATAAAAATACAAAGGCGAGAACATGCAGAGAGGAAAAATTAATCTTACCCTAAAGCCATCATTGGGCGCAATATAGCCCAAGGCTGCTCAAGGACGCAGTTTTCGCAAAAGCAATTTCAGCATGTATCTGAATGGCTTGAAGAAATGTTAACAAAGAGGCTGTTTCATCTATATCACCTCATCAATTACAAATGTAGCGACTCAGCAGGCTAAGGGGGGATAACTCTAATATAAGTCAGTACATTATAAGAGGGGACAATGTTTGAGAAATTATGTGTGTGACAACTTTGACCTATGTACATGTTAATTTGTAAAAGTAAAAATCATGGCTGGCAATGACCGCTAGCAGTCACCAATATTAAAATGCTACTATATATATATTACTTGACGGAAACAGTACATTTTTGGCTGGAGAAGCCTACACTGTTTTTCTATATGTCAAAATAAACTTGTAGAAATGACCATATGTCTTTCTTTGCTCATTATATTCAGGACCTGTTGTTGTCACAGGGGTTTTAAATCAGCATGTAATTCCCTGGACTGCAATCATGCAAGAAATAATAACCTCATCCCCATCTTCAGTCATAATACTGACTGATTGGGCTGAATCTCACGCTGCATTTACCAAAAAACCAACAGTTAAATAAAAATGTCAAGAAGATAACTTTAGGTTTTAACTGTAAAACTTTAGCTATCAAGTTGGGCATAACTAATGGGTTCTGGCGGTGTCACTGCCTGATGGGGTTACATAGCAAAAAAGTACTTCTGATTGTAAGATCTATACAAACCCTGCTACTGGACATGGCTGGCAGAATGAAATTATTCAGTGAAGTTTACATCACCTTGAGGTCTTTTCCACCTTTTGAGAAACTGTACACCACAATGTGTGCTGTGGCTGCCGGTGTCGCTGGGAGCAAAGAAACACTGAAGCTGAGGGGCACGTGCCAAAAATATATGTATGACTCAGTCAACAGAGCTGCAACAGTCACGTTAAATGAGAGATTGGCGTGGACAAAGATGAGGGTGTCAATTTGCTTGATTCTGACCTACAGCCCTGTAATGTTGGCGTGCTTCGCCCTGGCCCACCTGCCTCTCCTGCCATAGACTCTTACCTACAGACCAAAAGAGCTGAGCATAGCACCTACAGACTGTTGCACCTGGGTAAGACTGCGAAGACAGCTGTGAAATACTGCATTCCCTGACAACTTGACTGCAACTCCGAACTGCCATGGAAGGCTCACCTGGGAGCTGGACAGCGAGGTACTTTGGGGAGTGTACGTCTCAGAGAGGCTTCTCAATGGGGAGTGCAGTTTCCGTTCTGAAACAAGAAAGCTGTACAATGAGATGTCGTCCAGATAAAGTGGACGAAAATCTGGCACACCAAATTATCGCTTGGCATCAGCCAACTAGGAATTGGGAACACAGAGATGGGCCAGTTATTGAACACACAAAACATGCCTTCTCCAGCCATTAGACTCCATGCAGAGTACAAGTTATGTGACTTGTGGCAGGCTAATTAATCACAACGAGGAATCCATGGCAGAGATAGCACAGCATTTAAAGGATGCTTTAGTGACACTGTGAAACCCTTACCACCCATACACCTGATCCTATTAACGTCAAGATGGCCTGCCGGTACAACAACTCCTTACACAAGGGAGCAGGGAAAACTCCATTTCAGCCAGCCACACACGTCAGTCTGGTGATCATTGAAAACTCTACAACAGACAAGAAAGTTATTGACCTAGTGTTTAAAAACAAACTGTGTACAGTGGCCAGAGGCATTGAAAAGTCAGTTGGCATACCTGGGAGTGTTCTATCCATGCAGGGAAATGTACAGCCACCCTGGGAATGGGAAAGTCATTGGGAACAAAGGCCGGTGGGCAGCGGAAAGCGTCACAAGGTTACCTACTAAAGGTAAAACACATAATAACAGACGCTGAGAGTTCGTTGTACACAGCAGCCACAGACCCCAGTACATGTACATATACCTAAAACATACCCAGCATAAATCTACTTTTAAATATGTTAAATGAAATGCAACAGTCTTACAGTGTAATCACTATTATGAAGCAAAATCACCACCGTGTTCACATTTCATCTCCTGCTATCACCACGCATTCATTTTTATTTGTAGGAGCAATTTATTATATACTTTGTTTATTGGGTTTTTATGCCGTACTCAAGAATATTTCACTTAACACTATGACATCCCACATAATGGTGGCAGGAGACTGGGCAGTGCCTCTGTAAACCCACCACCACACAAACTATTATGGTTTATCCAAATTACGAGGCAGTTTATCAGAGTACACAAAGTAACAGCCGGTTCCAAACCAATAGTATAACAATAATCAATAATGTATCCAACAATAATTACCCTACAACACAATAGCAGTCTGCTGAATAAAGTCCACTGTACAATTCAAGCATTTGACTCAGTCATTCAGTAAAAACATATTTAAAAAAGAATTAAATTTACATGTAATATTTACTTGTATACTTATACTGTATGCTTAACTTTTGTTTCAAGCAACACTTTGTGCCTTATATCTTATTCATTCATGCACCTTTTGGCCACATAATCATTTGTTATCTTGGTGCAAGTCTGAACGACCTCTGATGATATATACATAAGTGTTGGCATGAAAATTATTATTGTAAGTATTCATCACTCTAAGTGAAAGAAGACAGCTACTGATGTCTGCAAAGTACTGTCTCTGGGTCACCCTGCACTACTTCATGCAATTTTCAACATGTACTGCTCTCATGGTAACATCTTCTCTTCAAGGTCTTATGGTTAATTTAGGTACCAGTTGTAGTTACCGCTTTGAACTGCCATTCCACTTGGCAGAGCCGCCGAACGCTGTGTTTTCAACGATTTCAATTGCTGTTAATACTAGCATTGGACTTGACTTCCGGGTAATTGTAAAAACGATGTGAAGAAACTATATCTGAAAGAATAGTGATGGTTTAAGTTCATTACGTTAATAATGTTTCTACAAAATTGATGTTAAATTTGAATCATACTTCTTGGGAAGAAAAACTGCTAAGGAAATGTCCGAGTCAAGTCCGCATTTTATTTTTTTAAACGTTTAAATACCATAAACATTGTTCGAGTGAGAGGTGCAAAATATACCCACCTTTCACGAGAACGATATTTATTATGGTTATTATTCAACCATCACTGAGCAATATTCTATTTATTATTTAACAATGTCATGTTATACACACACACACATATATATATATATATATATATATTATTTATATTATATATTATTTCAAATCACATAGCAGTACATGTTTTTTCTATTTGATTTGTATGTATAGTGGGTTAAAGGGCCTATGGGTAAAAAGGCCAGTGGGGAAAAGGGCCTAAGGAGAATATGCCCTGCGAAAAGGGGCCTATGAGGAAAAGGGCCTACACCCTTTATGCCTACATGGCCGAAGAATAGCAGTGGAACGTTTGACTTGTTGAACTAGTACCATTTGTAAACTGTGCTCAACACATTTTTACTTCATAGTTTTCATGTCTTTCACTGCTTACAGATGAGAATTAAACAACGTGGTTAGCTGACAACACATTTACCGGCCTCTCATTGTACGTCAAGCACACAACTTCTGAATTGTTTATTCACCTGCGTATAAGTAGCTAAATTTGCTGTGTCACTATATGATGTTACGTAAATATGTAGTGTTCCAACAAAACATTAGGTGCAGAGACTTATTTAAGAGGCCACTCTTGTGTCAGTTCTGCTGTTATGAGATGTTGTACAAACTGCACCTCTTTTCCCGAAGAGTTACCACAATTGTACGCATATATTTAATATTTAATTATCATTGCTGCAATGGATAAAAAAGCATTTGATCTATTCTGCAAAATTACTTATATGTTGATATATTTACCCTGTAAACTTTTCCTACACAAAATAAATGCTGTTAGCGTTTTGCAAATGATGTAACTGCCCCATCATGTAGGGCTAGCTTGTCAGGGCACTAATGACATGTTAGGGAGGGCGAACATACATCAATACTTACGGTACAATGGCTGGTGTGTATTCTGTATGCTTGTGTCCGGGTAAAAAGTGTTGTAAGCGGATGTGTACCTGGCATGAAGTACCTCTATGAAGGCTTTATTCCGTCTTGTTTCTTCCGTTTCTATAAACGGAGAACTCTAGCTGAAATATGGACTGTCACCTTGGCTAGTTCCTGCTGTCGTTACATGCCCGCTGTATGTATCGAGAAGGCAACGCGCAAGAGCTCCCGGTTTACCACACCATTTTGCAATGTCAGCCGCTGTAGTTTCAGTGCTGTCAGCGTAATGAGTACAAGAGATTCGGAGCTAGCTGGAGCTAGTTACATCGCAAATTCTGCCTGTTGGCATTGTCTTACACATCAAAATTTTCATTTCAAATTATTTAATTAGAGTCTAATGTCTACTTATCCATATTTTTTTTGCTCTTTATTATCACTAATTACCTAACTCACTCACTCACTAAATAACTCACTAACTCACTCACTAACTAGATAACTAAATAACTAACTAAATAACTAAATAGCTAAATAACTATCTCTCTTACTAACTCATTCAATCACTAACTAATTCACTAACTCAGTCTCTCGATCACTGACTATCTAACTAACTAACTAATTAACTCACTCACTCTCTCACCCACTATCTAACTAACTCACTCACTCACCCACTCACTAACTCATTAACCCACTAACTAACTCTTTAATTCACTAACTCACTCAGCCACTCAATCACTTACTCAACAACTAACATACTCACTCACTCTTTCACCAACTCACTAAATAAATAACTGAATAACTAAGTAACTCACTAACTAATTCACTAACAACCTCATTAACTGACTTACTCACTAACTGAATAACTGATTATCTAACTAATTAGCTCACTAACTAACTCACTAAATAACAAACTAAATCACTCACTCATTAACTAAGTAACTCAATCCCTCACTCACTGACTGACTGACTAACTCACTAACTGACTCACTAGCTTTCTCACTAACTAAATCACTCACTAACTAACTAACTAACTCACTCACTAACTCACTAACTAAATCACTCACTAACTCACTCACTCACTAACTGGAAGGAAACCGGGCCAAACCCAAGACCATCCGTAGTTTGCTGGCAGACCTTGCCACGTACTGTCCAAGAGTAAGCCAGTGTGAACCGGGCTTGTGTGAACTGACATCGATTGCACCCAGGCCAATGGGCTGCACTAGCGCTATAAATCCCTTGGCTACGGAGGCCCCCGAACAGGTAAGATAAAAGATAAAACACAACATTTTACATATTACACTCCACTATGTGCAGGACGAAATGACTTTGAAACCGGTCCATGTTGGCCAAGACCACGTGGACCTCCTTTGTCACGAACTTTTCGTCCTCTGAAAGTCTTTTTTCAGCTCGATTAGCTGTGGCAGACAGAACCTTCTGACGATTTCACGGAAGATGTATGACGTCGGGTCCAGGACGACGAAATTGCCGCGGCATTCCGGCTCCAGTTACAACTCATGCTTATCGCATCTACACAACAAGTCTTCGTCAGGTTCATGGTGGTGCGGAGCAACTCTTGTGGGCTTCTCGCCGGCACCATCACGATCTCCCTGGTGTGAAGGTGTCTGCCGTAAATCGGCTTGGTTCCCACCTCCACGTACCACGGTATATCTGCCAACAAGCCCTGGGCAGTCGGTCAGCATTCTAGCCTTTTTCTGGTTTCTAACCAATTAAATAACTAACTAACTAACTCACTCACTAAGAAACTCACTACCTAACTCACTAGCTGACTCACTAACTCACTCAATTACTCACTAACTCACTCCCTAACTCACTAACTAACTAACTAACTGACTCCCTAACTAACTCACTAACTCATTCACTAACTAATTCACTCACTCACTAAGTGGAAAGAAACCGGGCAAAACCCAAGACCATCCGTAGTTTGCTGGCAGACCTTGCCACGTACTGTAAAAGAGTAAGCCAGTGTGAACTGCGCTTGTGTGAACTGACATCGATTGCACCTAGGCCGTTGGGCTGCACTAGCGCTATAAATCCCTTGGCTACGGAGGCCCCCAGGTAA
The DNA here is from genome assembly GCA_016165875.1 of Acanthopleura granulata. NCBI lineage: Eukaryota > Metazoa > Mollusca > Polyplacophora > Chitonida > Chitonidae > Acanthopleura > Acanthopleura granulata. Next base: position 9,606,081 of record JABBOT010000016.1, read on the forward strand.
GATAAAAGATAAAACACAACATTTTACATATTACACTCCACTATGTGCAGGACGAAATGACTTTGAAACCGGTGCATGTTGGCCAAGACCACGTGGACCTCCTTTGTCACGAACTTTTCGTCCTGCAGAAAGTCTTTTTTCAGCTCGATTAGCTGTGGCAGACAGAACCTTCTGACGATTTCACGGAAGGTGTATGACGTCGGGTCCAGGACGACGAAGTTTCCACGGCATTTCGGCTCCAGTTACAACTCGTGCTTTATCGCATCTACACAGCAAGCTGACGGACTTCTTCGTCAGGTTCATGGTGGAGCAACTATTGTGGGCTTCTCGACGGCACCATCACGATCTCCCTAGTGTGAAGGTGTCTGCCGTCAATCGGTTTGGTTCCCACCTCCACGTACCAAGGTATATCTGCCAGCAAGCCCTTGACCGTCGATCACAATTCTAGCCCTTTTCCGGTAGTCCAGCGGAATCAAAATCGGCACAGACATCTTCTTGTAGTTCTTCAGAGCCGAATTCTTGGTGTGGCCGGCGCCCACGGGATAGGCGACGATTTTCTCCAACCTTTCGCAGCTGTGGAGTTTCAACAAGTCGCCGTTGGAGAAGGATTCCGTGTCCTCTGTGGAGTAGATGCCCTCAGACACCCTCACGAGGCACGGCATGTTGCACCGGTCCATCAGTAATTTTTTACTTCTTTATCAGAAGACATCTTGGCATCATTAGAAGCTGTTCATGGGAGAAAACATCCGTCCACGTACCAAGGGAAGCAACTCAAGTCTACCTTACCGCAAATGTCCATCCTCCATCTCATCACAAGTCAGGCATGGACCAGTTGTCGCCTAAACATCAGTGAAAAAAGTAACAAAGTAAATAAAAATACATATATGCTTGGGTCACTAACCGTGATAATAACAGTTTTCTGACTAGATTTGTAATAATATACCGTGCACTAACACTTTATCCAATGCCTTCACTGACAAAAACTAAGGGATATCAATTTGGATGTGTCTGTCAGTCTCTGTAGATATTGTTCAGTTTCACTTTGAGGAACCTCAGATGAAGCTAAAAAACCAGACTGATCCATGCATAATTTCTGCATATTTAGCATCAAACTTCCCTCGTGTTGATTGGTTGTTGAGTTCCGGGCACCAGCTGCTTTGAATATTGCGCTATTTCCTAAAATTCTATGAGCACATTCATTTTGTTGCTAGACAGATTAAGTTTGAAAACCACCTAGCTCCATGTATGAAATTTTGATATATATTTGTTTATTTCACGATGTTTATAATGCCATGGTTAATAACTTTTCACTGACATGATGGCAGTCAGTTTCATGGATGGGCAAACCGGAAGGCACCCAGAAGCCACAGGCAGACACTGTTATAATGTGACTGAAATAACCCGCAAATTGTTGTGAAATCAAAGACAACCACAGTTACCCAAAGTGTTTACACTCTGGGTATATGTTTGGTTGCAGATATTCCGTCCGAAAATTGTTACAGAGGGATTTATGGTGAACCTGTCCAAACTTCTGGCTCATGTCAAGTCCATGGAACTGAGAGAAACCAGCATAGAGGGAGCCACTGGTAAGTGTCGGGAATTGTCATGCCGTGAGCTGCGCTTTGCTTCTTTCCAAATGTTCCTTGTAAAGGCATTATTTTTAAAGAATTTTATTAAAATTATTAATAAAAACATTATTTATTAATAGTATTTATTAAATTAAATAGTATTTAATAATAGTATTTATTATCTTTTAAAATATTTTTCTTGTTTTGTTTAAAATATTGACTCCCCCACATGGGAAAAGACATAGGTGATGAGAGAAGATTTGATGTTCTTGTAGAGGTCATATATAGCTGAGCCCGGGAATTCTGAAAAGAAAAAGATGTGTATCTTGCTCACAGTTTTTTATTTATTTATTCATTCATTTGATTGGTGTTTTACGCCGTACTCAACAATATTTCACTTATACGATGGCGGCCAGCATCATGGTGGGAGGAAACCGGACAGAGCCCGGGGGAAGCCAACAACCATCCGCTGGTTGCTGGCAAACCTTCGCACGTACGGCCAGAGAGGAAGCCAGCATGAGCTGTACTTAACTCACATAATGGCAGGCTTCTGGTTTATTACCCTGCGCTAGCGCGGTAACCAACTCAGCCACGGAGGCCCCCCACAGTTTTTTTTTTTTTTTTAATTTTTGAGAAGATCAAATTATAAATGTATTTCGTTTTCTTTCACAGCAAAACTCTGTAGTATGAATAGTGTGTTGCTTTTTCCTATTGCCTGTAGTGTAACCACAGTCTGTAACAGGCTAACCTTTCCACTCTGTGTTTGGTAATACCCACATCTTGTTCATGGCTGGAATTTGAAAATTTTGTGTGGCCTGCTACTTTTCTTTTACTGGTATAAATTTCATGTTACGAATGAAGAATGTCCTGCTTATTGATAAAAGTCATGGTAGAATGTAGTATACAAGTGTATGTATCTTATAGGGTATGCAAATAAGTTCAAGTATATTTTGTAAACAAAACTGCAAAACAAAATGTGAGACAAATTGCCTCAAATTTTTTCATGACCCATTTTAACATCAGCAAGGGATTTACGATATGACGTGCCACTGCTAAATTGCAATTGTGATCTGCTTTTTTGAACCCATTTTGAACCTCCTTCTCCTTGCTTTCCCTTGAATCGGAATGACATTGGCTTGTGTATAAGTCTGACACCCATTTGTTGTAGACGTGAAACCGTCAGCTTCTGCTCATCTTAAAACGTGCACGGAAACTTTATTGATTCAGTTTTAACGCAAATAAGGAGGTAATCATCCCAAATATCTACACATGTTTTTGCCGGAATTTTTCTGTCTGATTGGTAGAATTTCAAAAATTACTTATCTGGAACAAAAATTAGTTTAACTTCGTTGTTTTTTTTTGTTTTTTTTTGTTGTTGTTGTTGTTGTTTTTTTGTCATCTGGAAAAATCAGCATCATAACTTGCAAATAGTCTGTTATAAATGAACTTGTCTGTCCGTTATTGTTATTTATTTATATTCAACAATAATCCTGCTCATTTGAAAGACAATGTGACGTACTTTATAACCTATACTTTACATTGTAATAACATGTAGTATCAATTAAACATTTACATTGGGGGTGTTTTTGTAGCTGTTTAAAAGATCTGTCTCTCTACAAACAGTAAGTGCGTTTGCCTGTTTGCTGTGTGGAAATTAGTACCTTTATATATATGCATGTAAGTTATAAACAGTTATAGGGCTAAAAATTTCAAGTTCACCAGTAACTTGCCAAAACTGGGTCAGTTTTACCCTGGGCACCCCAGTTTCTCCCTCCTGTAAAACTGACGCCCAAGGGACATGATCATGTGTAAGTGAAAAATTCCAGAAAAAAACACTGAGCAACCAAATAAATAAATAAACAAAATACAGTTCATACTTCAAGTACATGTATTTGCAGATCTTTGTGTTAAAGCTCTTCTTTTTTTTTTGGGTTTGAAATATGAGGTGACGTTTTTATGAAGTCACCCTTCAAACATCGTCTTCTTGGCTCAGGTCCCGCTAAGGTGGCAGAGTTCATCGACGCGGTCCTCTCAGCCCTGGAGGGAATCTCCCAGCATCCTTCACTGCTGGTGAAGCATGTTCAGGTTGTCGTAGAAACAACTGTGCCCACTGTGGCCCAGTTGGTGGGCGGCCAAAACGGTAAGCATTTTTGTTATAGAATTCAATTCAGTTTAACCTCATGACAAGCCTCATGGGCTGTATGAAAAATCAGATCTCCGGCAACCCCAGTGAAGCCCCCCAAATATTAATGTTGTATGTTTCAGTACGAAACTGCACGTGGATATATATATATACGCGCAGAGTGAACAGCCATAACTACACCTGCTGTAGTTTTACTCTGTTAACATTGATATCTTAGTATTTTTAAGTCAATTCAGTCACAGTGTACAGGTATGATTTGACATACGTGACACAGACAGCCTGGTGTATTTTGACTTCACACCAGTCAAGTGTCGGTGTCGAATCGCCTGAATGTTTCAGGTTAATTCTATAATTGTTTTTACCTTAAATGACCTAACATTTCACCCAGAACGGCGTATTTTTGGAGTCTTTGTCATAAAGTACTATTTTGTGGTGTGGAAACCTATATGTTTCCAGTAGAATATCATCCTACCTACCAGACAACATGTAACCTCAAAATGTCTTTCTTGAGCTCGTGCTGGAAGGTCTGCCAGCAACCGGCGGAAGGACGTTGGTTTCTTTTGGGCTCCTCCCACCGGCCACTGTCGTGTGAGTGAAATATTCTTGAGTAAAACACCAATAAATCAGAGTCACGTTCCTCATAAATTATTATTGTGCATTAGCAAACAACATTGTTAACCAAAAAGTTATGTGAAATATGAAGTACGGATGTTTGTCAAAGTGTGCCTAGTTCTTTACTCTGTGTTGCACTCTGTAGATATCAAAGTTGTTGAAATAATGCAACAACTAAATGAAATGCTGACAGTTTCGTTGTTGTTGCCCCGTGTTGTTGACAACAACAACAGCTTGTTCTCCGAGATGGCGCTGGTTTACCTGAGTTGCGTGCAGTACATGAGTGCCGCAGATCAGCACTACAACACTGACCAGCTTCATGCTACCATCAGCAAGGACCTCCTCCCACAGTAAGTCACTATGTTATCAGTGTTTACTTATTTCTCACTTGGTTAGTCCATCTAATGGACACCAGGTGCCTTCGTGGTTGAAGTGGTTAGCGTGTTTGGGCAGCACAATGACCAAGGAGCCTCTTACTAATGCGGTTGTTGTGAGTTCAAATTCATCTCTTGCTGGCGTCCTGTCCGGCTTTACTTAGGAATGTCTGCCAGCAACCTGCAGATATACGTGGGTGTCCCCAGGGCCCTGTTTATATAGATATAAATAAATAATGAACGGCATATCCATATCTTTACTTTTCCAAAAAGACTGGGATAGAAATGTAATATTTTTGTATTCATTACCACTAATAACTGTCCCAAAAATTGGAATCTCGAAAAATGTTCAGTTTTAACAGTCCTAATTTCATAAAAGCTTAGGTCATTGACCAGGGTAAAAGATTCTGGGGTATAGCATTACAAACATCAATGAAGTGAATTGTTGATCTTGATTTTGTTACAGATATGAACAGATCTTGCTGGACCGCGATCCACTGCCAGGCTATGGTCTGGAGTTGTTATCTCTCTGCTGGGGGAAAACCCAGTGTTTGTGAAGGAGTTTGAATACCTCGGCCTTGTGCCAATGCTCTTCAAAGTGCTAGAGGTAAACAGTGTTTTAAATCACGAACAAACTATAAATTTATTTTAATGAACTCTGCGTGTAAGATAAAGTCCTCTGCTTGGCAAATAGTTAAGACACATATTTTTTATCCCAAGACAGTGTATATCAGACCGTCAAAATTCAGTTATAATACACCTTTTTATTCGTAGGCCCGGATAGCGAAGAGCAGACAGGCACATTTCCACAATAGCGTTTTATGTTGCTGGCATCTTGCTTGCAGCTGCGATGGCTTAGCCAAGTAGGTAGTAAGTAGACATTCGTCACTGTCTTCTCTTTCCATGGAACGTGACAAACTCACATGAGGTCATTAAAATGTATCGAGTACTAATTTCAGAAGATGTCAGGTTTAATGAAAAATACACTTCATATACTGAAGTTAAAAATTTTCACTAGTAGAAGGTATTCCTCCCCTATTGTCTTTACATTAGAATTGCTTGTTTTCACCCTTCAGACTGGTTGAGTATACTTATTTGTGTCGTTTTTGAACATGTTGGAAAGGAATTACGAATATTTTGGTACAATTCGGGTGTATCAGAGTGGAAATAAAGGCTTGATTTTTGCAATAAAATGCACAATGTGAACATACATTCCTGAAAAACGTATTTGCCACTGTTTGAGGGCATGACCGTGTGATCGCTTTTTTCTTAAACCACGGATTCCATTCTCTGTGTAGGATCATCAAAACAATCCTTCGGCAGCACGATGCAGAGCATTCTGGGATTCATCAGTTGTCAAGTTGGACGTCGTGATACAGATATGGAGGAATTGTACAACCAAGGTAAGCCTTGTCTGCTTGGAGTAGGTTTCATGAAACTTCGCAAGTCTTTTTTCGTTTAAAGAAAGGTGTTTTGCTTAGCTGTGTAACTCTAGTTCTGTGTAATGTTTGACTTACTAGCTTTTTGATTACTGTAACGCAGCATGTTGGACTTTCTTATCGGGGTGAAAAAACTACTGACTTAAACTGTCCGCCTGAGGGTCGGGCGATCCAGGATCAATCCCAGATGTGATTGGGTGAGGTGTCATGTTTTTCGGCATGAAGTTTCAGTGGCGGCAGAACTTTGGCAATATAGACCCACTCAGACACAAGAAGACACAGTATACACATTCTTAGGACTGCTCGTCGTCATATACTGAGAAATTGTTGAGTACGATGTAAAACCCAACTTATTGACTTATTTATTTATATTTATTTATTTGATTGGTGTTTTACGCCGTACTCAAGAATATTTCACTTATACGATGGCGGCCAGCATTATGGTGGGAGGAAACCAGGGGAAATCCACGACCATCCGCAGGTTGCTGGTAGACCTTCCCACGTACGGCCGGAGAGGAAGCCAGCATGAGCTGGTCTTGAAATCACGGCAACCGCATTGGTGGGAGGCTGCGGGTCATTGTGCGCGATAACCGACTGAGCCACGGAGGCTCAACTTACTGGCTTAAGCAATAAGTTTCATGATACCAGGCCCTGGTTAGCTGCATGCGTCTGATTACCGCAGTGTAGATCTGTGTGCAACATGGCTGTTTATGTCAGGCTTTTTTATAATATATTTTTGAAATAATAATATGCTGATGGATATGGATAAAGCATACATGTACCAAAACAAAATTACTTCATTGAACAGATTACGCCTGGAGTTCCCGTTTTGTTCACAGAAAGGTAGATCTTGTGATTAAGGTGAGAAAGTGTCGCCATGCTCATTGTGCACAGCGAGATGTTTCCCATTGTATGTTATACATGTATCTGTATAACCTCAACCTCAGCTGCAGCTAAAATAAGCAGTCAACGTTCATGAAATAATTTGTGGAGCCTAACATTCAGTGTGTGAAAGTTCGTCAGTAAGAAAGGTTCTTCAAATCAGCAAATGTTGGTGGTTTACCCCAGGCACTCTAGTTTTCTTCACCCAGGAAAATAAGGGCCTGTGTATAAGTGAAAAATTTTTCACTATGGCATTAAAAGAAAAGTGAGCAAATAACAGAACTTTAAATATTTCAGAAGAAGGATGGAGACAGACCTAAATGGCCAAAGCCATTTCTCTCTGACATGATTGGTAACTCTATCAACAGCTGTCAACTCGAGATTCTTACAGTGCCTTAATTGGGGTTCACCATGCTGCATAAACCTGAAACACAATGTCACGTCACTTGTGCGCTTTGCGCTTTTGGCTGAAAAGAGAAACAGGATCCACAGACACATCAGCGGAAACGCCTGCAAGTTTGGGTGTTGGAAAATACTTGTGCCCGAGTGGTTAAAAGTGATATGATAGTGGTACTTTCTGTTTTCTGAATATGCATGGTTTTGCCCACTTTGAGCTGAAATATCTTGGTTATGCAATATTACAAAATATATACGTACGTACAAAAATATGTACGTCTTTTTATCTCTGCTGGTTGAAAACTGTCTGTCAGTCTCTCCGTCCGGCGTCTTTTCCTTCAAAAGGCTACCTCTCCTACAGTTTTCGTCCGATTTCAACGAAACTTAACTCAAATGAAGGTTACGTCGAGTTACATCGCTCGTAATATTGATTTTCCATTTTGAAGATTGGTTGTCCGTCCGTCTGTCTGTTTATCCAGCATATGTTAACAGTCATGTATCTTACAAAACGCTACGCCCCCTACAGTCTTTGTCCGATTTCAATGAAACTTGGTTGAAGTGAAGACTGTTCACATATGTTCACATTTCTTTAAAAATGATACCAAATACTGTTACAGTTTTTATCCAGTTTTCAACGTAACTTGGTACAAGTGAATCAAGATAGCCTACATATTTCGTAGTATTGATTTTCAATTTTCATTGTCCGTTATACATACATATTTTATCATCGACTGATAATTTTGTCCCAACCAGTACAGTTACTGTCTCATCAGAGACTCAGGTCAAACTTTATTTTATATGCACATTTATATGTATATTTTTCTGAGCTTGTCTTTGAAAATTCTTAAAGACAACCCTTTTACCCTGACTTCCTTTCCAGTCGTATGTGAGAAGATCTGCCAGCAACCTGCTGATAATCGTTGGTTTCACCCGAGCCTGCTCAGTTTTCTCCCACCACAATGCAGGCTGCCGTCGTATAAGTAAAATATTGTTGAGTATGCCGTAAAACAACAATCAAATAATTAATACATAAGTAATTTTTGCCTGTGTACTGTACAGGGCTGCTGGGCCAGTTTACGCTGATTCATTCTGCGAGGCCTACGGGGAGTGGTCGCCTACGGGGAGGGGGACAGCACAAAAAACCAGTCCTGCTGCTCTTACTGGAGATTCTCATCCACCTGTTCAGATATGTTTCAGACGTCGTCAGGAAACCTCTGCAGGTGAGTGTCTGAGTCGGTGTCTCAAAAATACAGTAGTTATTCGTTCATAAGCATCTCATTCAAACCAATTCAGACTCGAAAGCACCTTGAGAGCACAAACCTCCACCTCCCCGCACATAAGTTTCCATGCAGGCATGGTCAAATACAGCTTTTTATTTTTGATAGGCTTTAGGGCCAGTAATTTAATAGCTAAAATTGGAGAAAGTGTTGAAATACTGTATGTATACACTATGTGCCAAAATATTCAGCTTGCTATCAAGGAATTGAAGGAATATTTAATCATACATTTTAGACATATTATTAAATCAAAGTGAAAGTTCATTTTATTTTGTGATGGCCTGCCGCCAACCTGTCGGATGGTTGTGGGTTTCCTCGGGTTGTGCTCCGGTTTCCTCGCACTGTATTATATGAAATATAATATCTTGAGTATGGCATAAAACATCTATCAAATAAATAAATAAATTGATAACAATTTTGTGCTTTTTGGGAATTTGAATTAATTAGGAGGGGAGAACAGGGGGGCTCTCTCAGTAGACAATTTGGTCAGCTAGTTTTCATATGTACTGTAATTCTTCAAGTTTTTCGCATATTTCCGAGACGCTTATCCATACTCATTCTGAGGATATTACTCAGTGTAACTGGTTTACAGCTTTTTGTTTTTGATGGGCTTTTGGGCCAGTAATGTTATATCTAAAATTGGAGAAAGTGTTGAAATACAGTATATATATATACACAATATTTGGCTAAATATTCAACTTGCTATCAAGGAATTGAAGGAATATTTAATTGTATGGTGGACATTATGAACCATATTGAACACGCTGAAGCACAGTGACGTCACACATTTCTTTTAGCTGCAAAACAGCATCTGATTGTTATATTTAATACAGATGTAAACATGTAACATTCAGAGGTTATTTAGGAGCAGGAATGTGTTATGTCACAATATTGTCCATAGAGTCCACCATACAATCAAAATATTTACATGTGTTTAATTTGGTTGAAAAAAATCTTTGACAAAAAAAATCAGTGAAAGTATTTTCATATTCAGTTTTTATGCTCTTCTCACTCAACAACAACTTCATATTTGTGCAGTCTTCCCCTTTAAAGTAGTTTTACATGAAGATCTTTGAAGATGACTTGCTTTCCACCCGTAAGGGAAACACAGTGAGCTGGCTCTGTGTGTTAAAAAATCTGTGCATCATAAGTGCCAAAGCTTGCCAGTTAGCTGCCAAATGTTAATGGCCTTGATACCGAGCTCCCAAGCCAGATGGGAATGACTGGCTTGTTACACATGTTAGAGTCCAGTTATATAGTAACTTAGTATTGTAAGTGTGTATGCATTTGTGAATAAATCATTCACTTCATATAGCTGGACTCTAACAAGCAAGTCGTTCCCATCTGGCTTGGTAGCTCAGTCAGTAGAGCAGTGGGGCTAGACACCGTGAGTTCAAGTCTCACTCAAGCCAGTGTTTACACTGGTGTCAGTATATCAGTGTAGGAGATCATATCTATTTGATGTATTTCGTAATGATGATTGCTAATGGCTTTATACTCCATTGGCTTGCAGTTGTCTTCAACCATGAACTGGACCATCAAAATATGAGTGAAAGTATGAGTACAGCTTTTAATACCAGACAATGAGATTATCAGGAAAATCTGGAGATTAGTTGTATAAATAACAACACAACTGAGACAATTGTTGTCAGTCATATATTCATATGAAGGTGGCCATCAAACTAAAATATAAAAACATGAAAATAAATAAATACATGTACACATACAGCTTGCATATGACAGCGCAACTTGTGTGATATTTTTTTTGTGTGTTGATCAGGTTTTTTTAACTATTCTTACAAAATAAATTCTGCAGAAACATAGACTGGTTCTGCTTAATTTCCTTATAATACATTACTTACTGGTTTAAAAAAACTTCCATTTTTGCCAATTTTCTTGAAGTTCATTAAATTTCTGTCACATGTTACAAACAAGTAACTGTTCCTAGATTTCTTTAAACTGTTAAATGTATCCTAATACAGAGATCCAGATCCAAATCCAGAGAGCACAAAATACAAGTGAAGTTGCAGGTTTACAGAATTGATGCTGCTTGATCAATACTGAGTGGCTCATGCTGGAGATAGGCTTTCAGCCTTCACAGTCCACTATGACGAAAATAGCCGTACCTAAAGTATATCTGAACCTAGGCTCAAGGTGGACTTGAAGATCTCACACCAGCCAATCTGCGACGATTCAGTTTCTCTTTAAATGATCACAGACGACAACCTCTAAAGGGCAACTGGCCCTGTACAATAATAAAAAGTTTTTCAGAAAACAATTACAAATGAGTGATATAAAGAAATATACGTAACATATTGAACTTGCAATGACCACATTTCAATGAAAATATCAACAAAGAAGATCCGTGAAAATATCTGAGAAATAACTTAAACCAAATCTAACAGGTTATAAAGTTGCAATCCTCAATAGCACTTGTAAAACATATGAGATGATGGACGGAAAATGTGATGCAAGTCTATGTGTACACACAAAATTAAACAGAAGTTCTGGGGTTGTGTTGGATCAATGCAAGTTCTAGGGTTGTGTTGGATCAATGCAAGTTCTAGGGTTGTGTTGGATGGACTAAAGTTCTGGGGTTGTGTTGGATGAACTAAAGCTCTGGGGTTGTGTTGGATGGACTACGTTCTGGGGTTGTGATGGACGGACTAAGTTCTGGGGTTGTGTTGGACGGACTAAGTTCTGGGGTTGTGATGGACGGACTAAGTTCTGGGGTTGTGTTGGATGGACTAAAGTCCTGGGGTGGTGATGGATGGACTAAAGTTCTGGGGTTGTGATGGATGGACTAAAGTTTTGGGGTTGTAATGGATGGACTAAAGTTCTGGGGTTGTGTTGGATTGACTAAAGCTCTGGGGTTGTGTTGGATGGACTAAAGCTCTGGGGTGGTGATGGATGGACTAAAGTTCTGGGATGGTGATGGATGGACTAAAGTTCTGTGGTGGTGTTGGATGAACTAAAGCTCTGGGGTTGTGTTGGATGGACTAAAGCTCTGGGGTTGTGTTGGATGGACTAAAGCTCTGGGGTGGTGATGGATGGACTAAAGTTCTGGGGTTGTGATGGATGGACTAAAGTTCTGGGGTTGTGTTGGATGGACTAAAGCTCTGGGGTTGTGTTGGATGGACTAAAGTTCTGGGGTTGTGTTGGATGGACTAAAGCTCTGGGGTTGTGATGGATGGACTGAAGTTCTGGGGTTGTGTTAGATCGACAAAAGTTCTGGGGTTGTGATGGATGGACTAAGTTCTGGGGTTGTGATGGAAGGACTAAGTTCTGGGTTGTGTTGGATTGACTAAAGTTCTGGGGTTGTGATTAATGGACTAAAGTTCTGGGGTTGTGATGGACGGACTAAGTTCTGGGGTTGTGTTAGATTGACGAAAGTTCTGGGGTTGTGTTGGATTGACTAAAGTTCTGGGGTTGTGCTGGATGGACTAAGTTCTGGGGTTGTGATGGAAGGACTAAGTTCTAGGGTTGTGTTGGATGGACTAAAGTCCTGGGGTAGTGTTGGATGGGCTAAAGCTCTAGGATTGTGTAGGGTGGACTAAATTATGGGGTTGTGTTGGATAAACTAAATTCTGGGGTTGTGTTGGATGAACTAAATTCAGGGGTTGTGATGGACGGACTAAGTTCTGGGGTTGTGATGGACGGACTACGTTCTGGGGTTGTGTTGGATGGACTTAAGTTCTGGGGTTGTGTTGGATGGACTAAGTTCTGGGGTTGTGTTGGATGGACTAAAGTTCTGCGGTTGTGTTGGATGGACTAAAGTTCTGGGGTTGTGTTGGATGGACTAAGTTCTGGGGTTGTGATGGACGGACTAAGTTCTAGGGTTGTGTTGGATGGACTTAAGTTCTGGAGTTGTCTTTGATGGACTGAAGTTCTGAGGTTGACTCGGATGGATTAAAGTTCTGGGGCTGTGATGGAAGGACTAAAGTTCTGGGGTTGTTTTGGATGAACTAAAGTTCTGGGGTAGTGTTGGATGAACTAAAGTTCTGGGGTTGTGTTGGATGGACTAAAGCTCTGGGGTGGTGATGGATGGACTAAAGTTCTGCGGTTGTGTTGGATGGACTAAAGTTCTGGGGTTGTGTTGGATGGACTAAAGCTCTGGGGTTGTGTTGGATGGACTAAAGTTCTGGGGTTGTGTTGGATGAACTAAAGCTCTGGGGTTGTGTTGGATGGACTAAAGCTCTGGGGTTGTGTTGGATGAACTAAAGTTCTGGGGTTGTGTTGGATGGACTAAAGCTCTGGGGTTGTGTTGGATGGACTAAAGCTCTGGGGTTGTGTTGGATGGACTAAAGCTCTGGGGTGGTGATGGATGGACTAAAGTTCTGGGATGGTGATGGATGGACTAAAGTTCTGTGGTGGTGTTGGATGAACTAAAGCTCTGGGGTTGTGTTGGATGGACTAAAGCTCTGGGGTTGTGTTGGATGGACTAAAGCTCTGGGGTGGTGATGGATGGACTAAAGTTCTGGGGTTGTGATGGATGGACTAAAGTTCTGGGGTTGTGTTGGATGGACTAAAGCTCTGGGGTTGTGTTGGATGGACTAAAGTTCTGGGGTTGTGTTGGATGGACTAAAGCTCTGGGGTTGTGATGGATGGACTGAAGTTCTGGGGTTGTGTTAGATCAACAAAAGTTCTGGGGTTGTTATGGATGGACTAAGTTCTGGGGTTGTGATGGAAGGACTAAGTTCTGGGTTGTGTTGGATTGACTAAAGTTCTGGGGTTGTGATTAATGGACTAAAGTTCTGGGGTTGTGATGGACGGACTAAGTTCTGGGGTTGTGTTAGATTGACGAAAGTTCTGGGGTTGTGTTGGATTGACTAAAGTTCTGGGGTTGTGCTGGATGGACTAAGTTCTGGGGTTGTGATGGAAGGACTAAGTTCTAGGGTTGTGTTGGATGGACTAAAGTCCTGGGGTAGTGTTGGATGGGCTAAAGCTCTAGGATTGTGTAGGGTGGACTAAATTATGGGGTTGTGTTGGATAAACTAAATTCTGGGGTTGTGTTGGATGAACTAAATTCAGGGGTTGTGTTGGATGGACTAAAGTTCTGGGGTTGTGATGGACAGACTAAGTTCTGGGGTTGTGATGGACGGACTACGTTCTGGGGTTGTGTTGGATGGACTTAAGTTCTGGGGTTGTGTTGGATGGACTAAAGTTCTGCGGTTGTGTTGGATGGACTAAAGTTCTGGGGTTGTGTTGGATGGACTAAGTTCTGGGGTTGTGATGGACGGACTAAGTTCTAGGGTTGTGTTGGATGGACTTAAGTTCTGGAGTTGTCTTTGATGGACTGAAGTTCTGAGGTTGACTCGGATGGATTAAAGTTCTGGGGCTGTGATGGAAGGACTAAAGTTCTGGGGTTGTTTTGGATGAACTAAAGTTCTGGGGTTGTGTTGGATGGACTAAGTTCTGGGGTTGTGTTGGATGGACTAAAGTTCTGCGGTTGTGTTGGATGGACTAAAGTTCTGGGGTTGTGTTGGATGGACTAAGTTCTGGGGTTGTGATGGACGGACTAAGTTCTAGGGTTGTGTTGGATGGACTTAAGTTCTGGAGTTGTCTTTGATGGACTGAAGTTCTGAGGTTGACTCGGATGGATTAAAGTTCTGGGGCTGTGATGGAAGGACTAAAGTTCTGGGGTTGTTTTGGATGAACTAAAGTTCTGGGGTAGTGTTGGATGAACTAAAGTTCTGGGGTTGTGTTGGATGGACTAAAGCTCTGGGGTGGTGATGGATGGACTAAAGTTCTGCGGTTGTGTTGGATGGACTAAAGTTCTGGGGTTGTGTTGGATGGACTAAAGCTCTGGGGTTGTGTTGGATGGACTAAAGTTCTGGGGTTGTGTTGGATGAACTAAAGCTCTGGGGTTGTGTTGGATGGACTAAAGCTCTGGGGTTGTGTTGGATGAACTAAAGTTCTGGGGTTGTGTTGGATGGACTAAAGCTCTGGGGTTGTGTTGGATGGACTAATGAGCAATTGTCTGCAATTCTCGGTACAGTGGCCACAAATGCATGAACTTTGGAATGTAAAAAGTTGCAACTATATTCTGTGAAATGTTCTTGGACTTAAGTCAGAGTTAGTCTTAACTTGTGGTATTATTCCTGAGCATAAATTTGACCTTTAATGCTAAGTTTCATTTTTGCCCTGAAGGTCAAAGACAACTTTTGGTATTAAAATTGAAACTGTTCAGGCAAGTCACTATTTGGGTGCAATGAGCTATTTTGAAGTTAAGACAGAGTCTGACTTAAGTCTAAGACAGCTTCATGACCCTGGGGCCTGACCTAGAAGCGAGTACACAGACTGTTTAGCATCTAGTCTTGCAAATTATACAATTTATACAAAATCAGAGCACTCTGTAATACACAAACAAATAAAATGTGTGTCACAAAATTGAAGTACCTCATACCTTGAACACCAAAACACAGACTCTTCCTACACAACTATGTTTACAAGTGTATGTGCATGGATTTCCCACACAGTCACACAACTGACAATCCTCCCTCAAGGTGACAACAACAAATGACGTAGACTTTTGCTCAAAAAGCCCATTTTGAGAGGAAATTAATGTCATGAAATAATTTGATTCTTGGTGTTGCAAAATTGTATTTTTCCAGCATAGGAAATCACCCTAAATATCCATCAAACCTTAAAATACATTTCTACAATCAGTAGAAATTTCAGAATCAGAAAACAAGAGTAACTTTTCATGGACAAAAAATTTAGGTCATTTTGAGTAGTCACAGAGACCATTTGTTACCTGTGAAGAGTTGAACCTGTCTACCTAGGATGCCCATTGCTGCATTCACCTGTTTGATCATCTGACAGACGGGACAGACTATAATGTGACACTATGAACGCTCACTGCCATGCTGACACTGCCCATGTTATATGATTTTATAACTTTTTCACTACTGAATGTTTACCCCCAGGATTCTTGGGCTGTAAGGGATATTTAGAACAGAAGTTTACCAATCAGCAATGAGTTTAATGTAGCCCAAGAACTAAAAGAACAAGGAACTGAACAATGGCAACTAAACGAGCCTATGACAGCAGCTTGCCGGCTAGCCATGCCAGTGGGCATAGAACTTGAGCCACTGTGAGGGGCGAGTTGTAGCGAAAGAGTTGAGTATCATCCCATGGAATGCTTTCTAAGTTCAACCTCATTGTAGCAGTAGTTGAGTGGCATTGCTGCAATTAGCTGTATAGTGCAGAACGCAATGAAATATGTGATTAATATCTGCCACAAAGTGTATGGAGAAGTATTTGCAACACCATAATTTCCCAATTTGCATATGCAATAGGCACATTTTCTAATACATGACACTGTACGGAAAGTATCAAGCTGACTGATGACATGGTTGTGAACAAAAATGAAGGAAATATGGACAAACAAACAGACACAACCCTGACAACTTCCCAATGATATTAAACTTATTTAATCCACACCTGAGATTCATCCACTTAAAGTTCTCCTTGTACACAGATGTTCACTTCTGGAAGTCTGCATTGGAATGTCTGCAACAATTTACCAGATATCAACTTGACCGTACCAGAAATCAACTTGAGCATACCAGAAATCAACTTGACCGCACCAGACAATATGTCCATGCTGAGAGTTTACAGCCATATGCACAACGTTTGACGTGAAAAATGTATTCAACTGCGACTGTAGCCCAAAAATGACGCCATAAATGACTCTTGCTTAGATTATTAACTCTTCCACTAGACCTGCCGCTCACCGCGGCTTAGGTTCTATGCTCAACACCATGACTAACCGGTAAGATGCTCTCGTTGGCACTGTAGTAACCATTGTTCAGTGCCGTCTACTTGGTTGTTGTTACATTGTACACTGAAGTTAGTGCTAATTGGTTAACTTGTATTCTAGAGATCCCTGACAGCTGAAGAATCCCAGATGGCACAGAGTTAAGTATTCTGTAGCAAAAGAGTTAATTTCCGCATGTGAGCTTCTTTTGCACTGGAGAGGGAACACTTGAGTTAATGTCTTTATCGGAGGAGATTACCCATTACATGATAATGTGGTGGTTGTACTTTGCACTTTATTCCTGTTCTGTTACAGGACTGGAGCGTACCTGGTAAAAGAGACAGCACACTAGGCACAACAGAAGTTTGTGGAAATGTGAAATATTTTAGATTTGAATCTAATCCTTGCACTAGATTTTGACACCTGGTTTCACTCAGACGTAAGCTTAAGAATCTCTGCTGCCAGGGTGGAAACTGCAATGTCTGCATGGGAGCTGGAAAGAGAAACAAAAACAAAACTGCAACTGCAGAAAACACACATCCCATGCTAAATATGCAAATATTCCAGATGGAGGAAGCTGGATAGTGAAGTACAGGTAGTACCTGAGGGGCCACAAAAGGAAGTTTTCGATGGGTCAGTCAGGTAACAGCAAACAAAGAATTATTCTCCATTATTATTTATCTTTTTCAGCTCGTCTAGAGTGACGGCAGTTCTGTATGTATGTATGCTTGGGTTTTACGTCGTACGCAACAATTTTTCAGTTATATGACGGCAAGTGGTCCTTACAAGGTATGCAAAGGTTGTGTGTCTTCTGGCTGGGTGAGTCCATACCGCCGACGTGCTGCTGCCACTGGAGCATCATGCCAAAGACACCAGACATGACATCCCACCCAATCACATACTGACACCTGGCCGACCAGTCCTATTTCCTTGTGTTAACCTCTCAGAGCTGAGCGCAAAGCGATGCAGTAATAAGTATCATTTTTTAAATCTTTCTTAGTATGACGTGACCTGAGATTAATCCCGGATCTCGCCACCTCGAGGCCCAAGCTTGAACCACTAGGCCACCCAGGCGGTCTCAATAGCAGCTCTGTTGTTGTATTGACTTACAGTCTTTATGGCCTTAGTACTTGTCATGTTAAAAGGATTAGGTAGCCTATGCTTATCAGAAGTCAAAGACACCACGAACGGAATCAACAGGAAAACTCGGGCGATCATACCAATCCCAGATTACTGTCTGTGAACTGAATCGAAATTCTGTGCGACTGTTTTATTCACTATCAAGTATAGCTTTGCCATTGGAGAGATAGTTTTACCAAAGAATGATCATCTTGTCATACTGGAGCCCACTTTCACAAAAATTCGTACGCAGTGTTTCTCGTAACTTTTTTTTCGTAAAGATGCGCCGTGGACTACGAAATCACGACCATGAGGCCATCCACCTACAGCTGACGTACCTTGCTGTATGAGCCAGGGATTCAACAGCCTGAACCAAGTATTCTCCATTCTGTTTGACAGAATCAGCGTGCACTGGATCTGTAGAGATCTGCAAGTGGAGGATTGGAATTCATTACTTGTCACCCTCAGCTGTGTGCTTAGCTTCTGAGCACCAACATATTTATTTAAGATATAATGGCTTCATTCAATGCCTATACCCTGCGATAACTGTAGTAAAAAAGAAAGTGTCCATTGTTTTTGGGCAAGGCTGCAGGCTGAGTTCCAAAACAATGGACACTTCCTTTTGGGAGAATCCACGTAAAACAACTACAGTGTCCACGTTTTGGTATACTGTGACGTCATCCTGCTCAGCTCAGCAGGTAACATCATGAAACAAAATGTATCTTTTTTTGATGTCAAGAATCTACAATGGTGATATCTGTAAACTAGATGAGGTAGCACTTTCATCACTGAAAACCATCCTGATATTTCCCTGTGATATATGATAAAAGTAACCTACCAAATAAACAAATTCAAGTCTCTTCATTTGCAGAATTACAAGCCCGTATGTTGTGTTACACGTGCACTCGATGTTGTTTGAAAGGTCATCTCTGTTTTAATAATTTTAAATATCACGAATGTTTGCACACAGGCAGGGATTATCCGCTGCACAGAATTGTCTACATTTCTTTAATTTTAAGACTGCTTGTAGAAATGAATTCGTAACCTTCTCACTGATTCTTTGACCCTGTTTCCTACCGAATGCCACACTCCCGCTTCGTACTCTCAAATTTAACATCTTGACGTACATATGCAGCCCGGTTGTTAAAAAGGGTGTTAGCGACTAACTCTGGGTTAAATCTGCTAACCTGGGTTAAAACTGGCCTTGATTCAGCGTTAATTTTAACCCATGGATGAAAGTGGGTTAAATGACTTACTTCTCACTAATTTTACATTATTCACGACTTTAGTAACATCAACAAAATTTTTTTATATAAATTATACTGGTTTTGGAAAAATAAATCACATGTCTATACATGCACAGGTAATACATGGTACATGTATAAACAGTGAAAAGCATGGAGAAGCAGCAGCTGGCATGGCAACCTAGTTCAACAACTACTGCAATTGGTATACTGCAACAATGTTGTCAGTTGTTTTTTTTTGTTCAGGAAAGATAGAAGACACAAAAATGAATGTGGTGTTTGATGACTTACATAAGAGTTAACCCATCCTTGAAAAACTGGGCCATGGATGTCGCCGATGTGTTAGAATTATCTATTTATTTATTTGATTGGTGTTTTACACCGTTCTGAAGAATGTTTCACTTTATACAACAGCGGCCAGCATTATGGTGGGAGGAAACCTTGCAGAGCCCAAGCCAAACCCAAGATCATCTGCAGGTTGCTGGTAGATCTTCCCACACAAGGTCAGAGGGGAGGCTAGCATGAGCTGGACTTGAACTCACAGCAACCGCAGTGGTGAGGAACACTGGGGTCATTACGCTGCACTAGGGAAGGCCTGCCAGCAATGGTGTGGTTGTGAGTTCCCTCCAAGCTCTGCCCAGTTTCCTTCCGCCATAATGCTGGCTACCACTGTACACACGCAATATTCTTGTGTACGGGGGTAAAACTACAATCAAATAAATGAGTAAATAAATATACGTGTCTGTAGGTTGCCATGGTATGTATGTACATATATGTATACTTGGGTTTTACGTCGTACTCAACACTTTTTCAGTCATATGACAAAAAGGGGACCTTTAATAGAATGTATATATACTATGTCCTCTTGTGGCAAGGTTAGTCCATGTTGCCAGAGTGATGCCGCCATTGGAACATCATGCCGAAGACATGACACCCCACCCAGTCACATTATACTGACACCGGGCCGACCAGTTCTGTTTCCTTGTTTTAACCTCTTAGTGCTGAGCGCCAAGCAAGGTAGCAACAAATACCATTTTTTAAAAGTCTTTGGCATGACCCGACCCGGGACTGATCCCAGACTTCCTGAGCCCTGGCTGTCATAGTATTCTAGCTATATGTAAATGCTTGTCCTTCAAGAAGCTGGGTCCTAGGTCTGCCCATGACAAAAGTTAATAAGCTATCTGTAGTATGGCATTTAGAGTATAGTCATACAGAAAAATACCAGTGGGTTTACATCAGAAAGATACAATGCACAGGTAAATGATCAAGCCAGACTCTCACCAATCGCTTAATAACCCGCAGTAATATTTTCTGTTTTTTGCTGTCAGCCATCTGCAGTGCTCTGCTGTAACATATCTGCAACATGCAAAATACATGTACACAAAGTTAACACTTCATGTAACACACCAAAACATATACTAGTACATTTAAAAGAGACATCTGTCAGTAAAGTAAACATATGTATGTGCGAGTCATATATTACACATCTTAGGGAACAAATAAGACAGGTCCTTGAGGTCCCTGTATGCACCCTGACAACACACCATCAGGCACGTCTGTATGCACCCTGACAACAAACCATCTGGCACGTCTGTATGCACCCTGACAACACACCATCTGGCACGTCTGTATGCACCCTGACAACACACCATCTGGCACGTCTGTATGCACCCTGACAACATACCATTTGGCATGTCTGTATGCACCCTGACAACAGACCATCTGGCATGTTTGTATGCACCCTGACAACAAACCATCTGGCACGTCTGTATGCACCCTGACAACAAACCATCTGGCACGTCTGTATGCACCCTGACAACACACCATCTGGCACGTCTGTATGCACCCTGACAACATACCATTTGGCATGTCTGTATGCACCCTGACAACAGACCATCTGGCATGTTTGTATGCACCCTGACAACACACCATCTGGCATGTTTGTATGCACCCTGACAACACACCATCAGGCACGTCTGTATGCACCCTGACAACAAACCATCTGGCATGTCTGTATGCACCCTGACAACAGACCATCTGGCACGTCTGTATGCACATGTACACTGCTGTATAACTAAAGATTTATTTTGTCCAAAAATATCGTCCAAAAAGTCCATTTCTTCTCCGCAAATAAATGTCATAAAACATTATTTCATTTTTCTAGTAGGGTATCATCATATCTCCCAAACATTAAGACGACTTGGTAACATGAACAGAGTTCTCAGACACAGGAAAACTATGCAACTTAGTCCTGAATGAAATTTGAGGTCTTTTAGCGTAATCCTCAATTTACAGGAGAGACAAAATAAGCCTGCAGTCAGCATGTACAGGTGTGCACCGTCCTTTACCCTACTTCCTCAACTTTTCCACATATGAAAGAGTAACTTTCAGGGCAGTTTACACACAGTTTTACTTTGATCTCGGAGGCGTTGGCCGGTCTCAGGGCTTCAAAAAAAGTATAATTTTATCAGTAGACACAGAATAATGTCTTCAGAATATGTCTGAATTAAACAAATTTCTTTAAACATGCAAAAAGGTTGAAGAATTACAGCACATGTATATCAAAATGTATACATGTGGATGATGTATACTGATATTGTCATGTTATTTTAATTTAGGTGAAAAGTCATCCCAGTTGAACATATTAAGGACTAGACATGGATTAAGGCCATCCTAGCGAGTCAGTTTTCGGTACTTTGCTGAAAAGCTAGCACAGCTATCCTCTCACTGACGTGTCAGTTTCAAATTAAAAATAAGTGTAGTTAAGAAGATGTCTAGCATCAGTAAAAGTAAGAAAAATATGACTTGGGGTACAAACTGAAGATAATGTTTACATCCTGAAAGTATTGATTACAAAATACACTGAACCCTAGAAAAATTCAAGCCCAGACACATTGTTTGTTCTGACATCTTTAGGGAATTTCATCGCTTTGTAATTTCTGTTAAGTTCATGTGTTAAGTATCTGTCCTGTGCACTGTTTATGGTTTAATGCTTCATCAGCAATATTCCTGCCAAATTCATTCAGTTACCTCACTGATAGGGGGCTGCTTAAAAATCCCCTACAATAAACTTGCAGTAGTTAAAAGCCTAGCCATTGATACATATACCCTAATTCACCAACTTCTGCGCAAAAAAAAAGGATTCTCAGCGCAATATATGTTACTTTATAACTTGGTTATGGAGATAATACTACATAGTTCGGGTTTGGCCAGTTTCAGCCAGGGCTTCACAAAAAGTATAATTTTACCAGCCTACACTGAGTAATATCCTCAGAATCAGTTTGGATAAACGTCTTGCAAACATGTGAAAAAGTTGAAAAATTACAGTACATATGAAAACTGGCTGACCATATTGTCTGCTGAGAGAGCCTCCCTGTTCTCCCCTCCAAACAACTGCACCATCAGAGAGAGGCACTTCGTGGCCAGATCATTGGTCTCCCCATCTTCATGACACAGCTGCAATAAACAAGACAAGAATGAAATGTAGCAGACATTTTACTGATTTAAAGCTCTGTGATAATTTATGTACATGTAACATTACTGGGTATGGAAATTAAACCCCATCTTACTTTTCACTTGGATCTGACAATGGCTTCTATGGTTAAGTACTGCAGTGAGCGCCCAAATTAATTCAAATTCCCAAAAAGCACAAATTTCTAATCAATTTTTTATTTATTTGATTGATGTTTTATGCCATACCCAAGAACATTTCACTCATTATAGTGGGAGGAAACCCACGACCATGCAATAGGCTGCTGGCAGGCTATCACAAAATAAAATGGCAATGAACATTCACTTTGATTCAACAATCTTGTGTCTAAAATGTATGATCAAATATTCCTTCAATTCCTTGATAGCAAGTTGAATATTTAGCCACATATTGTATATATAGAGCAATTCAACACTTCTCCAATTTTAGCTATAAAATTACTGGTCCAAATGCCCATCAAAAATAAAAAGTTGTATTTGACAATGCCTGCATGGAAACTTATGTGCATATGCTCAGACATCTGGCTTGATGATACATGTGCATTTAACAGCACAGCCAAGTTTACGGAAAACCGAAATTGGGGCCTTGAGAAATTCAGGCTCAGAGGAGAAACCACTGTCATGACTGTATCACAAAAGGCACATAAACAGCCATGCTAAAACAGCTATGAAAACACATGATGACGAGCCACAACATGATGATGGGCCACAACATGACGACGAGCCACAACATGACGACGAACCACAACATGACGACGAGCCACAACATGACGACGAACCACAACATGATGATGGGTCACAACATGACGACGAACCACAACATGATGATGGGCCACAACATGACGACGAGCCACAACATGACGACGAGCCACAACATGACGACGAGCCACAACATGATGATGGGTCACAACTTGACGACGAACCAAAACATGACGACGAGCCACAACATGACGACGAACCACAACATGACGATGGGTCACAACATGACGATGGGCCACAACATGACGACGAGCCACAACATGACGATGAGCTACATCACACTGAGCCACAATAACCGTTTTAACAAGTAAAGTTGTCTACCAGATGTGTCAACGGTCCCATCAAATCTGTCAGCAATTTGTTCTTCAACAACAAGGCTTCAGCCTGTTCCGCATCCCTGGTGCTTGCTGTACTGTGGCCTGCTCTTTTAGCCTGGAGAGAAACGATGCACAAGTCAAAGCTAAAGTATGCAGTGACAGATGCAGGCCTAGATGAACATGAATATTCAAATAGTTGAATGCATTCCAAACTGCTTAAAAATTTTGAAACGTCAATAAATGAATTTTTATTTTATTCACTTATGTAATTGTTGTTTAAAGCCACACTCATGGGTTTTCACTTGTACCATGGCAATCAGAAACCAGGAGGCCAGATGTGATCCACTGACCTCGGAAAGATACTGGCAATCTTTCCCATCTGATGCACAGATACACACACCACAATATGAGACTTCAGAACACGTAAATGGCCGCAATAAGATCAATGACTCCTCATTACCATTAAAGTGAAAGACTACACAAAAATGAAGTTACGGTGAGTTAAAAGCCCATTAAAAACTGTAACACTCCGAAAATACCTTCCTTGATTTTTTCCCGCGAAATTAAAAGCAGTGAAATGTTTTGATTTTATGGTGGGCTTCAAGAACCATATTGAACACACTGAAGCACAGTGATGTCACACATTTCTTTTTACCTGAGGTGGAGGTTTGTGCTCTCAAAGCGCTTTCGAGTCTGAATTGGTAAACGATTTGCTTATGAATGAATAATTACCGTATTTCTGAGACACTGACACAGACACTCACCTGCAGAGCTTTCCTGACGACGTCTGAGACATGCTTGAACAGGTGGGTGAGAATCTCCAGTAAGAGCAGCAGGACTGGCCCTATTGGCTTGCTGTCCCCCTCCCCAGACTGCCACTCCCCGTAGACCTCACAGAATATCAGCGTGTACTGGTCCAGCAGCCCTATACAGTACACAATTTACATATCTATTAATTATTTGATTGTTGTTTACACCATACTCAACAATACTTTACTTATACGACGGCAGCCTGCATTGTGGAGGGAGAAAACCGAGCAGAGCCCGGGGGAAACCAACGACCATCAGCAGGTTGCTGGCAGACCTTACGACTGGAAAGGAAATCAGCATAAAAGTGTTGTTTTTCAAGAAATTGCAAAGACAATCCTAGACCAAAGGTACATATAAATATGCATATAAAATAAAGTTTGACCTGAGTCTCTGATGAGACAGTAACTGTACTGGTTGGGACAAAATTATCAGTCGATGACAAAATATGTATGTATAACGGACAATGGACAATCAAAACCTAAAATCAATACCACGAAATATGTATCTTGATTCACTTGTACCAAGTTACGTTGAAACTGGACAAAAACTGTAACAGTAACTTGTAGCATTTTGAAAGAAATGCTAACACATGCTGGATCAGAGAGACAACAGATCATTGATGCAGTCTACACTTAACCAAGTTTCATTGAAATCGGACAAAAACTGTAGGAGGAATAGCATCTTGAAAGGTACATGACTTAACATATCCTGGATAAACAGGCAGACAGACGGACAACCGATAATTGGAATGGAAAATCGATACTATGAATTATGTATCTTGATGTAGTCTACACTTTGACAACGTTTTGCTTTAATTGGACAAAATCTGTAGGAGGAGTAGAGTTTTGAAAGATGCATGTATGTTAACATATGCTGGATAAACAGACAGTCGAATGGACTACCAATCTTCAAATGGACAATCATTACTACAAATGATGAATCTCAACATAGTGTAGTTTACATTGAGATACCTGTAGTCTTCACTTATGTTAAGTTTCGTTGAAATCAGACAAAAACTGCAGGAGGAGTAGAGTTTTGAAAATATTAACATATTCTGTACAAACAGATAAAGAGACAGACAACAGATCATTGAAATGGAAAATTGATACTGCTAATTCTGTATCTCAACGTAGTCTACACTTGATCCAAGTCTCATTGAAATGGGACAAAAACTGTAAGAGGAGTAATTTTTTGAAGGAAAAGTTAACACATGCTGGACGGATAGGCTGACAAACAGACGGCCGTAAACCGGACAACTTGTTAATACATAACCTCTTGTCGTCTTCAACCAGTGGAGTTAAAAAAATGCATATATTTTAATTTTGTATTCTTGGATAACCAAGATACTGCAATTCAAAGCAAGCAAAATAACGCATACTGAGAAAACAGAAAGTAACACTATCTCATCACTTTGAACCCATCAGGCACAAGTAATTTCCAACACCTAAAATTTCAGACGTTTCTGCTGTTGTGCTGTGGATCCTGTTTCGCCTTTTAGCCAAAAGTGCAAAGGGTACAAGTGACGTGACATGGTGTTTCAGGTTTATGCAGCATGGAAGAAGTTTGAAGTTGAAAGCTGTTTGATAGAGTTACCAATCAATGTCAGAGAGAAATGGCTTTGGCCATTTAGGTCTGTCTCCATCCTTCTTCTGAAATATTTAAAGTTCTGTTCTTTGTTCACTTTTCTTTTAATGCCATATGAATTTTTCACTTACACACAGGCCCTCATTTTCCTGGGTGAAGAAAACTAGTGTGCCTGGGGTAAACCACCAACATTTGCTGATTTGAAGAACCTTTCTTACTGACAAACTTTCACACATGTGGCATACATATATGAACACCGATTTGGTGGAAACCTAGACAAGTAGCTTTCAACGAATGTTAGGCTCCACAAATTGTTTCACGAACATTGACTGCTTATTTTAGCTGCAGTTGAGGTGGAAGTTATACAGATACATGTCAGTATCATGTGATTGGGTGGCTTGTCATGTTTTCGGCATGAAGTTTCTGTGGTGGCAAAGCTTTGACAGCATAGACTCGATCAGCCACAAGAAGACACAGTATATATACATCCTAATGACTGCTCAAGGTCATGTACTGAGAAATTGTTGAGATGTTTCCTGGTGTATGTTATGTATAACATACACTGGGAAACATCTCACTGTGCACAATGAGCATGGCAACACTTTCTCACCTTAATCACAGGATCTACCTATCTGTGAACAAAACGGGAACACCAGGCGTAATCTGTTCAATGAAGAAATTTTGTTTTGGTACATGTATGCTTTATCCATATCCATCAGCATATTATTATTTAAAAAATATATTATAAAAAAGCCTAACATAGACAGGCATGTTGCATACAGATCTACACTGCGGTAATCAGACACATGCAGCTAACCAGGGCCTGGTATCATGAAACTTATTGCATTAGTCAGTGTGTTGGGTTTTACATCGTGCTCAACAATTTCTCAGTACATGACCTTGAGCAGTCATTAGGATATATATATACTGTGTCTTATTGTGGCTGATCAAGTCTATGCTGACAAAGCTTTGCCACCACAGAAACTTCATGCCGAAAACATGACAAGCCACCCACTCACATGATGCTGACACTGCGCCGACCAGTCCTGTGTCCTTGCTCTGACCTCTCAATGCTGACCTGGGATTGATCCTGGATCTCCCGACTCCAAGGCGGACAGCTTAAGTCAGTAGTTTTTTTCCTCTGATAAGAAAGTCCAACATGCTGCATTACAGTATCGAAAAGCTTGTAAATCAAAAAATTAGTTACACAGCCAAGCAAAACACCTTTGTTCAAATGAAAAATCCTGTCAAGTTTCATGAAACTGACCCCAGGTACACAATGCTTACCTTGGTTGTACAATTCCTCCATATCTGTATCACGGTGTCCTACCAGACAATTAATGATTCCCAGAATACTTAGCATCGTGCTGCCAAAGGGATTGTTTTGATGATCCTACACAAAGAATGGAATCCGCGGTATAAGAAATAGGCGATCACACGGTCATGCCCTCAAACAGTGGCAAATATGTTTTTCAGGTATGTATGTTCACACTGTGTATTTTATTGCAAAAATCAAGCCTTTATTTCCATTCTAACACACCTGAATTTCACCAAGACGTTCTTAATTCCTTTACAACATGTTCAAAAACGACACAAATAAGTATACTCCAACCAGTCTGAAGGGTGAAAACAAGCAATACTAATGTAAAGACAATAGGGGGGGAATGCCTTCGACTAGTGAGAATGTTTAATTTCAATATCTCTACTGTATTTTTTTCATTAAACTTGACATCGTCTAGAATTATTACCAGATACATTTTAATAACTCCATGCCAGTTTGTCACGCTTCCATGGAAAGAGACGGCAGTTATGACTGTAACCTATTCACTCTTTTTTCAAAGACAAACTTAGCTAAGTCATCGCTGCTGCAAGTTTTGGCAAGAGGCCTGCAACATAAACAATAGAAAGGTGTCTATGTGTCCTTAACTTTCTAAGCCTAAGAATAAAAAGATGTCTTAGAACTGTATTTTTACAGCCTTATATACATTGGCTTGGGATGAGGACTTTGCCTTACCTTGCAGAGTTTATTAAAATAAATCTATAGGGTGTGCTCGTAATTCCAGACACTGTTTACCTCTAGTATTTTGAAGAGCACTGGTACGAGGCTGCTCAAACTCTTCCACAAATCCTGGGTACAAATGTATGTCCTATCTCTTTGTCATGTCTGGGACTCTCCTGTAAGATTACATTTACAGGAATGAATTTGCAGAGTGTGTTAATGATTTGCACACTGTTTACCTCCAGTATTTTGAAGAGCACTGGCACAAGGC
This sequence comes from Acanthopleura granulata, assembly GCA_016165875.1. Lineage (NCBI taxonomy): Eukaryota > Metazoa > Mollusca > Polyplacophora > Chitonida > Chitonidae > Acanthopleura > Acanthopleura granulata. Next base: position 9,634,126 of record JABBOT010000016.1, read on the forward strand.
CTAGGTGTTCAAACTCCTTTACAAATCCTGGGTGTTCTTCTAGCAGCGAGATCAACAACTTCAGACCATAGCTTGGCAGTGGATCGCGGTCCAACAAGATCTGTTCATATCTGTAACAACAATTGTTGTTATTGATCAATAATTGTTGTTTGTAATGCTGTACTCAGAATCTTTTACCCTGGTCAATGACTTAAACTTATACCAAATTAAGACTGTTAATACTGATCATTTTTTGGGACAGTTAGTGGTGCTGAAAGCCAAAAAATATGTTTCTATCCCAGTCTTCTTGGAAAAGTAAAGATATGGATATGTCATTCATTATATATTTATATTTATTTCATTAGTGTACTTATTACTTATTTAACAGCGGCCAGCATTATGAGGAGAGGAAACCAAGCAGAGCCCGGAGAAACCCTACAACCTCTGCAGGTTGCTGGCAGACCTTCCCATGTACGACCACAGAGGAAACCAGACTTAGCTGGGCTTGAACTCACAGGGACTGCACTGGTTAGAGGCTCCCGAATCACTGTGCTGCCCAACCAAGCTAAGCACTTCAACCACGGAAGCCCCTGTTATTCACTATATGGATTAACCATGTCAGAAATAAATAAACACTGAAAACATAGTGACTTACTGTGGGAGGAGGTGCTTGCTGATGGTAGCATGAAGCTGGTCAGTGTTGTAGCGCTGGTCTTCAGCATTGGTGTACTGCTCACGACTCAGGTAAACCAGCGCCATCTCAGAGAACAGGCGCAGTGCCGTTGCTTTGGTGTCAGCTGTCAACAACATGGGACAACAACAACACTCCACACAATTGTCAGCATTTCATGCAGTTATGACATTAGTTCAATAAATTTCATATCTACAGAGTGCAATCCAGAGTATAGAGCTGGGGGCACTTTAACAAACATTCATACAACGTATTTCTGGTAACTTATATGTGAACAATGTTGTCAAGTGCTAATGCATACTTAATAATTTATGAGGAAAGTTACTTTGTTTGTTATTTATTTATTTGATTGGTGTTTTATGTTATCCTCAAGAATATTTCACTTATACAATGGCGGCCGGCATTATGGTGGAAGGAAACCTGGAAAAACCCAGGGGAAATCTACGATCATCTACAGGTTGCTGGCAGGCCTACCCACGTACAACTGGAGATGAAGCCAGCTTGAGGTGGACTTGAACTCACAACAACCCACACTGGCGATACGGATAGGCTCATTTTACTGGACTAGCATGCTCACCACTAATGGGGGAAGTTACAAAACAATACAAATAAAACGTTTTTGAAGTGTGTCCAGCTCGATTTTCAAGACTGACCAAAGTAAAAACAAGTTTAGTGAGGCTTTATTCTATTTAAATACCAACAGAGATATACAGCTAGATTCCATGCTAACAGAGATATTAGACCTAACCTAAAAATTTTGTCCATGACAAAGTTACCTATATTTCCTTATTCTGAGGGTTCTAACGATTCTGAAATGCCGTTCTGAAGTTCGTTTGGTAAGTAGGATGATATCCTACTAGAAATATGAAGGTTTCTGCACCAAAACATAGCATTTTATGACATTACTTTGCCTCTAACAATGAACTACTTTGGGAGGAATTGAGAGTACATACAATTAAACAATCATTAAAACTAAAAAAAATTAGAAAATTCAACACCGACATTTGATTGGTGTGAGGTCAAAATATGCCAGGCTGTCTGTGTCATACATGTCTCATCACACCTGTCCAATGTGACTGAATTCCCTTAAAGATACTATGATATCAAGGCTAGTAGTAGAGCACTATTCACTATACATGTATACATCCACAGTTTCGTACTGAAATATAAGGTTAATGTTTGGGGGGACTCGATTTCGGTTGCCTTAGATCTGATTTCACATATAACCCACATGGTTACACTGAAGCTCTGTGCTTACCGTTTTGGCTGCCCACCAATTGGGCCACAGTGGGCAGAATGGTTTCTATGACAACCTGATCATGTTTCACCAGCAGTGAAGGATGCTGGGAGATTCCTTCCAGGACTGAGAGGACAGCGTCGATGAACTCTGCCACCTTAGCAGGACCTGAGCCATAAACAATAGGTTTAAAGGATGAATTCATGAAAAAGGTTACCTCACATTCCAAACTAAAAAAAAAAAGCTTTAACACAAAGATCTGCAAATACAGGCACTTGAAATATTAATTGTATTTTATTTATTTATCTGATTGCTCAGTGTTTACTCTGAAATTTTTCACTTACACATGACATGTCCTTTGGCTGTCAGTTTTATAAAAGGGTGAAACTGGGGTGCCCAGGGTAAACTTGACCCACCTTTGGCAAGTTAATGTTGAACTTGAAACCTTAGCTCTATAACTGTATACAATGACATTATAGCTACAGGTACTAATTTCTACCCGGCAAACACTAACTGTTTGCGGAGAGACAGATCTTTTGTAAAGGTACAAAAACACAACCAGTCTAAATGTTAACCTGATACAACATGTATGTTACTTACAATGCAATGCACAGTCTATATAAAGTAGATCACATTAATAATAAACAATAATGGACACACAAATTCATTTACAATCCACTATTTCCGATGATGCTGAATATTTCAGATGTTCAAAAAAAAAACAAAAAAATCAAACTGATTGTTTTTTTTGTCCCAGACAGGTAATTTTTGAAATTCTAGCAATCAAATAGAAAAATTCTAGACTGATCTGGCAAAAACATGTGTGGACATTTGGGATGATTACCTCCTTATTTACGTTAAAACTGAATTAATAAAGCCTTCGTGGACATCTTAAGATGAGTAGAAGCTGACGGTTTCACGTCTACAACAAATGGGAGTCACACTGATGCACAAGCCAATGTCATTCCGATTCAAGCGAAAGCAAGGAGAAGGAGGTTCAAAATGGGAGCCAGCTAATGGCAAAAAAGCAGATCACAATTCCAATTTAGCAGTGGGATGTCATATTGTAAATCCCTTGCTGATGTTAAAATGGATCATGGAAAAATTGGAGGCAATTTGTCTCACATTTTGTTTTGCAGGTTTGTTTACAAAATACACTTGGAACTCATTTGCATACCCTATAAGATACATACACCTGTATACTACATTCTACCATGACTTTTATCAATAAACAGGACATTCTTCATTCGTAACATGAAATTTATACCAGTAAAAGAAAAGTAGCAGGCCACACAAAATTTTCTAATCCCAGCCCTGAACAAGATGTGGGAATTACCAAAGACAGTGTGGAAAGGTTAGCCTGTTACAGAATGTGGTCAGACTACAAGCAATAGGCAAGCAACACACTATTCATACCACAGATTTTTGCTGTGAAAGAGAACGAAATACATTTATAATTTGATCTCCTCAAAAAATGTGAAAAAGATACACATCATTTCCTTTTCAGAATTCCTGCGCTCAGCTATATCTGATCTCTACAAGAACATGAAATCTTCTCTCATCACCTAGGTCTTTTCCAACTTTGGGGAGACAATATTTATAATTTTAGTGTTTTAAACAAAACAAGAAAAACATTTTAAAAGATAATAAATACTATTATTAAATGCTATTTAATTTAATAAATACTATTAATAAATAAAATTATTATTAATAATTTTAATAAAATTCTTTAAAAATAATGCCTTTACAAGGAACATTTGGAAAGAAGCAAACCGCAGCTCACGGCATGACAATTCCTAACACTTACCAGTGGCTCCCTCTATGCTGGTTTCTCTCAGTTCCATGGACTTGACATGAGCCAGAAGTTCGGACAGATTCACCATAAATCCCTCGGTAACAATTTTCGGACGGAATATCTGCAACCAAACACATACACAGCGTGTAAACACTTTGATTTCACAATAATTTGCGGGTTATTTCAGTCACATTATAACAGTGTCTGCCTGTGGCTTCTGGGTGCCTTCGGGTTTGCCTATCCATGAAACTGACTGCCATTATCTCAGGGAAAAATTATTGAACATGACATTAAAAAAACTGTTTAATAAACAAATATATATCAAAATTTCATACATGGAGCCAGCTGGTTTTCAAACTTAATCTGGGGAGCGACAAAATTAATTTGCTCATAGAATTTTAGGAGATAGCGCAATATTCAAAGCAGTTCTTGTCTTGAACTCAACAACCAATCAACATCAGGGAAGTCTGATGCTAAATATGCAGAAATTATGCATGGATCAGTCTGGTTTTTTAGCTTCATCTGAGGTTCCTCAAAGTGAAACTGAACAATAGCTACAGAGACTGACGGACACACCCAAATTGATATCCCTTAGTTTTTGTCAGTGAGGGAATGGGAAAAAGTGTTAGTGCACGGTATATTATTACATATCTGTACAGAAAACTATTGTTATCACGGTTAGTGATCCAAGCATATACGTATTTTTATTTACTTTGTTACTTTTTTCACTGATGTTTAGGCGACAACTGATCCATACCTGACTTGTGATGAGATGGAGAAGGATGGACATTTGCGGTAAGGTAGACTTGAGTTGCTTCCCTTGGTACGTGGACGGATGTTTTCTCCCATGAACAGCTTCTAATGATGCCAAGATGTCTTCTGATAAAGAAGTAAAAAATTACTGACTAGCGGATGAATGTATATTGTAATTTGGAAGTTATTATACAGAAACCAAAGTGTGACAGACAGAAAACAGACAGACACAGTCAAACTGAACCATGTGAAAAAATGTGACGAGTCTTCATGTTTTGGATAAGCTGAGTTCACACAGAACTATTTGTTGAATTGTACATGTAAAAATTTTATGAAACAGCAGAAGTGGTATTTTCATTTGGTCACATCGTGTTATTGCGAGTTAAATGTCAAAATACAAAACAAAGATCTAATACTGGTTCCACAAGATACACTTTGATTTCATACAGAGTACAAGTTTATATCTTGTATAGTAAATGATACAACTGCACGATTTCACCCCTGACTAAGTTAACACGTTTTGTCCGTGTGTAATTCTCAGAGTTCCATTAGAATTCTCAGAGTTCTTTTCATTTTGCTAATTGTTTTGAAATTTGTGTGGAAGGCAGGTTGATATCCTACTTGAAAAATGTAAGTCTGACGAACAATACTAATGTTTTATGAAATTTGCGTCCAAAAAACTACTTTTGGGCAAAATATTAGCATACAGGTATAATATTAAATCCATTAAGTTATAAGTTCATGTAAGCAAGAATAGAGCGTGTGGAATGCCTAAGAACATGTCTGTTAGGCCCGACATGCAAGTCCATGTTGTCCTAAATATAAAAAAAAGAACATAATTCTATGAGGGTGATGGGGGGGGGTATGTCCCAAGAGTGCTTCATGTGAGAGTGTATTTCTACTGTTTGACAGCGTTGCTAGCGATACTGTACTTAAATATATGACATTTTCAACATCTTTGAATATTAAGCTGGTCTCCAGAATGTCAGTTTCCTTTCTGCTCTGATTCTGAATGTTACCATTCTCAAGTCAAAATACAACTTTCTTCTGGTCTAACATCTTCTTGTCAAGACATGGCTGAGATACTGTCAGTGTGACAATAAACCCCTTAATTATTCAATCAATCAATCATTCATTCAGTCCCACAGGTGATGACACATACTGCAGATCTCCGGCACCACACTGACAATGTGGCTGACTATCAGCTCTAAGCACTTGGTCAGGTAGGTCCAGGCCTCCTGGTTATCTCCCTTGGCTGGAGTCTGTCGCCTGCAGTCCCTTTCCACGTACATCACTAACCTGTAGAAGACACGACCACGAAAACACTTCACCACCTGCAGTACAGAATCTACATCCTAACTTAAAATTGTACCATGATTACCCTGGCTCTGTCCGGTTTCCCCCCACCATAATGTTGGCTGTTGGTAAGTTAGATATTCTTGATAAACACCAATCAAATAAATAAATAAATAAATTTTGTTTAAAATCAAACATTGTCAAAGAAAATAAATACTTCTGTTGAAGTCTCAAATGACTTATTATATCTGGTCGGGCATTGTTCAATGTACTGACCGTCAGTGTGCTCCATTCACATTTACACTGTACATTTTAATTTCAACATTGGTACAGAAAATACATGGACGATGCTCTTGTCTTAATTAAAAATGTAACTGTAGAATAAAATGGGCGCATCACCTTGACTGGCAGCTTGCTAACAACATCTCCTGGCTGCTGTGGATAACCTCAAATAGCACAACAAAAGCCTTGGCACGGATGATATTGGACGGACTCTCTAACAGTCGCATGACCTTCTGAAGAAAATCCTGTAAAATCAACAAGATTAAATTTAATTGCTAAGAAATTTTCCAAAAAAAAAAACTGTCTAAAATTTGATACTTCATACAGCAGAAGTAACAGTAATATTGTTATAATGGACTCTTGGGGTATAGCGCTGACTGTTCTTCTCAAACTTAGGCTAAACCCCACTGGTTTTGAACCAGCGACTTCAGAATCACGAATATTCATGTCATCATTTTGACGATTTGATGAACAGGCTTACCACAAAAACAAGAGGTAACTGACTGGTAGACTTTACAATGAATACACATCATCCTCTGAAGATCAAGTCATGGTACTGTATATTGTAAAGTGTTAAAAACGTTATCAGAAAAACCAACCTTGTTGTGAAGGAGGCGAGTAAGATGATTAGCTGACCCAATCAGGGCCCCAAACATGGTTATCAATGCCTGCTGAACACGGGTACTTCCTGTTGCCAGTGAGCTTAGCATTGTGGGTAATCCTACGGTGTCAAGAACGCTCTGAAACACTTGAGGCAAGTGTCGCGTTATGCGGCACAAAGCCTTCAAAAAAGTAGATTTGTAAACTTGTAATCCATCTATAATTTCACTGAATTTTTCCGGTGTTAAGTGTTGATCACAACATACCAGCAGCAGTCCATAACACAGACATATACGTGAAGTCGGGTAAGTCCAACACGTCATACGGTTCTCTATCAGGCCACTTCAAGTTTCAGAATTAAGTCCACGAATGACGTCTCCCTACTTTGGGATCTTTGAAATTTTCACCTTTCTCAGATCAAAAACACTCTAAGAATCAGACAAAACATGCCGGTCCTTCTTGATCAAATTTCCAAGTCATCAAACCTAGACAATTCTTTCTAATACTTGTTCCTGATGTTGTCTTTTCTTAAATTAGGACGCACTAATACACGTAGATGTAAATCCACCTTGGTTTAAAGTTTGGATTCCAGCTGACTTCAAACCTAAGATCACACTGTGATCTTACAAGTACAGCACTATTGCACTGACACTTCCATGCCATATGACGCAAACAATGAATGCAAAAACTGACACCAGATTCATGGCACCTCACAAACTAAAATGCTGAATAATGAGAGAATGTTATAACAATTACATGAACACTGTGACTCAAACCCTTCACTGCAGGTTATGGAAAACAGTTCAATTACTGGTGAGATCTGTAACAAAGCACACATAGCTTACAGATAGTGCAGTCACTCTGACAGCCTCTACGGTCACGTTCTTAAAGATCAGCCACAGGGCCTGCGCCACCTCTGTACAGACAAATTTCTGAAACAACAACAACATACATACCATTAGGACCAGTGAAAAGGAAGACTCTAACTCATGATTTGGGTCTAACCAGGCCACTCTATCAACTGAGCTATCAAGCCAGATGAAAACGGCTTGCTTGTTAGAGTCCAGTTACATGAAGTGAATGTTTTTTTCTCAAAAGCATACATTTATAGTACTATGTATAAATATAAATACTATGATGATTCAGTGTTTTGCTTGCAATCTGCAATGATCATTAGGGAATACACTGAATAGATGTAATTTTTTACACTGATATATCATAACCAGCCACACGCAAATGTACATACAGGGTGTCCCAGACCTTGTGCATCATCCTGGTTTTCGAAAAAAAAACAAACAACTTTATTGTTTTTAAAAACACCTTTACTGATTTCAAAAACATCTTTATTGATAATAATCATAACAATTGCTCAGTTTGAGAATTTGTTGTGAATATTATCAATAACGTTTTTAAAATCAATAAAGGTGTTTTTTTTTTTTAAAACAGGATGGTGAGCAACTTCTGGGACACCCTGTACATCTCAATGTGCCAATCACCTATCTGTATAATTTTTTCTTACGAAGTTCTCACAACGCTTCAGTCCACTGTTACAAAAGGCGGAGAGGCCACTGCACCCAGTGAGCAACAAACTGCATATGCCACACTTCTTTGGTATGACATTGAGCAAACAACAGCAGAATTGGTATACATCTGATATTTTTGACATTTTCTGGGGGTTTTTTTTGAATTTTCAACACTGTCCACCTTTACCTTACTCAACCCTAGGCTAAGGTTACAGTTAATTCTAGTGCTTTTTATCTGCTTCAATTTTCTGATAGCTATAGTTACATTTATTTTATGATTTATTTGACTGTTGTTTAATGCCATATACAAGAATTCTTCACCTCTGCCATGGGTGGTGAGTTTCATAGGCATAGGTGAAGATCTGTGATTCTGAGGTAAACTATCAACCCTTTGGAAAGTAAGTTAAATACTTTCCCGCATGCAGTGGAAGACAATTAAGTGGTTTTCTGCAAATGTCAGGCAGCATAAGAACACCCACACCAATCTGAGAGCAATCTATGTACACAATGTACATAATCAATACATGCTACAAACGTACAAGCATACAGCATCAGCACACATAGTAATCTTACTTAACTTGATAGAACATATTTTATTAAACTAAATAAGTAAATGCCAGTCTAAAACAATCCCACTGGGACGAAAAGACAGACAGACAGACAGACAGACCAATAGATGGAAATCTTTACAACATAAGCCCTCGGCCTCAGAGCATTTAGACTGACTTCACACAATCACGTATGAACGTTCAAACCTACGTGACAATGCTGGCCGTTGGTTGCTGACACATTCTCTACGATCTTGGCTGCCTGATGATTGACAATCCCATCCTCCTGTTAAACCGACAAGTAAGGGTAAAATCACACGCTACACCCACAAATATGTCATACAGCTGCTACATGTAGTAACATCAGTCACCTCTCAGATATACACAAAGAACTTAATTAAGCACTTCAACCTTCTCTCCAGTTTTCACTTGAAGCAGTGCGATGAGCCTGGCAATTGTTCACGGGCCTGCAATGAGCCTTGATCTAAACCCTTTGGAGCATTCTGGGATATCATTGGTTGTTGCATGCAAGCAAGGGATCCACCTGTACATGGTCTGGCCCAACTGGAAGCTGCCTTGCACAAGGAATGGCAGCTAACTCTCCTTCAGAGTATCAGGAGATTGACAGGTGGTATGAGGAGAAGGGTTCAGGTTGTTATCCAGGCACCAGGCAGATACACCCGATGTTGACATCAAATGCTTTACGAGATACCAAATAACATTTTCATATAGTAATTTCGACCACAGCTTAAACACTGCTCATTCTAGAACCATGCTTAAAAAGCCATTGTTTCACATCAAAACCAGTGATGATAGAAATGTATGTGTGTTATCACTAAAACACAGGCAGGTGCGTAATTAAGTTCTTTGTGTATACATCCAATTTCTTTCTTTATATCACTCTCCATCCACATACTCCAATGCACACTGATTGTTGTATACCATCACAGAAACAGAAGAAATGTGATTTCAGGGCTCATTTATTTATATGATCGGTGTTTTACGCTATATTCAAGAATATTTCACTTACACAATGACAGCCAGCATTATGGTGAGAGGAAACTGGACAGAGCCTGGGGAAAACCCACAACCATCCACAGATTGTTTGTAACTCTTCCCACATACGACCGCAGAGGAAGCCAGCCTGAGCTGGACTTGAACTCATAGCGACCGCATTGGTGAAAGGCTCCTAGGACACTGCGCTGTACTAGCACACCTATGCCCTTCTGCCATGGAGACCCTCGATTTTAATACTGATGATAATGTAAAATTTTACATGACCTTTTCACCGTTATGTACTTAATTTATGAGGAAAGCACAGTAATCAGAGTAAACCACCATCTCTTGGTAAGTTACTGACAGACTTTCCCATGGGTGACACACATGCTTACAGCCAATACTGGTGGGGGACAAATACTGCATTTAAGCTGAAGTTTAGCAATTTCAAGTGACACATTTTCTTTGATAATGATTGATTCATTCACTTTAGGTGAAAAGGATAACAAATACAAAGAGTTCCAGAAGCCCTACAAGCACTATGGTCATGTGGGGTATAAAAATATGTCCTTCAATTGTGTTGGAATGAGTGTTAATGTAGGCATCTTACCCCTTTTCCACAGCAGCGTGTAATGACAGTATAGGTCATGGCAGGGACAGCCCAGGCCTCTACAGGAGCTCCCAGAATCTCCTCCTGGAAAATACACATAGCAATACATTTTACATATAGAGACAAAACAACATACATCTACAAATACACTCAAACACAGGGACAATACAACATACATCTACAAATACACTCAAACACAGGGATAAAACAACACACATCTACAAATACACTTCACACACAGGGATAAAACAACATACATCTACAAATCCACTTCACACACAGGGATAAAACAACATACATCTACAAATACACTCAAACACAGTAAATTGCTTTGCACACATATACACCATACACATCATACACAGTAAATCGCTTCGCACACATATACACCATACACACTCAAATGATTCAATCCTCAGATTCATATTGATTTTCCATGAAAAAATATAGATGTAAGGACTGCAAAATATCAGACTCATAAGAAAGCAGACTGTATAATGTTTGAAAAAAAAGTAAAAAGAAAAAAGAAAAAAATTACACTTTTCAAAATAATCTAACTGAAGTTGAGACAAAAGAGAAAATGTACTACATGTATAAACTCATCCAATACTGACTGTGTATAGAGCTGTGCCTAGATTAGTATTCAAAGCATATTTTTTGTTTTTTGAAGTCCTGTCACACTGCTTCATTAATGTTTCAGAACCAAATTTGACCTTTATTAATAACTGCTTACTTCCAATTAACACCCAACAAACATACAAGCATAGCTTTATTGTGTGTCCTTATCAACCGCTGAATTGTCAGTTACATACCTGAGAGGACACCAGGTACAGCATTTCCCCCAGAGCCGGCAACAGCCCATGACGCAGACGGGCATTTCTGCCGTTTTCTCGAATCACCTCAGTCAACAGACTGAAAACCTTGAGAAAAAATACATAATACAATAGAATTTTATGCTGATTTATTGTTTTACTCATACAATGAAGACTAGTTTTATGGGTGGAGAGGTCTGCCAGCAACCTGCGGATGGCGTTGGGTTTCCACCGGGGTGTGCCTGGCTTCCTCCCGCCATAATGCTGGCCGCCGAGGTATGAGTGAAATATTCTTGAGTACGGCGTAAAACACCAATCAAATAAATAAATAAATAAATACGGGTGGGGGAAAAAGGAGGTTCTGGAGTAAACCACCAACCTTTGGCGAGTAACTGGTCATGCTGCATACACGGGAAGACAAGTGGTTTCCAGTAGTTTTTCAAGACAATTATGGAATTCAAGACAATTATGGAATTATTTTCAAGTAAATTATGGAAAATTTGGCCCAAGGATACGAAGTTATTACAGTTATGATTCAAGTTACTATTTCTGAGTTACCATGAAAACACAGGTGTATGTATCTCGCCACAAATTTCTCTCCTTCTCCCTTTTGTGGTACCCTGTCCATCCCAATACAAGTCACTGATGTCTCCCAACTCATGCTCGTCCCTTGTAATTCATGATCTCTCTTATTATGAGGGAGTGGAGGGGGGAAGGGGGTGAAAGTGATAATGCATCATCAAAGGTAAATAAACTTCACCCCTTAAATCTGAAAAGACTGCTAAGCATAGTGTAAGGCCCACAATGTAAGATTACCTCTGAGACACTCAGACTGGTGTCCAGCTCTGTACAGTGAGTAGCTATGAGCCCTAGTGTCCTGGCCAACTTCACTCTCCTGTAACCAAAATACAAATACAATTCAATACATGTGTATTCCTTTATTTATTTGATTGGTGTTTCACACCGTACTCAAGAATATTTCACTTATACAACGGCGGCCGGCATTAATGTGGGAGAAAATCGAACAGACCCCAAGGGAAACCCACCACTACCCGTAGATTGCTGGCAGACCTTCCAATGTATGGTCACAGAGGATGCCAGCATGAGCTGGGCTTGAACTCACAGCGACCACATTGGTGAAAGGCTCCTGGGTCATTATGCTGCGGTAGCCCGCTAACCCACTGATGTGACCCCAAATGCATGTGTAATTAATGGAAAATGAATCCCATAGTGTCTTGGTCATCTTCACCCTCCTATCACCAAAGCAGACATACGATTCACATGTACAATAGGGAAGTTTGAGCTCTTTGATCGCTGAAGGTAAAAAGCATCCACGGCTGTATACTCAAAAGTCATTACATCACGGGGGTGCATACTATCCAAAAAGTCAACCTCACTGCACAGTTTGGAATTCAGCTAGATTTCCTTCGTTTGGCATTGCCCATAAAGTACCGGTATGTAGGCTCAAATTTCAAACTTTGACGCACGCCCCCCCCTCCCCCACATGCATATCTTGTACGAAAAACCTTGACCCCACATCCCTCCCTGTACATAGTAGTGTACTTTGTACCACCATGTAGGTTCACATCATGCACAGACCTACATAACACAGATCATTTCAATGTTTAAAAACAATACACAGCAGTTTTGACTACTTTGCTGCAGACTGATCAGTGATTTAATATATAAGCCATCTCAGGAGTATAAAGTACTAAAGTGACGTACACGTACGATCTTAGAAAGGCACCGTCAAATTGGTGGGGGGTTGGGCTCCGTGGCTCACTTGGTTAATGCACTAGGGCAACGTAATGACCCAGAAGCCTCCCACCAATGCGGTCATTATGAGTTCAATTCCAGATCATGCTGGCCTCCTCTCTGGCCACACATGGGAAGGTCTGCCAGCAACCGATGAATGGTCGTGGCTTTTCCCTGGGATCTGCCCGGTTTCCTCCCACCATAATGCTGGCTGGTGTCGTATAAGTGAAATACTCTTGAGTACAGCCTAATACACCAATTAAAAAAATAAATAAATCAAACTGGTGCCAACTTCTTTAACTGGCTGATTAAGGCTGGTTTTCACTTCACTCCACAAGTGAAGGAAACCAGAAGCTCCTCTCAGTGTTCCTGAAAGCACGTCCATGTAGATACATGTATGAAGGAAACCAGAAGCTCCTGTCAGTGTTCCTGAAAGCACGTCCATGTAGATACATGTATGAAGGAAACCAGAAGCTCCTGTCAGTGTTCCTGAAAGCACGTCCATGTAGATACATGTATGAAGTAAACCAGAAGCTCCTGTCAGTGTTCCTGAAAGCACGTCCATGTAGATACATGTATGAAGTAAACCAGAAGCTCCTGTCAGTGTTCCTGAAAGCACGTCCATGTAGATACATGTATGAAGGAAACCAGAGGCTCCTGTCAGTGTTCCTGAAAGCACGTCCATGTAGATACATGTATGAAGGAAACCAGAGGCTCCTCTCAGTGTTCCTGAAAGCACGTCCATGTAGATACATGTATGAAGGAAACCAGAGGCTCCTCTCAGTGTTCCTGAAAGCACGTCCATGTAGATACATGTATGAAGGAAACCAGAAGCTCCTGTCAGTGTTCCTGAAAGCACGTCCATGTAGATACATGTATGAAGGAAACCAGAAGCTCCTGTCAGTGTTCCTGAAAGCACGTCCATGTAGATACATGTATGAAGGAAACCAGAGGCTCCTGTCAGTGTTCCTGAAAGCACGTCCATGTAGATACATGTATGAAGGAAACCAGAAGCTCCTGTCAGTGTTCCTGAAAGCACGTCCATGTAGATACATGTATGAAGGAAACCAGAGGCTCCTGTCAGTGTTCCTGAAAGCACGTCCATGTAGATACATGTATGAAGGAAACCAGAAGCTCCTGTCAGTGTTCCTGAAAGCACGTCCATGTAGATACATGTATGAAGGAAACCAGAAGCTCCTGTCAGTGTTCCTGAAAGCACGTCCATGTAGATACATGTATGTGTCTCCTTTTGTGGAAAGCATGTTAGGACGTTGGAAGTTCTATCCTTAATAGCTTCTGAGAAAATGTGTCCACAAGAATATTAACAAATTACCTCAGTACAAGACCAAAAATCTGTAATATTTGGAAAAAATAGAAAAAAAACTACGGTCCCCAATTTCAAAATCAGGTTGCGTGGACAATAAGGAGAACGTGTGTAAAGCACACAGGCTGTCAGCCATAAATCAAGACGACATGTGCCCAATTCATTTGCAAGAGCACACAGCAATAAACCTGTGAGAAATGAAGGAACGTACAAATCCTTCAGCTTCCGTCTTACCCATCCAGATGATGTGTCTCCTTGACTTGTCTCGCCAACACCCCCAGGGCGCCCATCCGGGCCAGGTACCCCGCGATCAAGCTGTTAGCGGCAATGGAGCCTGTGTAGTTAAGCAGATTCACCCTCTTCTGGGAGGGCGGCCCCTTCTCCGGGCAGGCTATGTTATCCACAATTATCTTCAAATGTTTCACCATGTCTTTGTCTGACAAGGATAAAATCTTCTCCACTGAAATATTAAACAATGCATCATGTATAACTCAACAGATTAGGAGAGTTTTTACATGATACATCACGTACCCTGAATCACCCAAAACTCCCCCCCTCCCCAAAAGTGCATTTTTGAAAGCAAATTCATATTATAAAACACTATTTTAGGAGCTTTCATTTTTTCGAGTAGGATATGATTCTACCTACCAAATAAACTTCAACAGAACATTCAGAATAAGGAAACAGGAGCAATTTAGTCACGTCAGAATTTTAGGTCATTTAGGTTTTCCTCATTCGCTGATTTTAATGTTCTAAACAGGCATGTTTTATGGCTGACAGATGTTTTTCATTCAGTTTTTATATGCTTGATCAAGGTTTAATGTCACCACCAGCAATAGCACTGCTGTTTGAATTCTTTGTGGAGGAAACAGGTTACAGCCTGGAGAAAACTGAACACCCTTGTACTTGGGGACCACCATTGTAATACCTGAATAAGGAGGTACTTGGGGATCACCATTGTAATACCTGAATACGGAGGTACTTGGGGATCACCACTGTAATACCTGAATACGGAGGTACTTGGGATCACCATTGTAATACCTGAATAAGGAGGTACTTGGGGATCACCACTGTAATACCTGAATAAGGAGGTACTTGGGGATCACCACTGTAATACCTGAATACGGAGGTACTTGGGGATCACCACTGTAATACCTGAATACGGAGGTACTTGGGGATCACCACTGTAATACCTGAATACGGAGGTACTTGGGGATCACCACTGTAATACCTGAATACGGAGGTACTTGGGGATCACCACTGTAATACCTGAATACGGAGGTACTTGGGGATCACCACTGTAATACCTGAATACGGAGGTACTTGGGGACCACCATTGTAATACCTGAATACGGAGGTACTTGGGGACCACCACTGTAATACCTGAATACGGAGGTACTTGGGGACCACCACTGTAATACCTAAATACGGAGGTACTTGGGGATCACCATTGTAATACCTGAATATGGAGGTACTTGCAACATTTTCACATCATATTTCAACGAAGACGGCTTCTGAATCTGAAAACCCCAAAAAATCGAAGTAAATACGGGAAATTTTAGAGTGTTTTCAGAAGAAATTTAATACGCACCATAAAATATTACCTTTATTTATTACAGTACAGTTGCTTGGCTAAACACAATACAGTATATTGTATACTATTGTTTATTGTATACTAGATACACAATTGCTTCTTTTTTCTTGCAATCTGTACTGAAATTATACTTACCGTCTACTCATAAGCAAACCTACATTCCTTGTCAATTGCACTGATGTCTTCTCGGACACAACAATGTACAAACATCAGTCTTAAAATTTGTGATTCGTGTAAAATATTACCCTTTGGTGAGAAACTGATTCCTGAATTCATCGTGAGTAGTAGGTTTACCTTAGGGTTGTCCACTATGGGAGTGATGCTGAAGTCACTGGAGTGATACAGGAGCTCTGTCGCACTGCCAATGCCAACGTCCACCCCATCCATGTTGTCACGGGCCGTCAGTAAGGGCTGAGTGGACAGTGGGGACTGGGCAGTCCGGACAGGGGAGTTAACTCTGCTGTCAACCTCTGCAGCTGTGTGAGGTCGAGTACTGGAGACGAAAATAATCAAAGTGTCAAACATGGGTAGTGCTTGTATGCGTGAGGCACATTTAGAATTGTGACAATACACAGTGTGAAATTGATCAAAACATGCTATGTACATGCATAGTATATCTCAGTTTTTCATGGTTCATATATGTTTTGGTTAATTTTGTATTTTTAAATACCAGTATTTTACCCTGCATAGCTCATGAGCTGTGATCTAAGCCTAACCCATATTAAAGATGACAGCCGAGATCCTTGGCTAATTGGGTGTATTGGTATTTTGATGAAAGTCATCAAAATGTTCACTTGTAGAAATGCTAAGTGAGAACAGTAATGCTGTATGCCATTAATAGCTATGAATAAAGTATACATAAGTATAACTGAAAAATCATGGCATTTGTCTGGTTTGAGTCTACTTTTGTGAATCTTGAGTTTGGCTTCTCTGAATTTTGCACTGTATACCTTTTATGCCCCCAGTCACCTTTACAAGATGAAGGAAAACAACCAGAGTTTAGGGAAAACCACAACACCATAAAACACACAACATTACATAATGTACAATCTAGCCAAAATCAAGAACGATTTCCCTCCTGGATATGGTTTTCTCGTCTCCAAGAAAGAAACTTTTCACGGATGACCTGGCTTACCAGTGGTCAGTGGTTTATACAAGGCATTCTGGTTTCCTCCACACTTAGAACTGACCATTATCGTGGGAAAAAAAAATCTTGAACATGATGTTAAACAACAATCAAGTGAACAAATAACTAACTAACTAAGTAAATAAATACACAAACGTTAGCTATATGTACCTGAGGGTGAAAAGATGACCTCCCTCCTCCCCCGGGGCTGTCTTAGGCCGCATGTGGTCACCTATCACAGAACCTGACGGGACAAGGACATGGGTTCATCAAAAAATGACTTTTCATAGCATCTTATTTAGCGCTTTTCTCCAGGAAAAGTTCAATGACAGACACATTTCAGAGAGTAAACCAGTTGTAAATGGGGAATGATGTGCAGTAATAACTAAGCAAAGTAACTCCAAAGAAATTCATTTTGATGCTCGCGAAATTTGAACTTAAAGTAAGTTATCCTCAGGAGAAATGTGCGTTAAAATTAATTTCTCCAGGATAACTTTGCTTATTCATTATGATAAGCTGTTCAGTGGATCAACCACATGTACAGTAAATCACCTTGTGTATAAATTCTGCAACAATTAAGATATGTTACGTGATTTCACCTGGAATTCACCATGCGGTACAAACAGTAGTACGCAAGCATGATCCACGGGCAAAAAAAATCACACACTTTTTAATGTGATTTTAATACTGTAAATGTCATTTTATTTCACAGAACTTTTCCCAAGCATGTTAACATGGTGAGCATTTTACCTGCAAATAGGTGCCTGACATTTCTGGAAACACCCCTTTGGACAAAGTGGTTTGACCATGTTTTCCAAGTAATATAGTACTGGAAAAAGTTGACTTGGGTCATACCACTTCCAACAAAGGGGTGTTTTCAAAAATGTTATGCACATGTCTTCAGGAATGGTTACCATACAGATGATGAAAACTTCCATAAAACTGTAGGTGATTTACTGAAGGTTCAAGGGAAGTAACTCGTAACTGCAATAAACTGGCTAAAATTTTGAAGCCATAACATCCATTTGAGGTATTGGTTTTTCCTGGCAAGACAGGCCATTACTAAATTCTGATTCACATCGCTCATTGTAACACTATATGATCCCACATAATAATAATAATGATCACATAATAATATGTGAAAAGTCGATTGTGCACCTAACTTGGCTTCATCTGATATAACCTAAACACTGATCATGTTTTTTTTTCACCTGGAGTAAAAGTGTTTACCTGGTCTGCTTCCCTCAATGACATCCAGTTGTGACAGGGTCTGGTCCTGACTCCGCCCTAAATCTACATTCTTCACCTTACCCAGCACAGAACCACCCCGATGCTCTATAATACTGCTTCGCGTGGTGTCCGGGGAATTCTGGGTAAATTCCTGGGAAGATACAAAGTCCTTGGCCAACTCCTTCAGTCGACCTTCCCAGACAGGGTGAGTGACTAGTGTTGGCCAGGTTAATCTGTGCAACAGATTATTACTCATTCATGGATCAACAGATTCAAGGATTAACAACTTCACAGATAAAACAATTCACGAATTAACAGATTCATGTAAAAACGGATTCATAGAGTAACTGATTTATTTATGTACTCATTTATGGATTATCTGATTTTTGGATTAACTGATTTACGGATGAACTTATTAATGGATTAACAGATTAATGGATCATCTGATGCATGGATTGAAAAGCCCTGACTTTAATATGGACTGGTCCAAAATATTCATTTACTTAGAGTTGACTGTCAGTTAACATCATATTCCAGGATTTTCACATATACCATGGTGGTAGGTTCGATGGGTTGAGGAAACCAGGGTGCCTGGAGTAAACCAGCGACCATTGGCAAGTTACTAACAAACTTTGCCACCACGTAAATATTATTACTTCACAAGAATGTTTGTTTACTTTACCTCTAAGTATTAACCAGCATACATTTTGGCATATTCATTGCCTAAAGCTGTGTCTTAACATTATGTCTGTAAACCCACCTTCTGAGTGGATCCTTCTGGAGCAGACCATGGAGTAAGCTGAGGAAATCAGGAGACGGTTTGGCTGAGAACCGTGTACCTAAAATGTACAAGCTTAAATCTAAGGCCAAGCCATGACAAAACTGATGATTATTCTTTGACTGGCATTTTATTGTTTGACTATTGTTTTACACCACATTATGAATTATTTTTCACTTCTGTGATGGCAGTCAGTTTTATGGGTTAGGAAACCAGAGCGCCCCTGTGCCCAAGAACTGCACGGTGTACATAGTTATCTCTCCTGTGGCAATGCGGTTGCTGTATACAATGCGTTGCACACAAATTCAAGGCATACCTGCCTGGAAAACATGGCCTTCGCAAGGTGTTATTTTAGAGGGAAGAAGACTTACTCTTCAACCATGTCTGGTAAAATCAGTGCATTAAATTATAATCTCTGCTTCATACATGTACTTTTATCACTTGAGATTAGCATTTTATACTTAGATGTGTATGGACTTTGTACCTCTCAACCCATGTTATGTATGTAGATCTCAGTTTTGCAGCAAAGTGGTGCGGTGAAAAGTTAGACGTACTAGGGCCTTGTGTGGAAGTGACGTGAACTATAGGAGTCCATTGTGTACATCTTTCATGTATTGCTGGGATTTGATATTTTACGTGTAGGATATCACTGAGGTGATAAAAGTTAAGCACAAAGTTAAGTATACATGATATATACAAAATGTCAGGTGAGTTCTTACACTGTTCAGGTGCAATAAAAAGTGGCGACAACTTTTACACAAATATTTAAATATTTATAGAGTGTTTTATATTATTAATTCATATTTGCGTAATTAAACTGATTAAATTTTAATTGACATTTAATTCTATTTATTTCATGCCGAACCACACACTTCAAGAGAAAGACAGCTCATGACTCAGGCACTGTTCATTCAAAGATTACAAAACTTTCTCTTGAATGCAAAAATTTGTACGAATTTGTTGCTGAATTATTTTCGTCTGAAGTGTGGAGTATTTTGCTGCCAACTGGGGATCTGAAGGCCGATGCTCTCAAGCTTACAAAAGACTGATTCATCAGAGAGTTAGGAGATATCAGCTGTGTGTAAGCTGTGACGTAAATGTTCTGAGCTGACTGTCAATGTGACATGTAATAACGTAGGGACAGTACACTGTTTTATGTTTTATCTATAACAAGTACATGGGTCAAAAACACTGCAAAGTATTTCCAAGCCGGTGTTGTGACAGTAGTAAGTTTCTTGATCACCTCATGTTGTAAATTGACATATACAATTAAGTAACAAACACAACCCTTGCCCCTTAATACAGTCTCAGTTCTCACGGCCCAGACAGAATGCTGGTGTTTGATTCTAGTCGATGGAGCACGGTCAAATGTCAATTTCCGCTGTCACTGTAGCTGTTAGAAAAAATACTGAATTACTGAAATGAACATAATATTGTCCAACCTGTTTGGCAAACTTAACACTGAACATGTGCTGTATTTATCTTCAATAAAGCTGTGAGCAAAGAAAGGTCTCTGGCTCATCCTGTCATGTTCTTGGTGTACTAAACACCATAGTAAATCAGCCGATCTATGGCAGGTTACCAACAAACTTTCCCACATGTGACACAAAGATATGCACCCTATACTGATGAAACACTAATAGTCTTTGATGAACCTTAGACTTTGCATGTGGCTGCGTAAGGCCTACAAGCAAGGAGAGCGGGGTATATCTATAAATTCCAATCAGTTAATAACAAATTACCTTGTTTCCTTACCTTTAATCCTCGGAGGAGGAAAATCATCATTTTGAATCTTGTCCACCAGATCTTCTACAGACTCCGCCAGAAACGGGGGATGACCTGCAACAGAAACGCCAACGAATTACAGAGCTACTTGTAGCTTCATATACATGTACCAGGACCATTTTATGAGACAAAAGATGAGACTGATGTGCAAACATATTATCTTCAATTTCATTTAAATCAACTCTTCAAGAACGCAAATTATACTTGATTCATTTGTAAATAACATGATTTCATATGTGAATTATGATGGAGAGTAGATTTCAAAGATACCGTTATCTGAATACATGGTAATGATACAAATGTTACACTGTAACAAACAGGGGAAAATATTCACAACAGATGAAATCTAAACAAGCTGAAAATACACGCATGTTCATGAAAAGTACTAAGGGGTGGATGGCACAGAGCAATTTTTTTTTTTAAAACCTTTCAACTTGACTTAACAGCTTATTTGATACAAATTTTGAATTTTAAGAATATTTAGTTTTAGTTAAGTTTAAAAGGTTTTACTGAAGTACCAAATGAACTGTTAAACATCAACAATTTTACAGTTTATTAGATACTTATTGATTCTGATATTTGTGTCACTTGTGCTACATCATCATATGCATGCCCTTATTTTAAACTTTCAAGAATTTTTAATTTTAGTTAAGTTTTAAAAGTTTAACTTAAGTACAAAATTGCCTTGTTGAATAATTTTTACTCCTGGTTCACAGAACACAGCCTACCTGTGAACATCTGGTAGAAGATACAGCCTAGAGACCACAGGTCACTGTGTACAGTAGGTTCAGTCCCCTTAGTGATCTCAGGGGCCATGTAGGTGGGTGAACCTGCTCAGCATGTAGAGAACAAATATGATTGGAGGAAATGGACCTTTCCAAGCTGTCAATCAAGAACATGCATTTGGCCAATCATAATCAATATTCTTGCAAGTAG
Source organism: Acanthopleura granulata (assembly GCA_016165875.1). Taxonomy (NCBI): domain Eukaryota; kingdom Metazoa; phylum Mollusca; class Polyplacophora; order Chitonida; family Chitonidae; genus Acanthopleura; species Acanthopleura granulata. Next base: position 9,655,776 of record JABBOT010000016.1, read on the forward strand.
GTCAACTGGACGCGCCACACATTGCTTACAAATGTTCAATCTTTCTGTGATGTCATGAGGTCACAATTGCTTTCACTGAGAAGGGAATTAAAAGTAGAATTGTCATGAGAAGAGGTGATGGAACATCTGATGTGGTGGATCATTCCATACCCAGTCTCCAGAGACTTAGAGAGATGCATATACAGTACAAAAAGCAAAAATATTTTATTAAATATATACATGGCATCTTGTTCACTGATACTGCAACAGGGTACCAGGCTTGGAACTAATCAGTCAGTATGAGTATTTACTTAAGTACTTATTTGATTGTTGTTTTATGCCATAATCAAGAATATTTCAACATCAGCCAGCATTATGGTGGGCGGAAACTGGGCACGACCCAGGGAAAACCAACAACCATCATCACGTTGCTGGCACACCAACATCTGCACAGCAAGCGGGGGCAAAACTCACAGCAACCAAATCTATCTATGTAGATACTACCTTTGAACTGGTATATTTATAAATGCATATACTGTGCTTCACCTAAAATTTTGATAATGGCTAAGTTTTTCCAGTTTTTTCTTTGACTGTGGGATTTCTATGGACCTTTGAAAGGTTCATTTTGAATGAAAGCAAAATGTAAGTTTTCAGTACCAAAAGTAATATGTTTCAACCTTTACTGGAGCTTACTTTCAGGATGAGGTTTAGGGAGAATATAGCATCTTTCTAATGGGTTGGCTAGAAGTGGACAACGAGTACAGTGTTCATACCTACAGACTTTTTCCGCAACTCTTCTGTGTCTATTTCCCCTGCCCCCGCCTCCCCAGCCTCAGCAAACTTTTCAAACAACTCCACCAAGTCCTCCCCGTCCACTTTAGACAGACCAAAGTCGGCATACTTTAGCACCCCCGGCCCATCCAGCAGGATCTGGTTAAAGGAGAATTAAACAAAAATACTTTTATATATTTTATATTTGATCGCTTGATCATTTAACAATAATTTGCTCAATTAGATACATGTGTGATAGCAGTCCATTTTAGGATTGGCTGAAATCAGAGTGCTGTGGAAAACTTTGGCAAGTTGTAATACAGACAAACATTCTCACTTGTGATGTAAACACATGCATACCATATCTATTGTCAATATTCAGCAAATAGTCCCACGAGCAACGTGAACAGGGTTACCCTAAAGGTAAGCCTGGCATAAAAGGTGACTAACTAGAGCTTTCATGCCAGGCCGAGGTCGCAGGAAACTCACAAAAAATCCACACTTTGTTGGCGGAGACCTTCCCACGTAGGAGCGCACATAGGGTTGAATGGAATTGACACTCCCTGGTTTCAACATAGTTTTGTTCTTGATATATTTTGCATAACATATGCATTTGAATTTACAATGCTGCTTAAGATGCTGTAGTTCATATTTAAATAATTTTAATCAGATCAATGTTCATGTAGAAAAAAGTATATTTAATAACATTCTTAAGGTTGCCATGTAAGAAGTATCCTCACACCCTAATGCTGGCCGCCGTTGTATAAGTGAAATATTCTTCAGTAGTATTCGTTCATTTATTCTATACCTTGGAGGGCCTGAGATCACAGAAGAGAATGTCCAGAGTGTGTATGTAATGAAGCCCTGTGACTAAATCCACACCAAACTCTCTGACGGAACTCTCAGGTAGGTGGTTATCCTGGGTGATAACAGACTCCAGGCTTCCTCCTGTACACAGAAAGACATAACACAGATTTGTGAAAGGTCATTCAAAGGGATAAAGGTATGCAGCATAATACTTGATATTAACACAAGACACACTATCTCTGATTCAGCATACCACAGTGAGATCTGGCGAAGAAGTAAAGGGTGGACACTTTAATAATAAGGAGCTCCACGACCAGCCACAGGTGGTTGCTTGTCTCATACTAGAAGGGAAGATTTACCTGTACAGAGCTCCACAATCAGCCACAGGTGGTTGCTTGTTTCATACTAGAAGGGAAGATTTACCTGTACAGAGCTCCACAATCAGCCACACTTGGTCGCTTGTCTTGTGCTAGAAGGGAAAATTTACCTGTACAGAGATCCAAGACCAGCCCCGGGCAGTTGCTTGTCTCCTACTAGAAGGGAAGATTTACCTGTAAAGAGCTCCACAACCAGCCACAGACAGTTGCTCGTCTCGAACTAGAAGGGAACATTTACCTGTACAGAGTTCCGCAACCAGCCACAAGTGGTTGCTTGTCTCCTACTAGAAGAGAACATATACCTGTACACAGCTCCACGACCAGCCACAGGTGGTTGCTTGTCTCATACTAGAAGGGAAGATTTACCTGTACAGAGCTCCACGGCCAGCCACAGGTGGTGGCCTGTCTCGAACTAAAAGGGAAGATTTACCTGTACAGAGTTCCACAACCAGCCACAGGTGGTTGCTTGTCTCATACCACTCGTGAAACTGAACCACATTAGCATGGCTGATTCCATGGGTCATCCTTACCTACAGGCACAAAAAACAAAAACATGTATACAAAAACTGAACAGGTATACAAAACAGTAACATGCACACTTAACAGTAACGGCAATCATTCAGCCGAGACTAAATGTGAGGTGGATGTCTACTACAGCACTGATGGCCTTCATATCACATCAAGATAGATGATAATACTTCAGTATAAAAGGTATCTGCATGCAAATGTTTACACAAGCTTTCTATCCTCATCATTTGAGAAGAGGTGTCTCTCAAGTAAATAACTAATATATGAGTCACTGTAAATGATCTAAAATTTCACAATAAATGTGTATTTATACAAATCTCATAAATATTAGGTCTGATGTAAAATGTTCACTCACAGTGTTTGTCACCTCTGGCCTCATGCACTTCTCAACACAGTGTATGGCAACAAAGTTAATTGTGCCTTTTCTTCTGCCCTTATACACAATAGAGTGGTCTCCCCTTCCCAGTTCTTCATACAGGACAAAATTCTCCATGTTTCTGAGTCTGTTGATTTGCTGTTGTTATACTAATGCCACCATGCAATTGTTTGTTCGGTCAACAAAATTGTTCTTACCTGAAATAAGCAAAAAAATAAAAAATTAAAAAAAGGACTAAATAAATATATAATGAAAAATAAAAGGACTAGTTGGCTGCTATAACAAATTTCCAAACAATTAATGCTTTGCTAAGGCTAATGCGAAGTTCTTCCTAGTTCGACAAGTACATGGCATGCTCACAATTTTTGATTAACGACTTGTAAGAAGTACCAGTTAAGCGCTTGTTTGTTGACTAAATTTACACATACATGTAATCTAATTGGATGGATATGAAGCTGCTTAATTTATGACATCTGGACATGGATTTGCAAGTGGCTAAACTGATAAAATAGACACCAGGCTGGATACAAAATAAGACTGTCACTGGATGTCATCAGTTAATCCAAACAATTTTCGTGGGAGTATACAAAAATTCTTTTCTTTCTGAACCATGTGATTTTATCAGTCATCTAAACATTTTTTTTTAGAATAAATGTATATTTTAATTATTTTTTTTACCTCTTTTGTGATTACATCCCCTTACCCTATAAACATTGGTCCAATTGCACTGCTGTGAGTGGATTTTTTTATTCATTTATTACATGTGGTTTGGTGTTTAACACCAAACATGTGACCGCAATCAGGTCTACTGGGTGGTGGAAAATGGAGTGATTGCACTAACTGTACATGTCAGTGTGAAATTTATTTACATGATTGGAGTTTTACACTGTACTCAAGAACAGTTCACTTATATGACGGTGGTCAGCATTATGGTGGTAGGAACCAGGCAATGAACTTGGGGGGGGGGGAACCCTCGACCACCCACAAGTTGTTGGCAGACCGTCCCACGTAAGGACAGGAAGTCAGCGTGAGTCAGCGTGAAAAGAAATACATCATCACATGCAAGTCTGCAATGTAACATAGTCTGCTTTGATACTTAATTATCTATCTATATGTTCAGTTTACTGCGCCAAATTTATGGTGGTGATGGCAACAGATCTTTCCAAACTGTCAATCTAAAACACGCATTTAGCCAATCATCATCAATAATGTTGCCAGTAGGTAAACCAGAGGTCCCATGCAATGGTTCACAAATGTTCAAAGTTTCTGTGAAGTCATGACGCCCCAATTGCTTTCACTGGTAATGGAATGAAAAGTCACACTGTCACAAGAAGGGCTGGTGGCACATCACATGTTGTGGATCTATCCATATCGGTGTCTTCATCACTTCCAGTTTCTGTATACATGTTTTCTACTTTTCATCTGTTTTTCAAAATGAATGGAAATTTGCAGTTTTGCAGTGATGTCATAGCAGCTCCAAGCCAATCAACAGCACTGTCTTTGTGACTACAGCAGGTGCGGTGAAAAAAATGACATTGAATTAACCTAGTCAAGATAGGCCTTGAATTAGATTTTGCCATAAATAAAAAGAAAAATGAAGCATTTAGACAAGAAATTTTTCTAGTACGTCATTCGGAATTTGTCCAACCTTCAAATATGACAGTTTCCGAGCACTGCAGTTCATTAAACTTTAGAAATCGGCAAAAATCCGCATTTCACCAATTCAGCCCCATGTTATTTATCGCCTCCACTACTTGCGGGGTACCTGGATGCCTGAAACTACAAATATGACTGTTTCTGGTCCTAACTACTGCCTAAAAACAGCAATATTTATAGAACTGCATGTACAATGTAGCTAGCTCACACAGATGTACTCCCACAACTTCTCTCAGTCACGATTTACCCCCAGACCTAAATTGGGCACAATGTCAGGAATATCCCATCGAATAGGGGAGAATCAGAGATTATAAAATCTATTTAAGTTAACAGAATAGCCTGAAAATCGTAGGGAGAGTAACGTCAACGTGCGACACTCACCTACATCATGCACATGTACATAGTTAACCGCGAGTGTTGTTGTTGTTGTTGTACTAATCTGCACTGCAGTCACTTATTGAGATTAAAGGCAAAGAAACCTCGCGTCTTGACTTCATTCCTTTGAATACTGATTCACTGTCCGCTGTTCATGGTCTGCCACACTGTCAAACTTTGAAAACCGGTTCGTTTTCAGTCATAGTCCAAAAAATTTGCAAAATAGTTCACAACATGTCACGACGCGACGCCATTTACTGCCTGACAACACAGGCGCTACGAGTGATCTCCCTGTAGAGACGATCATAGTCCTGACTTTGTCCAGACTAGATACAAGCCCAGTCATTCAGAGGGCGATCAGTTTTGATCTAGCGTCATCGCATTTTGCAGTAACCGAACCAGTGGTAACCGAAAATAGGTCAAACATGAGGCCTTCACAGGTCGCAATTGGCTCTTATATGAATGTCATTCCAGCATAGACTGGCTCGGACACAGTGACGGGAATCTGAAAGTAGATCTTGTTAAGAGCTGGTATAAATTGTATAAAACAAGACTAATTTAAAGGGGCTACTTAAAAAACCTGTGCCCGGCGAGTAAGTCTACCATGAAGCATACACATTACGGATTTTAATTTAATAGTGAAACAAGCTTTATTTTTTTAATGTGTTATTCGTGGCAAATAGTTCAATTATCTTACAGCCTGGAACTATGGTTAGGGAGCTACCTGACTGGGTTAAGATGCTGCCTGACTGGTTTAGGATGCTGCCTAAATCGGGCTAACCCACAACCATCCGAAGGTTGTCAATTTTATCTCAATAGTGCTAACTTTTCCACTGTCTGGCTTGGTTGAATTTATGGTCAAAATGACAGTGAAGGGGATTCAGATCACAGATGTGTAATGAAACTTGTTAAGAAAGATATCCTTTTCATACATTGTCAATGTTAAAACAATGACTGGGTGGAAAGGTTAGATTTCCAGCCAATAATGTAATGATACCGTTTTATTCCAGTGCCAGTCAGTAAGATTCTATAAAACAAAATATATTGCGTTTACTTTCTGGTTATTTACATATTGGGGGGAAATGTCCATAGGGGGAAATGTCCGCGCTCCGATGCGATTGTAAGGCAGTAAAATCTCGGAAATTAAAGACTTTGCAATGGGAAGATTACAGATGATAGGTTCTAGATGGGTTCAGCTTTGTAGACACAGGAAGTCTTCCGCATTATTCCTGTATTTTACTACTAACCTACTTAAAAGGAAAGACCTCGTAAAAATGAACTTAGGGTGTGTGAAAAGGCCATTAAACACTGTATCTAAAAATATCTTCACTGAATCTTTTAGATTTTATTCACCAAAATAAAAGCAGTCAAATATTTTGATTGTGTGGTGGGCTTTATGGACCATATTGATGAAGTGGTTCAGCAGTGACGTCACACCGAGTTTTCTATGGCCTTAAAGCAGAAATTTAATGTTATATTAGCGTTTCCATACACAAGCAAACATTACAGTAGTACTCTTCACAAGAAAAGTATTCAGAGCTGAACATTAAGGTGTACAAAATGTTGTGGGACGTCACTGGTGAACCACCTTAGCAATATGGTCCATAAAACCCACCATAGTTTCAAAATATTTGATTGCGTTTATTTTGCTGAAAAAATGTAAGAAATTCAGTGAAGGTATTTTCGGGTACAGTTTTTAATAGTCTTTTCACTCACATAAAGTTCATTTTTACAAGGTCTTCCCCTTTAAAGACGTGTATATTTCATTAGTGGAATGACGGGCATGCTATTTTTTGAATATCTTTACACTCGATCATATTTGTAAATCAACTTACAGTATAGCAAATCATGTTTCGCACGACCATGTTGGTTTTAATAGTTAGCCATTTTTTTTTATTTTATTTTATTTTTTTTTAGTGTCAACGCTTAACCATCTATGAAAGCACGTTATCACGGAACATAGCCATCCAAATGTTATGTGAAAAGGATCTGAGATTTTGGAGATCTAGGCCATTGAAGGGAGGTATATAGGGAGTGCCCCAGCCACCAAACGGTCGCTAGCCGCCTTCTACGGAAACAGCAGTTTTCAGTCTGAAGTCAGTGTATGTAGTACCTGTCAATATATTAAACAGGCTACGCCTACAGACGCAGATCGTGTCGGACAAACATTCATATATATAATATATTTGTGTCTTGTCTTAACAAACCTGAGAAGCTTAGCAGTTATCTGTAACCAGCTCAACGAGTCTTTTACACATACTCAAGAATATGTCACTTATACGACGACGGTGAGTATTCTTCCATAACCTGTCTGATCGATCAGCTTTGCACCTATAATTCAATCTGACACTGATGTTCATTGATAAGCTTATCGACCTACTGATAAGTGACACAGAATCACACGGGAAGGGACTTATTTATTTAGTCACTATTTATTAACGAAATCGTGTTACATGTATAACCCTTCGTGTAACAGCATGGGCAATTTATAACATCGCGAAAAGTATTAAACATTTATTCACACATTGAAATTTCAATTAGGTCTAGCCCACCAGTATACCTATGTTAGTTGATACTCTATGGACAGAGCAATGGAAAATGTCAATCTGTGTTACATGTAGATATTTTAGAGTTGCTATAGGGATTTCTTTAAAAGGTAAATTGTAATGATAGGCCTATAATGAATATTAAAAAATGTCCCTGAAAACGGTATCTGAAAATCTAATCATTTTGCAGCCAACTAAATAAACGCAGTCCAATCGTTATATGAACCTGAACTCTGGAGGTAGATTATACCAGGTCATATCTGGTATCTTCGGCATGACGTTACAGTGACGGCAACACTTTGGCGGCATGGACTCGCCCTGCCACAAGAAGACACAGCATATGCCCACACAAGGACGACTGCTCGTTGTCATATGACTGAAACATTGTTAATTACGACGTTAAACCCCAAGCACTCACTCTCTCTGCTTGGTTTAATTTTGCTGTTGTTAGTTACATTTGTTTTAAACTTTAATAACATTTGTGTTCTGAACAGATGAAAATAAAATTTGAAATCTTCTGGGAAAAGTCCAACAAAGTGCTAAATCAAAATGGATCCTTCACCCTAATGTGTAACACGGCATATGCAGACAGGAAGAAGCTTTTTTTATCATGTATACTCATCTGTAACATGTGATACGGCTTAGAAAAGTCAGCACACGGAATTCCCCTGATCTGTACAGAACATCAAGAATAATTTTTCTTTTAACAGCAATTGGCCTCAACGTTTCAAGTTATGTCAATGTTGACATCCATTAGACCTGCATGCAATGATCCAGGACTTGAATCAAAATCTTGATCAAGTAGACTTGAATGAATTATAGTGGCTAAACGCCACATCGGCAATATCTCATCCATATCGTGGCTAGAAGTAGACTTGAAGAAAATACTATTACGTTTTCAAGGAAAAATGTGCAACCAGTGCTTCTCATTTATAAATATTTGAGGTGGGAAAATTAAAATTGAAAAACAATGACTAACTTTAGGTATCTTCTGAATCCTTTACTCAATTACTTTCGGTACAAACGTGTCGTGAAGTTAAAATCAAACACTGATGTGTTCCACAAGAAAATATTATGAAGGCGACTGTTAAAATGTAATACCAGTCAAGGACCGGGTGCTCGGTGGCCGTGTAGTTCAGGCGATCGCCTATGAATCACTCTAGCAGACGCCCGTAGCCGTATAATATAGGGTACATATAGTAAAGTGCGAATATCTTGTAATTTGTCGTACCTCTGGATACACTGGCCACTGTCTTTTCGAATATATGTCTTACTCTAGAAACCATAGGCTTATACACTAGGCCTAGATTGTGGTGTCATGGGTGTAATAAATAGCTTTTGAGATATATACGGTCGTGCTTGGGCAAATTTCCTCTCTTGTTGCCCAACGCATTTCCTAACATTCGTCTTGACTTGAAAAATTTCACCAACGGCAACCCTTGAGGGCGAAAACATATCCCTCTCCGATCCCCCAGGTCGTAACGGCGGGGGGGGGGGGGGCGGTTCAGACGCCCATGTAATTTAAAGCATTTCATGAGTAATTGACATATAACCCTGTATACTGGAGGCTACTTGTCAAGAGATCGAGTTTCACCGGTTAGTTATGACCATTTGACAACTATCACACTGACAATTATGTATGTAGGTTTATTGGCAATTATGTATATCTGCCATACGATTAAATCGGTTTTATTATTCAGATTGCCTGACGAGGCTATCAAATGGAAGTCAAAACTTGAAACTGGAGCTCGACATATAACTTTAATGCGTGTTGCATCAGCAAAGATATTGTTTGTACATGAATAACTAATTGTTGCTGTGATTTGTTCTAAATTCATACAGAAAAATGGTTTAAACATCAATGTTTGTATTTCTGCATGGTAGGGTAAATTTTTTATTATTATTATTATGGCTACATTATTTATCAGCGTTTGGATCTTGTACAGCATAGCAGTATTTCAACGGAGTTTTCTGTCAACAAAAGAGAGGTAGCACTGAATACAGTACATTTGTGCTGTGTCCGTGGTGTTAGATGATGTCTGACTCTTGTCACTGGTGTTATCAGAAAACTAACTGAAAATAACATGAAACATAAAGATTGCCAGGAAGGACAAAAATGAACGCATAGATAGTGACTTCAAATGACAAAATACAATAACGCGGAAAGTCAGTTGTATTCTCACAGAATGTCATTTTCTCTCTTGCATAGTGGTTTGTATAAAGTTAGCTTCGATCTGGACACCTAGACACTAGAGCTTGGGAAGCTATTTGCATTTAATATTTCTAATCACATATGCACTCAGGAAGAAGTGTTTTTTCGTCTGAATGGTCAATCACATGTAAATGGTAAATACCGCCCAGTCGCAGACTTGTACGTAACACCATGGACGTGTTTATTTCCAAACTGTAATTAGATTTTCTCAGTTTCTTGTGTTCTTGGTAATTAACCTGATTCATTTAGTGAAAATATCATTAATAAAAGTTCGCCTACTAACAAAATTAGCACCTAACGAAACACTAACAAAGAAGCCAAGGGGTAATTGTTACAATTTTTTGAAAATGTTGTTTCGTACGCCAACCTGTGTCAGATATCCCGACGGTATTGAGACATCTTTTAATATATATTTGGGCCTATGTCCCTTAGTTCACTCGGGATATCTTGTCCTGGCGTAAGCCAAGACTTGTATGATTTGAATGTGAAGACAATTTAAGAACACTTCTGTATCATTTTCCTCCGTATATGGGGTAAGTTGTTATACCTGCTGCTATATATTTATGTGAACTCACTGAGTTAGGGAAGTTAGTTTGTGTTCGATGTATCAGTTATAGCTCGCAAATACTTTAAACATTTTGAAACTAAAATGGGATCTATAAACCTACAATAACGTATATGCATTTTCCTGTTTTCTCAAGTTCTGTAACTTTTTCTTTGATTTCCATCTGAGTTAAAAGGATCTCACCTGGCTGGAAAGGTTTTCCAGCGTCAAGTAACTGAATGTGTTCCCAGGAGTATAATTTTTGTCGTGAGGTTGAAAGTTGCTAAAGGTCATACGACGAAGACGAAACCTGGAGCTGATGTGTATTATTTGATCTAAAAGGCTTGTAACACTGTACCCCGAATACTCTGTAAAACAACGGTGTACAAATTTGAACACCCACAATGCATCTGTTTCAGTAGTATACACAAATTCTTTATCACTAGTACACACGTTATTGTCGATGCATTACACAAACTGTGTACTGCTGGCACACAAAATATTCTGTGTACACCGTAGATTTCAGAGATGTCGGCCTACCATTAGCCCCCGTCTTCCCATATCGAAGTGTTCAAGTGTTGGTGTGATACAACATCATAAATGTTCAAACATGTGAGTGCCATGCAACATCCTAAAATTTCCCCCTTAACCTAAAACATGATCATGTGCAAGTTGGATTAGACTATATCTATTTATTTATTTGATTGGTGTTTTACGCCGTTCCCAAGAATATTTCACTTATGTGACGGTAGCAGGCATTATGGTAGGGGAAAAGTGGGCAGACCCTATGGGGGGGGAGCTTACGACCATCCCCAGATTGCATGAACTTTCCCATGTACGGCCGAGGGGGAAGACAGCATGAGCTGGACTTGAACTCACAGTGGGATTAGGCTATACAACATTAACATTTCTGATGGAAAGGCACAAATGTCCAGAACGCAATACTTTATGAGAGCTAAAGAGAATGTACCGAGGAAATTCTGTATCGTGCATGACTTGTACATACCTAACTTGAATTAAAAAAGATTAGCTTTACATGTTGTATACACTTAAATAAAAGTATCTGTTATGTATTTATTTATTTTTTTATTTTTTTATTTATCTATTTATTATTTTATTGGTCTTTTACGTTGTAGGTAAGATTATTTCACTTCCACGACGGCGGAGAGCATTATGATGAAAACGAACCGGACAAAGCCTGGGGGAAACCCACGTCAATCTGCAGGTTGCTGGCAGACCTTCCCACATACGTATAAGTATCTGAAAAGAAACTGGGTTGGAAAATCGCGTTTTCCTGAACTTATCTGTGATATGCAAGCACTGGAGAATATTCAAGGTTAGGACTGTCTGTTTGCTGAACTGTCACTCAAGAACACAATTGAATAGAATGAAATGTAAGCGTCCATTTTCCCCCAAAGTTCGCCAAGCGGCTTTCTACATCCTTGTTTGGTAATACCCATTATTATTCATGCGTAGATTAACTCACATTCAGTTTATCCAGTGTAGAACCATACAGTTAAGATATGTGATTACGATGGGTTGCCTGCTTAACCCTCAGAATCTGTGCCGATGTATTACATGTTGAGATGCTGGTCAGTGAGCAGTTCAGACATCTTCTGACCCATATAACCGAATGAGCAGCGACATAGGTTAACAGCTAATTTGTCTGCTGCTACCAGCTTAACTTGTCTGACGGACCATCTGTCCATGAAAATGAAATTAATAACGCTAGTTCAGGTGCACTTCATTTACCTGCACGGACTTTTCAAAGTTAAGGCATCCAATGATTTGGTGAACCATTATTTATCACTACGTGAAATGCTATTTACAGTAATTTACATATAATAGGACATTGTGTGTGGCTGCGAAGAAATTCATTGCTAGTTTTTATACGCTCCCTCTGAGATGAGCTATGGATCCATTTTCGATCCATTGTACATTTATGACCCACCTGCGCTATTAACTGCAACTTTAGGTGTTTGCTCTCTGCGGGTGAAGTAAAGATATTGCATACCATTTTAAGTCTATCGATTCTTGTATTCAGAGATTTTTGTTACCCAGCCTTGCAACAGAAAATGAACACAGACATGCAGAGTTTTATTTATTTATTTATTCGATTGGTATTTTACGTCGTACTCAAGAATATTTCACTTATACGACGGCGACCAGCATTATGGTGGGAGGTTGCTGGCAGACCTTCCCACGTACGGCCGGAGAGGAAGCCAGCATGAGCTGGTGTTGAACTCACAGCGTCTACATCAGAAATCTCTGCGACTGAAAACAGTGAATTAAAACCGTTTTGTTACAGACCTTTGCTTCCAGTCCAATATCATGTATGTGGCAGCAACAATTACCTGTCTGTTACGATCTTTCTAAGCAGTTTAAAATGCCAGCTTTTCACACGACGAAAATCTAATGATTTAACTAGAATTTTGCATCGTTGCGGAGATGACAGGTTACAATTGCCATACAATAATTAAAAGCGGGTTTCAAATCATTAATCACGTTGTTCTGGTGATAAAAAGCAAGTTTTTAGACAGTATAATGTATAAGACACAATAATGTATAAGACACCTAACTGATTTATCAGTTTTTTACAAACATTGAAATTTTACTGACAGCTTGCCAACTTTCCTGCCAAAAAGTACATGTATATTCTGTTTAATTACCACCAATTATATCCATGTGTCTAGTTCATATCCTGCATGTTTTGTAACAAGACGTTTACAATCTGTCAGTATTCGATAGTTCTATGACTCGGGACATCTTTTTTCATTTGTTTTACTTCCTAGGTAGTCATGAAACTTATGTCAGTGATTTGTGTTAGTGTTATTTATCGCCTTCAGTAAACGACTGCCGCATCTTTATGAAGCTCGGTATAGGATTCCTTCTACTATTCGAGAGGTATTGTCGTGCACTTCGTATAAAGTTGCATGCTGCAGGATCAGCGTTTTGCACTCTTGGCTGAAAATGTTACCCGTGTAGAGTCCTCAATGAAGCTGATTCAACGGTTTATTTTGGCTTTTTGTGGCACACATGCACATTTCTTAAGATTTTTTTCCGCAAAGGTTCCCTCAAAAAGTCAGGCCTATGTGTATATCCATTATCAGAGAGATGAGGAATTGCATTTCCGTCGATCTAACAGATTAACGCGTTAGATCCATGAAAACACAATTTGTCATCGCCCAAATAACGGATTTAACGGAAGATTTGTGTTGTTCTTTATGAAGAAGATTACATATCATAATGTGATCTTTTCAGAAACCATGCTTGATGTGTTAGTCAAATTCTACGTCTAATAACGCCATTTGTACGTGAACATGTTTGTGTAAAAGTATATGCTGGTACTGAGGAACAGATGCCTTTGAATCTCTTAATAATATTTTATAAATACCTGTAAGCCAGGCTGCATCTTGGGTTACTATATACCCCCTTTTACCTCAAACTCAGGCATGCGCTGTTTAGCCTATATTGCTTATGAGGCCCTTGAGCACGTTCCAGATGAAGACCACTGTGTATAAATATAGCACACGCCACATGTCGTATTAAGTTCATCGCGAAATTGTCAAAGGTCAGTAGTTTACCCCGGACTCTCCTCGGCCTCCTTCACTCACAAAAATTAGGTCTAACGACTGCTTGAGTATGCGTTAATAACAATTGGTTAAGTAAATAAGTAAATAAAAATAAATAAATAAATAAATTTTTAAATAAACAAATAAATCAATAAATCAATGATAAAACCTCATGGACATTTCTTTCTCTTCTTAAATAATCGTCAATAAATGATATCATGAAGTGCATTGCAATGTCTCTACAATAGTCAACACATACTGAAGACCATTCTGCCACTATAGAATATGCAAGTATAGAAAATGCAGTGGTTGATCGATCAGAGCATGCCAAGGTATCGTTGGACAGTTATTCTTTTTTTCACCTTTAATGTGTGGTGCAAAAACTGAACGCATACTAACCCTATCGTATTTCATGAAACAGCCAGCTCAGCCTGAAAAATTAACATTGGTCAAGCTCCTACATTTATGCATGTCTGGGATTAATACCGATGCAGAAATAGCTAGATCAACGCTACATATGTAGGCCTTTATATATATACTGGCACTTGTATGTATAGTATATGTATCTTTCCTTTCTCTTCTTTGAAATTTACCGAGTTCTTTGGAAGTTATATGTCCCACCACGTTGGTTTTTACACTTTGCCTACTGCATGATACATCGAAGCATTTAAAACCAGGATACCTGTATATGTAGATCACAGCACACTGTCAGCTCCTATTTTTTTCTTTTTCTTTTTTTTTCTTTTTTTTTTTGTTTTGTTTTTGTTTTTGTTTTCTTTGAAGCTTCCCCACTTCCGATTACATAAATATGCTGTATACAACCCTGCTGTCAAGTTGATGCAGCGAGCACTTGTTTTGTGACGTCACTGTGGTCACGGCCATGGCGGTTTCCGTCAAACAGAACACTACACCTACACATCAGTCTCTTAAGAGGCTGCTTATTTCGCGCTAATAAGAACATTCGTGAAGACATCATTGATGCACCGAAGACATGGTTTCACTGGGGATGTGAAACAAAGGCATCACACGATATAAACACTATTTGACCTCGCACTACTTTTGACGCGTACCTGCAGACAAGGGTTTGTGAGGCGGCTGGTTGATTTCCTCCATCCAGACTGAATACTAAATGACGCTAACGTAGCTCGTTATTCAAGCGCCTGCAAAATGCGGCAGTGGATTTTTGGATTTGTACTTGCAGGTGCTGTCCTCTGCAGTTATGTGCAGGCTCGCTACAGTGAGTAATGTTTTATAGATATGTCGATTTTTCAAAGTTGACCTGAGACGAAAAGCATCGAAAGTGAGTTGCAAACCGAAACAACAACAACATGATGTCGCTAATATTTTGTGTTGCACATGCAACTAGACCACATTTGCACTACAGTTGCATTTTGCGCGCTGTACCAGTATACATTTAGGTGAAGTGATGTATGATGCATGTCTCTAATATCAAACATTCAAAGTGTATAGACGCAAATGAAGGGCATAACCATTCCCCAACGCCCTGTCAAACCTGAAGGCACCCATACACCCCAAAAGACCTCGTATACCCCAAAAGGTTAAAAAAGACCCCAAAAGACCTTATGCGAGACCCCGGATATTTGGGGACTGTACCTGCTCGAGGCAGCGTCAAGCGTCGGCGCAGTGAAAGATAACATGGGAATGGATAGGAAAATGAACAACATTGGACAATATTCTGAAAACTAAAACTTATAATAACCAGAATTTACAGTATGTTTCACTACAGAACGACGTGCATAACACATGTAAATTATGAGCGTTAACGAAAGACCTAGTTTTGAACTTATGAGGCAGTGAAGCAGAGTTCCAGATTAACTCCTATGTTATTTTGACAATGTTTTCACCGTCGTGTCTGTGCGAGCATAGTCTGTTTTCACAGGTGAAAGCTGTGGCGACATTTCAGGAGTCGCAACAGGTAGGAAAAGAGAGTTGCTGTCCCAAATTAATGTGCTAAAATGTGATTTTACGTGAACAGATTAGGCAGATAAGTTCAGAATTCCTCAGCAGTTGAAATTTGAGGCCACGGAAGCCCCTCAAACATGTTCAGATTGAAGGATGACTATGCATCTACCATAAAATCCTGTCTTTTGCAATGTTAGTTTGCAACAGTACCTCTCTTGTCTTGCCTTAACCAACATGAACTTGTGAGACTCTTGAAATGCCGAAATGTCCATTCCAATCTGCCAACAAAAATCGGGGGTAATTTTGAGAGGCGATGATGGACTGATGAATGTCAGAATTTTGAAATAATAAGCTGAATCTCGCGAAAAGAGGAACCGAACAACAACAACATTATTGACCTCCATTAAACCATGGTATTTTGCAAGAGCCCCTTCCCTGTCACATCCAAACCAGAGTGATCTCTGGAAACAGCTACAATGCTGATTTGGCTATACACTCCGTGGGCTACAAGTATTCGTAATGTGTCAATAAAAGATGAAGATTTAGCGACATTGTAATAGAATTTTCGTGAAGAGTTTTACCATTTCAGACTTAGCTAAGATGTAGATATTTACACGTCTTCCCGCAGCCCTATTTTTCTCTATATTTTTGGTGTTTCCGTGTTTTTCCTATGTCTCTAAATTTACCAGATTTTACCGTATAATTCCTGTATTTCAACCAGAAAGGTTGACATATTTTAAAAATCTTTATAATCATATATATCAATGCTTTATATACACCCTCTAACAATACTTCATCCAATATCTGTGCAGGCATTCACTGGCTAACATCTAGAGGCTGTTTTTAAATGTGTATAGAAGGGATACATGTACATTGCCATGAACTTTACACCATTGGCCAGGTGTAAAATTCATCACAATGTATTCATTTAATCATAGACATAAGAACCAGGCTGGAGAGGTTGTGGGGGCTGAAGCTAGCCCCTTCCTCTTGACATTTTTTGAGAAGTTTGAAGGAATGGGCTCAAGTTTAATCTCTTTCAGTAAATTTGTCTGTCACAGCGTGTGGATGTCTTGTTTTTCTTCAAGAGCTATGCGAGCAAAAGTGCAACAGTGCCTCAGAAAACAAATAGACCTACATGCACATCATCTTATCCCCGAATTTGTGAAACCAAGGACAACTTGTACATTCTTACTATACTGTTGCAATTCTGGAGTAAAATTGAACCAAGCCTTACAGATTACTCCCTGTTACAAAACACAAGGTCATGTATATCTCACTACGATCTCTCGTATTGTAGAACTTAAAGTTACTTTTGCACAGTGCTAATTCCGCTGGGATTGTAACAATAAACGCTAAGTGTAAGTCAAGTTCAGATGATAAAGAAGGAAAAAAAGAGAAGGCCAAATATGCAGTTTGTTCAGGGTCAACAGCACGTGTGAATAGTCTCCCTTTTTAGGTGAAGTAATAAAAATGGACAAAAATAGAGAAAGCCAAAACGTGAGCTATATCTTCGTTTAAATCTACACAGTCATTCATCCCTGATCCAAGCTTGTTGCTGTGGAGGAGCTGTGTTTTCAGAGTGTGCACATTCTTCCTCCAAAATGCTTTTGCAAAGGATCTACGGATTTTATGGATGTTGATGGTTGAAAAAATATGTGTAATAAGTGAAAAAGAACAAATGTGCAATTTATTACAACTTCCTCTCATAGACAAAAATGGGCTAAAGATGAAATATTATTAATGTAATTTGTCCTGGCTTCCTGTTATATTTTTAGTCATCCAGAAATCTCCTAAAACATGTCTGCTGCTGTCTAAAATACCAGAGCTTCCGGGGCCTGGCTGGATTCCTCTGTCGGCAAACATAAGGATTTTTTTTATGAAAAAAAACAAAAAAAAAAGCAAAAACAAAAGAGACTAATATTTAATTTATCCTGGCACCCTGTTGTACCTAATGTAATTAATTTTAGTCACCAGAACTCTCCTAAAGCAAGTCCCTACTGTGATCTGAAATACCGGAGCCTCCGGGGCCTGGGCGTCCCTAGGACCCTTGTCTGTTGAGCTGGGATAGTCCTTTAGCTTACTCTGCCAGCACACTTAAGGAATTTTTTTCAAAAAAAACACAAAACAAAGGAGATTGATACTGAATTTTTCCTGGCTTTCTGTTGTAAAGTTAGTCACCAGAAATTGCCTGTGAAGTACCTTCCCTGCTTTTATGACAAGACAGTATGTCCTACACAATAGATGTGCCATGAAAATGATACTTTGTGGGCATATGTAAAACATTTTTGATGACTTACCATGCTTATAGTGTCAGTTGACCTACTGAAAGGTGAAGATAACAGTATTAATGTAGTCAATGTTAAATACTAAAAGAGATATTATGGACTATATAAGCTTTGCACACGTATCTTCCATGTACTTTAACATTTAATTTGTTTCGTTCAAAAGTGCATAATGATGTCATTGAATAGGAAAATTCATTGAATTAACCTCCATTTACTCCACATGTTTATCCTAGATATGCCGTATTTTTGGTAAATTTTCTCCCTATTTTTAGCCCTATATTTTGCTAGAGGGAATCTGGGAGGCCTATACTCACTTTATCCAGAGGACTGTGTTAAGGTTGTGATTTTTTTTCACCACTATTGTAATATTTTAACCCTTTCAACATTTGTACCAATATTAGTACTACAGAGAATTTTTTGCACATCGCAGGTCACCCAGGCACTCACCCTGTATAATGCATTCAGTGGAAAGGAATGACTTGAGCCTGTGTCATGAAAAATTTAATATCACCTTGTCATTCCCAATCATTTGCGCTGGAACAAAAAACTCTACCTCAGCCTTGCTGCCGTAAATTATCCAAAATTTCATCCATGACTCAGGTGCTCATTTTTCCTGATTCTGAGAGCTCTATTCATTTTCGAAAGGTGTTTTGAGGTTTGCCTGAAAGATTGTGTGATATCCTGCTGGACTCAGGTTGGAGTCTGAAACAATATATTATGATATTAATTAGCCTATGCAAATGCATTTTTCAGTCAAAGTTTTGCTCACATATTGCATTCATTAAAATGAAAAAGAGAGATAAAATTATTTCAAAAAGACACCAACAGCCAGGTTTATGTACATGTATTCTTGGTGCAACTGATTCAGGAGCAGTTTTACAAAACCAGAGACAAATAATTTTGCTAAGCACACCTGTGTGATTATCTTTCAGGTACTAGGTTCTGCCACTGCACAGTGTGCGAAAACAAAAACCAGACCTGTGTGACGGACGGGATGTGTTATGTGACACTGGAACAGGCCAAGGGCGCCTACAAATACACCTATGGGTAAGACACCGGGCAACAGGTACACCTGTGTTCAAACTTTTTCATCGCCAAGTGCAAAGCATGCAATTACATGCGTGGCCCTGTCTAGAGCCATTTTTATTGTGGAAAACAATTTGTTTGATAATCAGACTGTGTTAAAACTAACAATTTGTTAATAGCATGACCAAAAAATGATGGATTGAAAAAGCTCTCAGAGAGCATCATTTTGATTGGCATTTTATAGTTTCCCTTGGTGCGTTTATTATGCAATCCATGACGTTTTGGATCAGAACCATTAATTTTTGTGCAGTTATGATGAACAGTCATAAGTTAAAATGATTGTTTTCTCACATCCCGTAACTTAAGTGAAAATATCAAAAACAGGTTATCTCTGGAAACACAGTAGGGTTTTTTCTAGCTAATTTCTTTATAGAAACTCAATTTGAACAAATCAGAAAACTCCATATTTTTCGTCAAAATGTGTTGAAAATTCCATTTATTTCATGAAAAATCAATACAAAATTTGTCTGAAACTCAATTTTCAGATATTTCTCATGGTGGTTACCACAGTGACAAAGTGACTAGAAAAACAGCTGCACTGCTGGCTGGTGTTAAGGTGTGGGCAATTTTCATGCTGCCCTTGTGGGGTCATGGTGGTATACACACAGCATGCCCACTTTAAACTGCTTTTTTTAAAACAACTCACAGCCATATCATCTTCTGTCAAGTTAACTCTTCCAAGGCCAACCAGTTTTTGAAAATCACTTGTTGTCAGGGCAACGATCTGCAAAACCTAAGGACAACCACTGTAATGATGTACTGTATCTGTTTCAATGAAACTTGGGTTAAGTTGGTTGACTACATCAAGATACTTACATGTAATTTGTACTTGTAGTATCGATTTTGCATTTTGATGATTGGTTGTTCATCTGTCTGTTCATCCAGAATATGTAAACATTTTCAAAATGCTACTCTTTGTACAGTTTTTATCGACTTCAGCGAAACTTGGATCAATTGTAGACTACATCAAGATGCATAATTTGTAGTATCGATTTTCTGTTTCGATATGTGCAGGCTGGCATGTTAAAATTTTGTTCAATATGCTACTCCTCCTACAGTTTTTGTCCAATTTCAGCGAAACTTGGTTGAAGTGTAGACTACATCAAGATACATAATTCGTAATATAAGTTTTTAATTTCGATGATCTGTTGTGTGTCTGTTTATCAAGAATATGTTAACATATCTTTCAAAAGACTGCTTATTACTGTTACAGTTTTGTTGAACAAAGCTTGGCAGAAGTGAATCAAGATACATGTTCCGTAGACTTGATTTTCAAATTTGATTCTCTGTTGTCCGTTATGCATACATAATTTGTAATCAACTCCAAGATAATTTTGTCCCAACTAGTGGAGCCACTGTCTCATCAGAGACTCTGGGTTATTTTATTTTTTAGTGCCGACTCACAAACACAAAATAAAAACAAAAATAAAAAACAAAACAATTTAAAAAATAAAACACAAAATACAGTTGGTGCCACCTGACACAATATGTATGTTAATGAACTTTTAATTACTTTGTTAACATGTTAATTTGAACTTATACGTGTATAGAAATTTACACACTGTGTCCCATATAATTTCTGATTCTTTGTATGACCTACATGCAATCTGTGATACATTTTCTTCATCAGGTGTATTAATAAGACGAACATGTGGCCGTTACACAGGCCATTGAGTTGCGAGGTGAATCAGCAGATGGTGTCCAAGTTCAACATCCTTTGCTGTCAGACTGTGGACTACTGCAACCGTCAGCTGAACCCTACCCTCGTCCCCACCACCATGCGAGAATGTAAGACTCCCCTCCTGTAGGGGCAGGCCACTCAGGCGGGTTTAGTTACTCTGGCAGGTCTACCTGCTCTGGCAGACGGAGTTACTGTGGGCTTTTATTTTTATAAAACTTTGTAAATGAGTTTTGTTTTTGTAACTTTTCTTGTGAATAATGTTGTCTCTTAATGCTGCAACTCAGGCAGTGTCATTCAAGATATTAGAAATTTGATTTGCAAAGAGTTGTGAAACTGGGCCTTGGTATGTACATCTGGCAAACCCATCTGAGTCATTCCATATGAATTTAACCAAAATTCAGAAATCTACATTGAAGGTAGCATAACATGAGTAATGAAGACTTGCAAAATTTTAGCCTTCAATTTTAAATAGTTTTTGAGATGTGAGCCTGTGAAAATTGGAAGTCACACCCACTTTTTGCGCCTGTGAATCACCTGCATTAATTTGTAGGTGTGTTTTGAAGACAAAGATTGTGGTAATGAATCCTTGTTCATTGTCTGGAATTCATACCTGAAGTAATTGGGATCCAATAAACCAGGATCTGTCGTCAGAATTGGTCCAAGAATAAGACTTGAATTCAGCATATTCTATTTTTGAATTATAGAGAGCCCTATCCATAAATACCAGGAATCCAGTATCATTAACCCTCTGTAGCAGACCTTGAGCTCACAGGGTACCTCTGAAGATGAAATTTTTCACTTCTGCACTGAACAAAGTCCATGTTTAAGAGGCCAATAACTCAAACGGAAAAAGAGACCAATTCTGATGACAGATTCTGTTTTATTGGGTACCAATTACTTCAGTACTTTCAGTTCAAATATCAGTCAATTCTTAGCTGGTGACCTGATGATCTCTAGTTGAGTTCATATGGAATGACCCAGCTTACTCTGGTGGGGGTAATTACTTTCACAGGTTTACCTACTCTCAAAGGTGTATTTTATTTATTTGTTTGATTGGTGTTTTACACCGTACTCAAGAATATTTCACTTTTACGATGGCGGCCAGCATTATGGTGGGAGGAAACCGGGGGAAATCCATGACCATCCGCAGGTTGCTGGTAGACCTTCCCACGTACGGCCGGAGAGGAAGCCAGCATGAGCTGGTCTTGAACTCACAGCGACCGCATTGGTGGGAGGCTACGGGTCATTGTGCTGCAATAGCGCGCTAACAGACAGAGCCACAGAGGCCCCTCTCACAGGTGTAGTTACTCTGGCCGATCTGTAATTAGTTTGACATATATACAGGTATGAAGAGCTTTCTCAACTGGATTGAGTGTATTATAAGAGATATGAAATCTCTTGCAGAAATGTGCCATTCATTATTATTAATTATCATTATAGATAATGTCCAGTCCAAAATTGCTGCATTACCTTTTGCATTACTTTCGCAAATGATATGCAAGCCATTCAGAAGTGATCATTATTATGATGTTGTGGGAAAGGAAAGTCAGACGTCATTAAAATTGCGTCAGCATCCAGCTGTCAGGTGTTTAATGGGTCCCTCTTGAGCTGCGTCATTATTTAGTCATTTTGTTTTCAAGTTCCTGTGTATTCCTGTGTAAGAGTTTGACCTTTTTGACTGCAGGTCTCAGAATGAGAAATTCGTCGTGAATTCTTATTTTTAATTTTTATACCTTTCTAAAACATGACAAAGATTCATTTGGCATGTAAAAAACAAAAAAACGTATTGGTATTACTTACGTTTTGCAAGTGATAAGATTCACTGAATGGAAGACAAAATCCTTGATAGTCACATTTATTCTGTGCAGCAATTTCAGTTGTGTTTGTATTGTGTTTTACAGCCGAGGAGATGGTGACCCCCTCTCCCAGGCCCGACGCCCTGCAGCTAGCAGCCATCATTGCTACGCCTATCTGTGTGCTCTGTCTCATCTTCATGGTTATCCTGTGCACATACCAGCGATTCCGACGGCCCAATCCCCTAGGACAGTACCCAGAGAATGAACCCATCATGCCACAGTTTGGACACGAGAGTATACAGGAGTTCGTTGATTGGTCACATTCAGGATCTGGCTCAGGTAGGCTACATGTGAATTTATTGTTAACCTATATGATATAAAATATTGCCCACACAACTGCATTTTTAGGGGCAAACTAAGGCTGTAAAGAATTATTTTCAGAGCTGAAACATTGTTCCAGTAGGATTGCATCCTTACTACCAAGAAAACCTCAAAACACCTTTCTAAAGTCAACATAACTCTTGGATTCAAGAAAAGTGATCAACCTAGCCATGGACGAAAGTATGTCATTTAGAGTACATGTATGTATAATGAGGAAATGTCTGGATTTGCTTCTCTGATTGAGGAGCATACTATACAGTGTAGTGTGGTAAGATACACACCTCCCTCTTTACAATGCTGCTGGTGGGGGATAAATCTGCCTACCAGGTTTTAAGTGAAGCACGCTGTACAAAGCTTGGGCTTGTTGGTAGTCTGTGAAACCGGTGAGATAATGTGCATGAACTGACACACTGTGATACTGGATGTTAACAGTAAACATAATCAGCATAATATCAGCTAATAATGGATAGGAATAAAGAAATCTGAAGGTAGTTGTCTGGAATTCATACGGATGTGTGCTATGCAAAATGGTGGAAAGTTTGGTGGACAGATTTGTCAGGTGTGAAAAAGTCGAAGAAAACAGGTTACAAGGAGGGAGGGGTGTATTCCAGTTGTTCCAGTGGTTGGTAATTTGATTTAGGTAAGAAAACTACATCTCAGTTTCGATATTTCACAAAAAGTGTACAAGGTTCAAAAATGACAGTATATCAAACCCGATGCCATGACATTGAAAAAAGAAACATTTTGTATAATTATGCACATTGTAAAGTTTTGCATTCCTATAATGCATGTCTAACATAATGCTCTGTGTAATCCTGGGTGTGCCTGCAGTGTAATATCTTGTTTCAAGTTTTTCTCTTAACTTCCTTGCAAAGTTTCCATTTTAATAGCTTTGATTTGTGTATTTATATATTTATTTGATTGTTGTTAGGATCATACTCATGACTTTTTGATTTCAACTATCAGTCATTAGTATACACGTAGTAATAACTTTCATTTCTCTCAGAATTAAGCCACGTGATTAAAAGATAAAATAAACAATTTACACATGCTTTAAGTCCTTGTTTTTAGTCAGTGTTTTCTGTTTTGCAGGTTTACCTTTGCTGGTACAGAGAACTATCGCTCGTCAGATCACCCTCCAGGAGATCATTGGTCAGGGGCGCTACGGGGAAGTGTGGAGAGGTCGCTGGAAGGGAGAGAATGTTGCTGTGAAAATCTTCTCGTCTCGCGAGGAGAGGTCTTGGTTCAGAGAAGCGGAAATCTATCAGACTGTCATGCTGAGACACGAGAATATTCTGGGATTTATAGCAGCTGATAATAAGGGTAGGTCTGGGGGTTTAATCACGGGCCTTCACTGCAAGGCCATCCTTAAAAACTTGTCCATTGGGTGTAACCTGACCGACTCTTCATAAAAGGGCGCTACTCAGTTAATCACTGCAGGGTTTGAAATTAAGCATGAGGGTTGAACATGTGCAGTCACATTTTAGTCAGTGCACCCAAAAAATTTTTTACTCTTGCACCCCTCTTTGTGAATTTCTTTTAATTTCGCCCCTTTGACTGTCTCTTTTTGCTAAGCACGTTTTCACCGTAGCCAGATTTAGGTGGTTTTTGTTTCCAGCTGTCTTCTTGTAATCTTCGCCTGATTATGGCTGAAATATTGCTGATGTGACATTAAGCTGTAATTATTCAGTAATTCTTTTAATCAGGTTTTTCAGGTGTGTGATGATGGCAGTGGGTTTGCATGTCAAAACTTCCGCAACCCTGTCTGTAAAACATCAAAATCAGTACATATAAATCAGTCTTATCATCAATTGATATAATTTGACAAATTAACACATATCCAGGATTTTTTAGCATGAATTCCTTAATATGCCTATGTTTTGTTCATGTGCCAGTTCAAATGTATCGTAGGATTAGCACTGCTCCCTACTTTAGCTTAAATGTGTATTATTGGACAAGGTTTGCCTTTCAACCTCCTGCGTCTCGCATTGGATTGTTTAGGCCTAACTTTACCAGTGATGTCCTAGCACAGGCTTGTAGTCAACTTTGATGGTTTTTAGTCCTTAAGATGTGTGTTGAGACCATGTTATGTTTACTTTGGATAAAAGAGAATGCGTACCATATGTATAAAATATTGATTTTTGACTTTTCTCCTGATGTGTGTCCCTGCTACGTTAGTGCTGTTTAAGATATCTGTGCAGTATTAACTAATTTTTACAGTGAATTGAAGGGAGCCTTCTGGGAGCTGTGAGAAGTGCAGTACTAATGGTTTCTGTGCCTTCATTTATTTGTCCTTGATGCTTGTCAGAAACCAAGTGTTCATGTTACAAGTAGAATAGAACAATCTCCACTTGGAATAAGAAGTGCTCTGTTGAAGATTAATGTTCCTTTCTGTCTTTCGCTCGTTTTTTTTCCCTAACAATTCTGTTCCTCTTGGAATAAGAAGTGCTCTGTTGAAGATTAATGTTCCTTTCTGTCTTTCGCTCGTTTTTTTCCCTAACAATTCTGTTCCTCTTGGAATAAGAAGTGCTCTGTTGAAGATTAATGTTCCTTTCTGTCTTTTGCTCGTTTTTTTCCCTAACAATTCTGTTCCTCTTGGAATAAGAAGTGCTCTGTTGAAAATTACTGTTTCTTTCTTTCTTTTTTCTCTTTTTTTTTCCTCGCTAACAATTTTGTTATTTCAATTACACTTCGGATCTTCCCTTATGTCTTAACTGGAGGTTTCCTCTCACCATAATGCTGGCTGCCGTCATAGAAGTGAAATATTCTTGAGTACGATGTAAACCACCGATCAAATAAATAAATTAAATCTTAACTTTAGGTATGATATCCCCAGCCCTGGGCTCGGTGTAACTCCCTGATTTCTGGCTTGCAGACATTGGTTCGTGGACACAGCTGTGGCTTGTATCAGATTACCATGACAACGGCTCACTGTACGATTTCCTCAATCGCACGATGGTCTCAGTTCCTGACATGATCAAAATGGCTCACTCAATTGCTAACGGCCTTTCTCACCTCCACATGGAAATCATTGGCCAGCAAGGTAGGATGTAAGATCTGCACAAGATGCAGAAAACTAAAGCAACCTGAAAGGATAAACAATTTTTATTGGAAAAAAAGTAAAGTAAATAAAATCAGTGAAGGTTTCTGCACAGTTAATTTTCAAAGTTGTATTGTTATTACTAAAATTTGTCAGTAAGTTTCAGCTGGAGATTTAGGTTGTTTTTAGATTGTTAGAACTCCAGTATTGATAAACTCACTTCATTTACAGCTACACAGGTTTATCTGAAGGATATAAAATTTACCCTCAGTTTACCATTGACTCCTAATTAATTTCAGACTAATGATTTTGAAGTGTCATTAGTTACACAACAAAATTCTGTGACATTTTATCATGTTCCAGGAAAGCCCGCCATTGCACACAGGGATCTGAAGAGCAAGAATATCCTGGTCAAATCAAACTTCACCTGCTGCATTGCCGACTTAGGTAACGCCAACTTTGGTGGAATAATGTCAAGTTTGGGGATCCTCGCTGGCTCCAATGGTTAAAGCTCTGGCTCTCTGCGATTGTCAGGCCCTTCACCGTTGTTTCGAGTTCAGCTCTTGCTGGTTTGGCTCTGCTTTTAGTTAGAAAGTCTGACACCTGTTAACTATCAGGAAAAAATTCATTAACACAAATAATGCTCACTGTCTACTGGTTTGATGATGAAGTTAACACTCACTAAGAATGGTGAATTTAGATGAGCAAATCACTCTTTTAGTCATTTGCAAGTAATGTGGATTATCGCACATCTGCTGAAAAACTAAATTGCAAGCCTGAATTCTTTAGATAATGCAGTGAATACTTTATCACGTTTTTCCTTCATGAGTTCATTTCCTTCTCTAAATTGTGTGTTCCGTAAGGGTTCTATCAGTTTCTGGTGTTAATAAGCTCCCTTTACTGGTAGCACTCTATCTGTGCGTTTACAGATTTGTTAAAAGCATTTGTTTTATGCGTGTATTCCCATGTCAGATTATTATGGGGACCTGTAAAGTTGGATTCCCATGGGATGAAATCAAGAGCCTGAGAGTTTGGATGTGGGCAAAAATTCAACTAAAAATTGGCTCTGCTTGTGATACTTGTGTTGATTATCTCCCCTTACTGATGCCCCGCTGCCTCTCTGTGTGCAGGCCTGGCTGTTAGGCATGACCCCATCACGGACACAGTGGACATTGCCCCCAACAACAGAGTGGGCACCAAGCGCTACATGGCCCCCGAGGTCCTAGAGGAGTCGCTCAACATGAGTCACCTGGACTCGTTTAAACGGGCTGACGTTTACTCGCTGGGACTAGTTTTGTGGGAAATTGCCTGGAGATGCTCATTAGGAGGTATGGAGTTTACATTAGGAGAAAACAGAAGACTTCTGCTAACTTCACAAAGAAGGCTGAGCAAAGTTATTGGTTAATACAGCATGGAGGTTAAGACAGTATGGAGGTTTTAACATAAAGTTAGCATCATTTAATAACCCTTTTTATCCTGTAAAGAAAAGTATCTTCACCAAACTGTTGCTACATAAATCATGTGGTCTACTATATCCTGAGATTTTACTAACTGTTCCATATACTCCTGAAAAAACATGTGATTTGTACCGAAACTTTTATGACAAGTACATTGTATTCTAATGTGAACTGTTGTGACAGAAGTTGTCATGATGGAAATTCTACTACAGTGAATAGAACAACTCTTTAATCTTCTGAACTATGGGCTAAGTAGGAATGTAAGGGTAAGAGTCAACATAAACCTATACATTGTATGCTGGTGGCCTCTTTCTTGGAGAAAATTATTTTTTAACCATCTGAGAAAAGCTAACATGAACCATACAAATTGTCAATAGCTGAGACATGTTGCAAAACGTCCATGTCATTTTGCAGTTAGGCTTTTCATTAAGTGAATAGCTCAAGTTGAAAGATAGAGTAACGCTATTTGTCACAGCTAAAATTAAAGATTGCCATTGTCGTTATTTTTTTCTTTGTAATGTTCGTTATGCCTTGTATGTGTCCCATAGCTGCGACTATCATATCAGGCCCTTGACCAGTGAGGGTACATATTCAAATCTATCTCCAGCTGTTGCAGCTGCAACTTGTTGGAAAGTTTTTTATGGAACCTGGTGAACGGTTGTGGCTCACATAGGCTTTGGGTATTCGTCAAACTGTTCCTTATCATATTCGTGAAAAATCCTTCAGCATAGCGTTTCAACACCAAACAAGTAAATAAATCCTAGAAATGCACCTGTGTTAGCTGTATAAGCAAGCAGATGTGGTATTTGTTTGTGCAGGTATGTGTGAGGAGTACCACCTGCCATACTATGATGTAGTGCCGTCCGACCCGTCATTAGAGGAGATGAGACAGGTGGTATGTGTGGAGAAGCAGAGGCCCTGTATACCCAACAGCTGGCACTCCAATGAGGTGAGGAAAGCAACATGTATTGTCTCATTCTGTAAGGTGTTCCTTCGGGCATTTTCTGAGGGCTTTATTGTGTGTCAACTGATAAAATTATATTTTTTGTGAAGCCCTGAAACTGGTCAATCCAAGCAATGCAGTTTTGTCCCCAAAACAAATTAAAAAAGGTACATAAATAGTTTTTGTTTTTGTTTTTTTTTAGTAAGAGTAGTAAATAATTTAGGTGACTGTATTTAACTTAGAGAATTTAAATGATCAGTATATTGTTTGAGGCTCATGCGTGGGCTGTGTTGAATGAATTAGAGATGAACTTCAGAGCATCTGCACATGAAAGTTCTTTCCTATGGTGAGGTTGTCCTAATGAACAGCTGTTCGAGGACTCGGCTGTCATACTGTAGTAAGCAATCTTTGCATGAACAAGCCGATAATATTGAACAGTTTTTGTGTGGAGTTTTTCTCCAGATTGTCCGTCATTAATTCAGTTCTTCCGAGCAGATTTTAAGATAAAACAAGATTGTCATGGTAAACAATTGTTGACATCGAAAATTGTTGTAGTATGGGAGATGCTTTGAAGTTCGTCTTTGATTTATTTTTTCATTCGGTAATATTGCGGTGTCAGTTCCGTGTTGTTGTTGGCCTGTTTCAGTCGTTACGAGTGATGGCCAAGCTGATGAAGGAATGCTGGGCTCACAACGCTGCTGCCCGTCTCACTGCCCTCCGTGTTAAAAAGTCTCTGGCCAATAACGCCAAGGAGTTGAAACTGTAGTCCGCAGACTAACTGTCCAGTATATCCACAAGTTTCTCTACGTGTTGAAGACTGAATGTGTGTGTGAGTATGGTTGGATGTACTGAGTGTCGATTTGCACTTTTCCCGAAAATGTTGGGAATGAACTCACAGTGAAAAAACGTTATTCCCTGGCTCTGTCAACGGTGGCAACACAATGTACACCTTGGCCGTGAGAAATAGTTTGCATGGAAACTGCAGGTGCACGCCCATCTAACTGTCGCTCAGCTGAAAACTCAACCTCACCAACACAAGGTGCACACTGCTTAAGACAATCACAAGATTTTTATGCGCCACTCTCAAGTATTGGTGTAACTGTGTATTCAGAGGCACTACTGTTAGTGTGTGCTGACTTGTATGTGTTGTAGTTACTCACTGAGGGGACTACAGTTGGTAAGTGCTGACATGTTTATAAGCACTACAGTGGGTGAGTGACATGTATGTGTAGCTGGATATTCAGAGGCACTATAAGCTGGTGAGTGCTGACATGTTTATAAGCACTACAGTGGGTGAGTGACATGTATGTGTAGCTGGATATTCAGAGGCACTATAAGCTGGTGAGTGCTGACATGTTTATAAGCACTACAGTGGGTGAGTGACATGTATGTGTAGCTGGATATTCAGAGGCACTATAAGCTGGTGAGTGCTGACATGTATATAGCTGTACAGAAACGTGACACTGGACACTCTGTTTGGGACTTGTGGTGGCTTATCATGCTGTGTCAGACCGCCACAGCACGGTGTGTGAAGAACTGCAGCAGTTTGCTTAATCTCATCTCAACCAGAGTGTCTGTGTGCATAGTTTTGAGCAGTGTGACACTGAGCTTTACGTTGTAGTGTAGCATACGACAACTACACACGTCAGCCTATCCAGCTCTGTTCAGTACACCTGAAAGCTGTATAGGTCACAAGGTCGTGGCAGGGCAGAGGCCATTTCACACAAGAACCCACATGTACCTGCCAACTCTTAAATATTCACTGATTATTTTGAATGATTGATCAAAAAGACAAATAGGTACAATTATTGAAATTGAGAGGATTGCTGTGCAAAATGATTATTCTTTTCTGAATCCAGTTCGGTGGATCAATTTTTTTTGGGGGGGGGGGCAGTTTTTGTCCATGTAATTATGACATATCTTCTTGTGTTTTGGACTGCTCTGTATGTATGTTCATTTTTTTAGTATTTCCTAATATGCTTGAATTCAACTGGCATTGAACTGAAAGGTACATAAACGTACCTATCATTACATTGTACGTTGGTAACAAAGTGGCTCTTTTCTTTGGTGATTTTGTGAAAACATTTTAGATTGAGTTTCGTCACACAGAAGCATTTTTCCGGTGGTTGTTTGAAAACCAAGGAGTTAATTGGGTTATGTTGAACCATCATATTTTTATGAAGACTTCTCTGTTTAACTGATTTTTAAGCCATTGTGCTCGCATGGTCTTGAACTTTGCACGTGTTTAGCCTCGAAAATTCGGTTATTCACATTGAACACCAGTCAATGAGGGATTGAGCGTTACAGGTAATGGAGACAGTCCGTCTTTCCTAGTGGCCACTTGTATGCGTGACTAACCCCGGTCATTGAGTCATTGAGCGTTACTGGTAATGGAGACAGTCAGTCTTTCCTAGTGGCTACTTGTATGCGTGACTAACCCCGGTCATTGAGTCATTGAGGGTTACTGATAATGGAGACAGTCAGTCTTTCCTAGTGGCTACTTGTATGCGTGACTTACCCCGGTCATTGAGTCATTGAGCGTTACAGGTAATGGAGACAGTCGATATTTCCGAGTGACTACTTGTATACGTGACTAACCCCGGTCATTGAGTCATTGAGCATTACTGGTAATGGAGACAGTCGGCATTCCAGGTGGCTGCTTGTATACGTGGAGGTGCACATGTATACGCATATCAGAAAGCTGGTCAGTGAAAACAAGAACAGTAACTTCATCTGAATGTAAGTCATACTAAATTACAGAGTGACCTCCCTTGGCAGCCCTCATGGCATGCTGATCAACACCTGATGAATTCAGTAATTAATTGTGACAACAACAGGGTTTCACGGTGGTGGTTGTTTATGGCTATAAAGAATAGTTTATCTGTATCCTGTGATTCACATTTCAGAGGGAGGTAACTTTAAAGCAGGCATAACATCACAGTGAGGACTTCCCATGGAGTTTCTTGTCGACTTATGCCCTTACTATGCTAACTTGTTTGTGTAGATAGATAGGGTGGTAATGATTTTAGGGCCTGATTCATTTCATATCCGCTAATCGGGCTTTACATAATCCTGCGTTCTGATTGATCAAAATTATTTTCACAGTTACCTCCCTTTTTACAGGGAAGCATTTATTGTTTGCAATTGAGTGTGTTTGATGACCTAACTTAAAATTTGTTACCTTGGATTAAAAAAAATTTAAAAAACAATTTGTAGGTTGGTTTTAAATTTTCAATCCATACTCTTTTACCACAAATTGCCCGATACTTCCCCGGTCTTCTCCATAAAGCTCAGTAAATCGTAATTACAAACCATGGCATGTGGTTATACATATATGAAGAGAGTACCCTTAGCTAAGTGCTACTTAGCACTAATTATGCTGTCACATGAAGTTAGTGACAAATCATGTGAAGTCACATGTTATACGTAACTTGATTTTGTCACCAACAAACGACCTTTCTCTACCACTGTTCTTCACAGTTGTATAAGAACTGTAATGACAAAAATTCGATGAAATTCTGAGTGATTTTGATACAGGAGCTGACCTTGACCTTGACCTCAGGGTATCTTGACCCCAAATCTGAACAAACTGACCTCATCACACAGTTCAGGAGAACCCTAACAGACAAACCATTCTGGACATTTGTGTGTGACAGGCACTGTGGCCTTACTTACTGATAGTTCGGGTTAGGGATTTGGCATTTCTCATTTGAGTGTAGGATTTGTTGTAAGAGTCAACATATGTACAGTATGTCTGTATGTGTGGGGGTGGGGGGTTGGTGGGGGGGGGGAATGTTGTTTTCATGCTGGTGTTTTGGGCTTCACATATAACTGGCACCCATACATACATATTTTAAAATGGTTCGCTTTCAGACTGAGTGCACTGCTTGTACAGCCAGACGCAGTGCGTCTCTGTGGCTCGGCCCAGTTCTTTTCCCACTTAACAGCCACAAGGCCTGTACACTGTTCGTACAACGTGACCTGTCCATGTTTGACCTACCATATGTTGTTTTTTTTTTATTGAAAGTGTGATGTGGCAAGAATAGGGTTTTGCTGTGTGACTTCTTACATGTATTATTCTTACTGTCTCTCTGTATTTATGATATGTAAGACATACATTTTATTTTGTTGTCACTCATTGTACTAGTGCTTTTGGGGATGTACATATAAGGTAGATGTAATACAAGCTTTTGTTCCCTGTTTGTATGTCAAGGGATAATATCCAGTCAAGCTTACTGCCTTAGATGGCAGCATCACTTTGATAGTTGTTTGTGGCAGATTTTGGTTTAATGGTACTTCAAGCTGGTCTAAAGTTGTAATAAGTTATTTATATCACTTATTTTAAACTTTGTATGTATAATTAAATGTCAACCTGGAAGAAATCCAATTCATACACTTGTGCTATCTGCTGTTAATGTACAAAATGATTTTAACTCAAGGAAAGTAAATATCTGTGTAGATTTCGCGACCATGGGTAGTTGGGCACAAGTGAAATCTTGTGGAAGCTCTCTGATAGGTCCCAGTATTCTCTTTAGTCCACGTGAGAAAGTAATGTGTGCTGCAGGTTTAGTGTGCAGTTAAAGGCCTGCTTTGTGGAATTGCTCGATGGTATTCTCAAGGTCGGTCTATAAACTTCAAAGGCAAGCTAGATTTTGGAAATTGTTGAAAATTGTTGAAAATAGACCACAAAGTCCTCAGCTGACTTTGTCTTGTGCTCTTTAGGGTTGGATCACGTCCGGGTATGTTTGGCCGCATATGGGGTATTTCCAGTCCAGGCAGTGAGCTGGCAGTTGTCGATTGACAGCACTTGTAATGCTATTCATGGAGTATGGCATGAAGTTTATTGGAAATGCCCTCCATCAATATCCATGTGTGACATAAAGTTTGACAGATTGTTTCTGCAGGTGAAAATCTGTACGTCACACCGTGAGAAAGATAGTCAGTTACTTGCCAAAGTTTGGTGCTTTACTCAGAGTATGTTGGGTTTCCTCACACAAAACAGACTGCTGTTGTACAGTACACCTATAAATAACACATTAC
Organism: Acanthopleura granulata; assembly: GCA_016165875.1. Taxonomy (NCBI): domain Eukaryota; kingdom Metazoa; phylum Mollusca; class Polyplacophora; order Chitonida; family Chitonidae; genus Acanthopleura; species Acanthopleura granulata. The sequence goes on from JABBOT010000016.1 coordinate 9,689,154, forward strand.
TGAGTAAAGCATTAATCTCTGTGAAACAATTAAATAAATGTATTCTTGCTTTTGACTGAAAATTTGCAATTTGAGACGTTTTGTTTGAGAACTTTGAGCCAGCTGCTTTGTGTGTGGTTTTTAAAATATATTCATGTAAATGTGCTATATTTGTATGGTCTTTGACTGTGATAATAGCTCTAGTTTTAAAGTATGCTATGCATCGTTGTTGTTGTCCTTCTTGCTGTTGCAGTGTGGCGTTCATTACCCTCGTCATTCATACTGTAAATTGGTTTTGTCTGGCAGTATTTTGGCACATGACTTTGACCTACGGGATTTTGTGACAAAATGACACATAAATATTTTGGCACACCTTGTAGGCATGTTGTGTTTAGAATCAGTATGCCTATCAGATATTTTATCCACAGCGAAAATGGAGCATTTATAAAAATGAAATACATCAGCTGTAATTTGATGCCTGCTGTAATCTGCTGTAAAGGAGAAATCATCGCGATATGACTGTTACTATGTGGAATGGGGAGAACTAGATAAAATTGGTGGTTTTCATGTCGATATCATAGTAAAAGTCCAAACATAGAATGCAACCAAGTTGCAAATTATTCATGTTTGCTCCACAGGTTTAATATGTTGTGCTTAGCGTCTGTCATGGTTAATTATGCTACCGCTCGAAGTCATTCTGTCGGCTTTTTGGGTGAACCATTAATTTTGGTTAAATCATACAGACAGGTTTGTTCCCATAGTCGATACCGATAGGTACAGAAACGACACATCATTACAGGCATTCTTTTCCCAGAAATTATTGTTCTAAATAAACATCATTTTTGAATGTACAGCCACAATGGTTTGTGTGTGTGTGTGTGGGGGGGGGGAGGCAGTATGTAGTAAAGAGCAATGACCTTCTCTTCCACCCATGACAGTACTTCACACATTTTGCCTGATTCTGAGGGTTCTTTTGATCAATTGGAAGTTTTAGAATGTTCTGAAGTTTGTCTTGAATGTCGGTTGATGTCCTAATTGGCAATATGTAAGGTTCACTTCCCCAAAAGTGATGTTCATGACATTTACTTGCCTCTCAAAATACACTCTTTTTTTTTTTGAGGAGAAATTTTAGGTCAGTAAACTAAGCATGTCAGGGGGCCACAACATGACTGAGATATTGCCAATGGGAATTCCCCCACCATTCATTCATTCATTCATTCATTCATTCATTATGCTGGCAAAACCAGGATATGGTGAATCTTGTGTGCCAAAATGCTGCTGGAGTCAACGTCAAAGATTCGGTCATCCATCATAATCGTGCTGCTAGTAGTGAGGGATTCTTGGTGCATAAAGACTTACAGAAAGCAATTTTTTATTTGCCGCTTGCGAATGCAATGAAGGGACATTGATCTGCATCTGACCTTGCCAGTGCGGTAGAGTGTGTGTGAGGTAATGTTGTGAGAAAGATGTAAAAAAACAAACATGTTTTTATCGCAATGATTACGACCTCGTTCAGTTTTTTTATCACAGTTTCTTAATTCTGTCCATTTTTTTTTTCAGATTTTCACATTACTTGGTAAATTTCCGACTGTTACATTGTCTGCAAGATTTCTCGCAAGCGAATCTGTGAAATTCGGAACACACTTTTGTAACTCAGTGTTGATAACCCGATCAGATTTACAGGATAAACAATACTTGAAAGTTTTATATTGTGTTTCCACGTTGTGCAGGTTTTTATAAATTTTTCTTGGGTTTGGAGTCTCTCGGTGTTCTCATAGCTACAGAAAGAAGGAGTTGCGAGTTACAATTGTCTTAGTGAGGTTTAACACCCAAATTGCTGACTGGATTAAGGGAAACAGTCTTTAATTGAACTGTCCACTTGATTCTTGCTGCACACAAGCTGTCCAGCCTGCAACATTGTAAGTTTTCTTTGCTGAGATGACCTCTGTTTCTTATTGAGGCATGTCGATTCCAGGGCCGAAACGTGACTGACCAGTGCTCTCTTATGGCACACCGTTACCATGTTACTAGTTTGCCCACAAATCGTCATCGCAATGGCAGGAATGAACAATAGACTACACAACTTGGACCTGAGATATTTAAGGCGGGATAGGTTTCTCATTGAACTGAGTATGTATCGTGTTCTTGGCGTTAGCACTACATGCGCATTCGTGTAGGGTTGACACAAACCCATGAAACGAAAGAATATCGCACTTTGTCGTCACCCCTGTCCTCTTTAATATCTTATGTACATAGATGTATATGTAAATTAAAGAATGCTGGACTTGGTCAGTTTTCAGTTGACATGTAATATGACTGCTGTACATACAGGTGACTGTGTACAGCCATGAACTGAATGCTAGTGATTGCATGATGGACAGCGCAAGCCCTCCAAACCGTTATTAATCTGTTTATAGCGCTAGTGTGTTACACTGTTTTGTGCATCAGCCAAGGGCTCGGGCTGGCTAAATGGATGGGAAGCTGTCTTACATACTTTTTGTAAGTCCATTTTTTGTTGTTGTTGAGAAGAATGTCTTTGGTTATATACTTGTAAATCTCTTTCGAGCTCTCTACGAGAACCGATGTCAATGTGGTTAAAAAGTGCAGTGAAAGTTAGCCATGTTTTCTACAAAGATTACTTCAGTCTGGTTTTATAAAGTGGTTATAAAGTTTTATAAAGTTGCGGGCCTGCACACCAACAGAGTTGTAAAATCAAATCGGAGTGTGGCTGGTTTAACTGTAGATTTTAACAGGTAAACTGGACCACGGTCATATTAATGAAAACATTCTTGAGTACTGCAAAATGACGTAGTTAGGAAAGTGAACTCCCAATCTGTGTTTCTGTGAACCTCTAAGCGATTAACCTGGAAAATGAGAGATAATTCAGTTAGTAAAAAATCTCATCTAACAGGTATTTTCCAGAGTTCTTATCTTGTATTTCATTTTTTTTTTTTTTTTGTATGCAAGTGCATGATCTTGTTTTTTGTTTTCCAAATGATGACATTAGTTTACAGTACTTGAGAAAACTCCCTTCATGACGAAATGACTCATTTTGCCTGATTGTAGAAGCTATTTTGACGGTAGAAATTTTTTTTTCTTCAGTTTCTTGCTTTGGACGATAGGATGATATCCTACATGGGAAATGTACGTGCAAGTTTTGGCACCTTGAGTAATACCTCATGAACTTACTTCTCAGAGATGCATTTTCTGGGGACAGATTTTTACATTGCCTACAGCCAGTGTGAACACTAACATCCTAGTGAATGGTAGTCAGGCTTCTGTACCATTGAATGCTCCATCCTAATATGAATATCATTGACGGTAGAGCTGGTATTTCGAAAATGTTACCAGTTATTGTATCTAGTTGTATACTTGTTTTAACAGTGGGTTGCTTTTTACTGTGTTTGGTAAGTTCAGAGATAGTCTTGTTTGCGACAGTCTGTACCGTTTATTTGACCGTGTACAGTGTACATCTGCCATGTAGGAAACATGTTTGTTCGACCTGCAGGTATACTTTGCAGGCCTCCAGTTAGCTCTTACTCTCAGATACAAACATTCTTATCTTGGCTTATCCCAACAAATGTCGGTTGTAGGTGAAAGTTCAAATGTCCTGTTGTTGTCAAAACAATTCTTACATGTCACCAGAGCCGACGTTGACCCTAGAGTTGTTTTTGGCGTACATGTCTGTAGATCATGTTATCTGGTCATGGAACATCCGCTTTAGATCAAGTGGTTTTACCATGTTGTCCATGTTATAAATCATGAGACAAAAGTCTTGAGTCATACCACTTTCACCAAAGGGGTGTATGGATATCAGCTACCTATTTTCAGGCAGATGCACCTGTGCCCAATTTTCTCTCCTTATTAATTATTATTATTATTATTATTCTGTCTTTTCCTCAAGTGGATAGCCTATTAAAAGTGAACCTTGCAGAACTGTCTTATAATTTGCGTGGTAAGGTTTTTTTTTTTTGTCTTTTTTGTCAATGTGCAAATGTGTGTTACCTAGATTAAATCCCTGTGCACACCAGATTGTTTTCTGGCAGTACCACAAACTACATGTATTACCAAGGCAGGGATTTCTAAACATCGGAAGAAAATCGAACTTTTAAGTGCTTGTACTACACTGTATATCGTACGGTTTGAAGTTGAAAATCACTTGAAATTGTGTACCTCCAACTCCTCAGATCTAAGATACAACTGCTGACTTTTCTTCTGGTCTTCTGGTTAGCAATATAACATGTACATAGAAATCATAATTTATCAACATGAACATTTCTGTAAGAATCAGTGTTGGGCACCCAGTTTTATTCTGCACTTTTCTGTGAAAAATTTAATCTTTAATTATTCAATTTCTCTTAAAATCAGTGTCTGCAATCCAGTTTATTCTGCCTTTTTTGTGAGAAAAAATTGATGTTTAATTTTTTTACTTTTCTCTAAAAGACATCAATGTTCATAACCCTATTTCTTCTGATTTTATTTTGTACGAAAAAATTTGATATTTAATTTTTGTTTCATCTGTGCTATGTAAAAGTTGTGTGAAGTTTATGAGTTTGATTGCTGTAGTGGCCTTTGGATATGGCTGATGTTCTGTCAATGCTATAGCGTGTGACCTTTTCATTTATTACATTTATTATATTATGTGTACAAAATGATCATGTATCTATTTCCTTGTTGATTTTATCACTGATATAAAAATTAATAATATTGATACACTGTGCTTTACATACTTGTCCCTTATTAAGCTTTTAAAGCTTGCAGGCTATACTGGGGGCTTTGTTATTGAGATCAATTGTCCATCATGCTTTGTTTAATGTTTTTATTGTGGTATGACATACCGCAGTCGAGCCGACATTAACTGTATTAAAATATGGTTAAACTCTAACTTGTGTTTTCTTCGTATCTCTGGTGATAAACAAAAGATTCTCTGGTGAAATTTATTTAATTTATTTATTTATTTAATTCATCGAGTTTGGAGGCTGCTTCTTACAACGTTTATAGGGGCCTCCGTGGCCGAGGAGGTAAGTGATCCAGCGCAGCGTAATGACCCAGTGCCTCTCACCAATGCGGTCGTTGTGAGTTCAAGTCCAGCTCTTGTTGGCTTCCTGTCCCGCCCAACGTGGGAAGGTTCGCTAACAGCTTGCGAATGGTTGTGGGTTTCCTCCGGGCTCTTCCCGGGCTCCTCACACCATAATACTGGCCGCCCTCGAATAATTGAAACAATCTAAAGTACGGCGTAAAACACCAATAAAATAAATAAATGAATAAGACGTTTGGATGGTAGAAGATCTGGATAAGTGTTTTTTCAGTTCGAACCCTCAAACACTGCAGTTTGTTTACATACAGATATATACCATCAAAGCAAAATAATCCTTCTGTATCATTCTTTCAATAGCAGAGGATGTCCCTCTTGCCTTCATACTTGAGTCTTGCATATTCAGTGAGTAATTCGAGTTCGGTTGAATAACACATGTAACATGTTTCGACCAATGAAATGCCGGAGGGAAGGCAAATTTGTGAAGAAGATTTGTGCCCGGTTTTTAGTGTCAATGCTTGACTATCTATCCGTATACCACACACCAATCTGAAGGCAAATTATCAAGGAAAACAGCTATACATATGTTATGTGGAAAGGATGTGTGGTTAAAGAGCTATAGGGGATGGAAGGGAGAGAGTACCCCAACGACCAAGCACTCGCCATTCACTAATACCGCAGTCTTCTGTCTGACGTCTGTATGCGAAATATTAAGTACGCATATAGATGCAGATTGTGTCGGACTACACTCAAACCATCATAAATTGGGTGCTGGAGTAAGGCGCCAAATTGCTGAGGAAACAGACAGGAAAGGAAACGGAAGGTAGGTCTGCCTCCGCAAGTGAAACAGACTCAGTATGGAGCAACCTTTACTGACTTCAGGGACATGGTCGCCCAAATAGTGTATAAATAGGGTATTTTTGTATTATTACAGAATGAAATGACTATTAGGTATTTTATTCATTAGGTATTTTTAATCCCACTACCAGCCTTGTACTTTAAGTGAATGTTTACTTAACTAAAACTGAGATCTCTAAAGTCTAGAGATGTAATTGGTGGTAAGATATCACAAAACTAGGTGAGTGCAAATGTTGCTGTTGTGGCGGTGTTAAACGCCGAACAGACGCATGTTTCTGACTCGTAGTTTAATAAGTGAATTACCGGTAACCTTTTCTCATTGATCTTTAAGCTGCTATACTCTGCATGTATCTATGTGTATCAAAATTCGAAATTACTCGAGTTCGTGTAGCCAATATCGACTGATCCCGAAAGCCTGCATAGATGCTTTTGATTGAACATTGATGAGACAAAATGGCCTCCCTCTCTGTGTTGAATTCGAATAACGGCATGACTCTCTGCGCTCGTATAAGCTACATACTCAATGAATATTTTTGATTTCAACCTGACTGATTTACTTTATGAACAAACTTCAAAACTTCGTTGAGACGTCGCAATGATAATTTGCGTAAAATTCCAAATTTTGAGCGACCATGTCTCTGTAAGTCAAATGCACCCCTTGCAACTAGATGAGAAATCTTCCCCAAGTGTTGCCGGAGTGAGGTGTAATTTTTTTCTTGCGAAATAAGTTAGAAATTCAACTTAGATCCAAAGTAAAATTTCTATGCAATAAATCTTTGAAAATTTGGAGTGGTGTGATTCATACTTTTTGTTTTATCAGACGCCAAAAGTCAGGTCAGAAGCAGATTTCGCTGTTATAGGCCGCTTTACTGAGGGAACTCCCATCACAATGATAATATGATTACGTGAACCAAAATCATTTGTGCGTCTACTTTGAAGTCAAACTGGATAGTTCTAATCTGTTGCGAAGTATCATGTTGGTTCATGCAATCATATTTTTTGTAAATCGCAGAAAAAAATGAGATATTTTCTAAGGCCATGCACCGGAACTGCATATACCCCATAATAGTTCATGATTTGTAGACCGTTGTTCCACTTAGTACAGCGGTAACTCGCTCTGCTTTGAATCCAGCAGATACTAGAGTTACCAGCAGATACGTAGGAGTTCGAGTCCTATATCTGTTCTTCATGTTCTGTATAAGTTCTTTATGATTTTAGTAACTTAAATGGCGGAGAAAATGATTAAGCCAGGCAAGAGACAAGTCATTTTTGTTTACGTTTTGCAAAGCTATATATTAGATATGTTTCCAGCTACCGGTACACCTATAATTAATGTGCATGAATGAAATATGGTACAAACATCCAAGGAAAGCTCAGTGAAGTCAAAATTATAGTGGTGTCCACGTTATCAGTCGACTCGTCACACGTTATAGGTGTCAGCGTATCGAATAGTTACATATGGAGAAAGGCAGCTGCGTTCTTTTTATCAGCTCACCTTAATAAATACCCGGCAAAGTCCGAGACAAAACTTATTTATATCCAATTTCTTACAGATTTGACTGGAAGAGATTTTGCTGGACAATTTATTGTGTCAAAAGAACAGGGTGGACGCTCATGGTTAGTAACGAGCACTTTTTTTGTACTGTTTTGACAGCTTATATAACAGCTTCAACCACATACCGGGGAAGCCCTTGTGTCATTCTGCAGTAGATACTGTATGTCACTGTGAGCAGGTTGACAATCAGCCTGGTGGACATGGGGACGATTGCCCATCCAGTTACAAGGCGTCCTTTAAAACCTTGTGACAATGCGTAATTCTGGTACTCGAAGTTCAAATTTTAATACATTTATCACCAGAATGCCTTTTTGAGGTCATCAAAATTTTAGTATCGAGGGCCCTAAAACAAACTCCAGTCTGATATTTCAAATGTTCAGAGGTGGTTTTGTGGGTTCTGTCCCCGCACTAGAAAACTGACTTAAAACTGCCGCCATTTCCAAACGACACGCATTAGTGTTAAGTTAAGATTAGTATTAAGTGATATTCAAACAGCGAAATGGTCAGCCAAAACCGTATTTAATAGAAATAACTGTACATACAGATGCTCTCTGTTGCGTGGTACACATTTGATTTATGTGCTAAATATAGTTGCCATAGTTGTTGTTGATCGCTGTTGATGATCACTGATATCGTCATGAGTAAGCTAGTTAGGAACCAAAAGTAGACCAAAAAAAGTAGTAGTACAAAAGTAGTTGGCAAAGAGGCTCACGAGCCCAACCATGGAGCCTTGACCAACCAGGAGCCTCTCCGTTTCCCAACAAGGGTCGCCGATATGCAGAAAATAGCTAAATCATTAGCTGTTCCTCTTTAATCAAAGGCGCTAATGCATATATACACTTCTTTATCCAAGACAGGACAAAAGGAAAGTGTATTATACTGAATGAATTGCCATGGAGTATGACCTAATAAGCTGTATTTACACGTTTTAACCTATACAGCCATCTTGTTACGTTACAAAAAGAAGAAACACGCTCCAGAGGTTCCGAGCTCTCAGTCAGCAAAATCCGTAGCAATGAAGATTGGTTGCATTCAAGCCGAAAGTAAAGATTTTAATAGTTCAAACATTTGCAACTTCCGGGAAGTTTTATAAAGTCGATTTCAAACATGTCGTCGAGAGAGTCAGCATTGCGATTCTTGTAGACAACTGCTTGGTAAATGTTTGGTTCGGGTTGGCTACAATGACATCCCTTGCAGCCTGCGTCCTGCCTGAAACAATAAAACAAAATTATTTGATTTCATGTATTTATTTCATTGGGGTTCGTACGCGGTACCCGAGAATATTTCATTTATATTGATTTCTTTATTTATTTACTGGATTTTGTTTCACTCCGTACTCAAGAGTATTTCACTTATACGACGGCTGTTATTATTATAATAGGAGGAAATTGGGCATGCAGTGCCCAGCGGGTAGTGTGTGTGTGTGGAGGTAGGGGTGGGGGTGGGGTGGGTGGAGGAGATGGTATCCACGACTATCTGCAGGTTGCCGGCAGACAATCCCATGTACGACCAAAGATTAAGACAAAAAACGTATTGAAACCACCACAAATAACAATGCATATAAATTTTGATGAAAGGGGATATTTAGGCATTTTGTTTTACGAAATTCTGCTTAAGCCGCTGTGTTAGGAGATGCCTATATGTTGCCGTCACTTAAACATTTGGCATAAAATCCTGACTGAGGTGAATTGACTAGAAGCCAGGTTTCATCGGGTACACGTGTGACCATTTACCAACTATCCCTCTGTCGTTACAGCTCTGCCTGCACACCTACTCTACACACGTGAGTCTTAGGTCCGCCGGCAAATGCGGGTGGTCGTGTGTTTCTCCCACGGGCTCTGCCCGGTTTCCTCTCACCACAATGCTGGCCGCCGTCGTATAAGTGAAATATTCTTGAGTATGGCGTAAAAACACCAATCAAATAAATAAATCTATTAGGGGGGTCTTTCTTTCTTAATATTGTGTAGACTCTATATTGCTGGCCTATTCACGAAAAGAGAATAAAACATTAAATAACTGTTTTAGGGACAACAAATAGCCTCTCCCGCCCATCACACCCACACACCCACCCAGCCCTAGACCACTTCATACACGAATATCAAAGTCACTTACTGGCAACTTTCTTCCAGGAAGTACTGCTTATAGGTCTCGTGCTGAACCACCTCACGCATAATATTCAGCATATTCTTACCCTGTGTCGGAGTGACGTATCGAGTGCCCCTGGAGGTGACGAAGAAAACAGGACAGATTTATCGTGGTTGTATATAATATACACAAAGAACTTAATTAAGCACCCCTCTGGTTTTCACTACTGTGGCGATTTTGTACACATGCGATTAATGTTCTTATGTATCAAAAGAATGTATAATGTGATTGGTTGTGAACCGTGTGACCTTTCGGCTAATGAAAAACAACAAAATGATTTTAATCCATGTGTTTTAATGCTAACGCACATACATTTCTATTAGCAGTGGTTTTGAGCCGAAACAAAGCCGTTACAAGTATGGTTCTGGAGGGAGCAGTGTTGAAGCAGTGGTTGAAATTACTTACTGAAAACGCCATTTGGTATCTCGTAAAACGTTTTAGGGACAGTGTCGGGTGTATCTGCCGTGTACCTGGATGACAACCCGAGCCATTCTCTTCATTTCTTTCAAAGAAATGAAGATTTAACAGTGCCATGGACAACTTAGCCCTTTTCACTGGAGATCGGGTAATTTTGATAGCGGGAGAAGGCTGTGGTCGAGTGGTATAGATGTAGATTGCCTTTCAATCAACAGAACACACAAGGTGCGAGTTCAAACCTAGCCTTGGACAATGAATCTGAAGATTCCCCCTGCTCTCATTGTTTGGATTTGCGTCCGTTGTAGGCCATCGATATGGCGTGCATGTCTGTGCGTCACACGAGGGAAAGTTCATCAGTAGCTTGCCACAGGTCGGTGGTTTTCAACCGTCACTTCGGTTTCCTCCATTCATAAGTGAAATATTCTTTACTATGGCGTTGAACAACAATCAAATAGATAAATAAATAATTAAAAGGTCACATAAGAAATTATTCAAGTGTTAGACAAGGACTTACGAAGTGCAACAAGAGTGGTGCACCTGGTCCAGGAAGGGATTGTTTTCCTGGTGCATGTTAGGTAGATCGGCTTGACCTGGCGCATGTGGTAGCACAGCAGGATTACCGGAAGCTGGCGCAAAAGCTGGACCAGGCGCCGGAGTGGCGCCTTTACACTCGAAATTACAGCCGATCTGGGGAAATGTACGCGTGTTGTTCATGCTGGATAATCGCAGCCGCATGATATGCTCCTGATCTTCTGGAGTCTTGAAATAACCCGGAAACATTTTCCACACGTCTGCTTGGCTCGCACAATGGTCAGCGACTCTGTCGAATCTTTGTGCCAAACTGAAATAGAAAGGATACCCTTGTTATCCTTGTTTTACTCATGTAGGTATGAAAGGTAAGCTGCAAAGCAGTGGAATTGTCTATGTTACGTTTCCTCCTTATACCCAAACAGTACAGTAGGGAACTACAGATAGCGTACGTTGAAAACTTAAAGTATACAGACGAGAACATTAAATCCATCCTGTTTTATGCAGACACATATGGTTGGTTAAAACGCCTGGCATCCTCTTTGTAAAAGCAGCCACCAATGAACAAATGCCATCGTTGTTTTGGTAAGTCGTCTTGCTTCCAGGTCGCAAGACGACTTACCAAAACAACGATGAACACAAATCTCAGAAAGAACCAGGGTAACATATATCCTGTATATATTTAGTAAGAATTTAGTACGAATTCGTTTAAAGCGAAGCTTGCAGATTTCAAAGATCACGGAAAGACATATGCGATGAATTAAATCAGTATCGAAATAGTGTACCAAGCTAGTTCATAATTAGTTATTCATCCCAGTATGTATCTCAGTTGCACTCTTACTGCCGAAATAGAGGATATTGCGCAGTGAAGTTTGAATACCATTAATATTGTTCGAGTGATAGGTGGAAATGATAACTGGGATATGATTTCCACCTCTCACGAGAACAATATTGATGGCATTCAACCTTCTCTGTGCAATATCCTCTATGTAATTGAAAATGACGGTATAACCCTAAATTTCAAATTGTGATATACAGCTGAATTTGTGGGTTCATGGTTTTAGGTTAACTGTTTATGACATTGTTACTCAGAAGGAATACCACCCACCCCCTTCATTATTGCAAATGAAAAGGTAAAAATAACATCTAGTGCATAATAACGTCTTTGAATTCAAAACGAATGCTTCGGATTATTGTGTATAAACAAATACTAAATGTTTTGAAATTTTCTTTTCATTACCGCATAGTAGAAAAGTTTTTGCGGAATGCATGTTTTTGACCAGTAATAGCAACTAATATTCATTGTGTGCTCTTGCAAACTTTTGCCCGGCTTAACGAGACATGTTCACCCGAAATTTGGGCTTTTAAGCAAATTCTGATTGCGGCGTCTTAACGAAGTTTTGAAGTTCGTTCATAAACTATCATCATTAAATTTAATAAATAATAATGTCGTCATTCGAATTCAACGCAAAGACGGCGGGTCATGTTCAACGTTTAACACCGCCACAACAACAACAACATTTGCCCCCGCCCATCAAGCAGTGTAGTTTTGCTACAACTGACCACCAATTATAACCCTAGACTTGCTTGTCAACCTGCTCAGCCCTCTTTTATGTCTCTTTTTGGCCTATCCTATTTCGAGCGAACGGTAAGTCCTTCTTTTAGGCGTGTCACCAGCCACTTTTGTTTACATGTGAAATTTACCGAGCGCTGTGCGCATACTCCAGTTAAGAATGAATTGACACCCCTCATTTACATATTCTGGCCGTGTTTTCAGCTGTTTTTTTGTTGTTGTTATATTTAAACATTCATTAAACGTACAGCGCTGGGGTTGGGAGTAAGTCTGTAATTCTGATTTCTTGAGAAAAATACCTAATACTCAATGTCATCCTGTAATAACGCTAAAATACCGACTATTTGGTGGACCGTGTCACTTTTGATGTTGTGCAAGTCTAATTTTACCGGCGCAGTACAGTGAAGGATATACAAAATGCTACAAATACAAAGCATGTTATGTATCACAGACATATTGTTAAGTGTAGGGCTCTCTCTGCTTCGTAATTAGTCACAAAATGATCGACTTCCTGACTGGTTGATCTATGGTGTACAACAAGTATGAAAACTCATGTTATGCGCACGAGTATATTATACTCTGCGCATGTCCCTAGCCGATGCATTTGTCGGTCGTCTGTCTGAAGATTCCACAGGCTAATTAGCACGTAGAGCACCGCATATGTTCCCCCTGCACATCATAATCACCCTAAAACGTACTTTTTACAAATTGAAGACGGAATAAATGAGCAAATGCTAAATACAAGTATTACACATGGACATATCCTTAATTAATGTGATAAAATCAGGCTATACGCTTCACAAGCACAGCGCATGCGCGCAAGGGTGTACACTCACGCCAGTATCTGCCATATCAATAACGCCACGGATCCCGCGAGCAAGAAGGCCAAAACGCAGGCAATCACAAGCTACAAGTAAAAACACAACATCAGACAGAATTATGGGTTTTCAGCAAAGGGGCAGACGAAACGTCACAAGATATAGGGCCTACTCGCCACTTCAAAAATTATACGATTTATTTATTCATTCATTATGCGGCGACGGCCGGGATTATGGTGTGACAAAATCAGGGGAAGCCCGCGACCATCCTCAGGTTGCAGGCAAACCTTGTAATTTGGGGGGAGGAAGCCAGCCATGAGCTGGACTTAAACGCGTTGGTAAAAGGCTCCAAGCTCAATCATTGCTAGCCACTCGGTCAAGGAACCCCCATAAAAGATTAGTTCCTTACCCACTGATTAACCAACTAACTGATGGATAGGCTGTATATCTGAACATTCACTGTGGTTTTACTCCTGGACAGCACACCTTTAATACTACACCGGCGGTAAAGTATACTTTTACCGTGAGTGAGTAGAGTTTTCAAGAATATTTATTTATTTATTTATTTATTTATTTATTTAATTATTTTGACTGGCGTTTTAAGGCCCACAAAAGACTATTTCACATAAATACGAAGGTAGCCTCGCAGCATTATGGTGAGAGGAAACTGGACAGAGAAACTGGGAAACCCAAGACCATCCGCAGGTTGCTCAGGCACCTTCCCATGTTGCATTTAACACGGGGAAGTTCAGCATCACATGTCGAGAGTACAAACTAACTCACTGACCTGGGCTTACTGACCAAATTAATGACACCATTACATCTCTGCAAACCGCCTCGATGGCCTGGTGGTTATAGCGTTCTCCTCGAGGTCGGAAGATCCGGGATGAACCCCGGGTCGGGTCATACCACAGACTTTAAAAATGGTATTTGTTACTGCTTCGCTTGGCACTCGGCACTGAGAGGCTAGAGCAAGGAAACAGGAATGGTCGGCCCGGTGCCAGTAGAATATGACTGCATGGGGCGTATACAATATTACATACATATATATACAATATATACATACATTTTAAGGATTCCTCGTCGTCATTTGACTGAAAAAAGTACGACATATATTTAGCGTACATACATCCATAACTCTCTGCAGGGAGAGTGTGAACACTTACCCCACAGCTGGCTCCCGCGGCGCCCTTAGCCGCACGAGAGGATCGGTGACCGGTTTTTCCCATCGGTTTTGTCATAAAGTTAAGCTCCGACAACAGTCAGTCAAAAGAGACCTGAGAAAATAAGAATGGCAAAAACATTTAACATGGGTTTCACCAATCAGTAGATATCTTGTCCTGGATTTACCTATTGCATCTATTCACTTTCATGTACGTAGTTTTCCGTTCAGACGGCGAAAGTGCTGGCCACCTTGCAATAACGTCGCGACATCGAATCCAGAATAGACGCAAGGAAATTTACCACCATTTTTATCTTTGTAACCTTCTCCCGTATTTAAATGAATATAATACTGGCGTTGGCATTTTCAGAGCACTGAAATATCAGCGGCTCTTAAAAGATATTTCATCATGAAACAATGCACAGGAAAAACGTGGTCATGTTCACAGAAACCGTCATTGCTGCTAAACAGTATGCAAGTGGCATGATCTGGGAACATTTTACATCAGGACTCGGCTCATCCTGACGGCCTCACTACACCCACTAAGTTTTAACCGGAAATAAAAACGATATACATGATATCATGTCCCAGCGATAATTTCATCATATTCTATTAAAATAAACTAAGTTTTTACAGTGGAGAAAAAGGGGGAAAAAATCTCACAGCTCATGATGAATATGCACTGTACTCGTAAGATTATGTTTATACTTTTTAAAGGGAGATAAATGTAATCAAATATTTCAATTTCATGGTGGGCTTTAAGAACTATGTAATCTGAAGTCACAAAAAGCTTTTTCCTCTCCACCTGTTGGAATATTATTGCACAAGAGAAAGAGATTACATTAATCATTTTCAGAAAAACTTATAGTTGAATATAAAGAGTTAAACGTGACGTCAGAATACCTTACCACTGCCATTATGTTCCATAAGCCCCACCGTACAGCATTAATTCAGTATCAAAAAAGAAAATAAATAAAATAAAAAAAAGAAATAAAAACCAAAGAATAAAAACCAAAAATAAAAATAAACAAACAAGTAAACCTATTTTCTAGGCCTTGATCATGACACCCGCTTCCTTTTTAAAGCGGTATTTTTCTTTAATGCCATACCCTCGAATTTTTCACCCATACACGATGGCGGTCATTTTTGCAAACAGGAGGAAAATAAAAGATGAACTTTCCTGGCAAACTGATGGTTGCAAAATGGTCTTCAAGAAATGTAAGAATTTGCAAACGGCCTTGCACGACCCCTATGTATACAGAATCAATCCTATATATGTCAAAAAAACAATAGTAAAATAAAAACGTTTTTGCTTAATGTGAAATCATCGCTAAATTTAAAGTAAAATCTTATTTAATCTTGTATGTACAAAAGTAATCTTAATGCTGAAAGCAAAACGATTAACTGTAGAAAGCAAAAGAATACTTAATGCCTTTATTTAAAATCCTTCACCTTGAATTTAAAAAACAAATCTATTACCTAAACACAACAACGCTCAATACAAAAACTTGCAAATCCTATTTAATTGTTTTGTGTAACTTTATATATATATATATATATATTTTTTTTTTTTTGCTTTTTATCAGTGTAACTATGTCGTCACCTATGGTCAACTATAGCGAAAGATCACGATTTGATTCTTAATGTTATAAAAGGTTTTCTAATCAAGAAACTATACTTTGTATGCACGTGTATTAAAGATCTCAGTGTGGATCTTGAGACAACTCACGAATTTGCCGTATATTGTAGAATAGCACAGGGCTTCGCGATAAACAGTTACTTTGCCCCAGGAATTCGTGTCAGATTTAAATGCGGGTCCTATAATAAAAGAAACTGCGTTTACAGTCTAGACACTCATGAAAACAAGACGAAGATTTTAAGGTGATAAATATTCTAAGTGCACATCTGATGATTTGTTCTACAGAGTTTGCCTTTATACGTTCAGCTTTTTTGTTCTACACTGAGCGCTAAAGTTTTGCTTTATGTTTACAAATAGACCGGTATTCGTTTTGTTTCTTTGTGAAGCGTTATACGATGACTTTTACACAGTCTTTTGCTTTTAGCGTTAATTTTACATTTGTCTTTAACTTTACTTTGGAGAACAGTAACTTATGTTAGCACATTAAGGTTCATTTTACATTTAGTGGACGCCAGCTCTCGATGATTAGGCTTTGGCTTTGTCAGGAAGTTTGCCAGGTGCGATACATTTCTTTCGGGTGCTCCAGTTTTCTCCTTTCAGCAAACTGACTGACCGTCTTTGTATAAGTGAAATATTATAAGCACGGCACTAAACATCCAGTCAAGTAAATAAATAAATAAATAAATTTTACATGGAGGAGTCGTGTAGGCTGTATGAATACCGTTGGTCTCTCTTTGATACCAGGTTGCCTACGAGCAGTGTTTCATGTCTGTGTGAAAAACTCCGGGATGTTGGCCTAAGCTATAACGCCACTGCTACTTAGTCAGCCGTTTTCCAGTCCCACTGAGACGGGTCTCAAGAACCTGATAGATTTTCACGGTGTTTAAACTCCTTTAACTGTTTTTTGAGGTAGGTATGTTATCGCCAACGCCGATATATGTTTCGATTATGGAAGGCGATAAATACCAAATCGGTTTGTCATATAACGGATTTACCTAATCTCTGTTTTGTAGAGACCTGCTATGGTGATGTAATGTTTCCATGCTAGTTACTTACGAGTGGATGACGTTATGATAGTTACGTGTATGTAACGTTGTCGTGGACACATGATACATCGCTGTATTAGTTACGTGTTGACAACGCTATGGTAATTACGTGTATGCAACGCTATGATAGTTACGTGTATACCACTATGGCAGTTATGTTTCGGTGACCCTATGCATGCAACGCCATGATAGTTACGTATATGCAACGCTATGATAGGTACGTGAAGGTAACTCTGTGGGTGTTTCGTGAATCTGGCTCTGTACCTGATCTGTTCAGGGTAGTGCGCTAGTGATCATTTTACAGATAGTCTTGGTTCGCTGCCTCAGATAGGTTTGTTTTGTGTGGTATATATATCGTCTTGTCCAGTCTACCCTTTGGCTCTACATTGTCCTCGGTCTAATGAGATTTTTAGCTATTTTTTTTATCTGATAAACACAGGCCATAATTAGTGAACACCACAGGCTCGTGGGTGGGGGTGGTTACCTGAGGTATACCCATGGGATCTGACTCAGTACGTGTATGCGTAGAAATCAACCTTCCCTGTTAAAATGACAAATTTAACTTGCTTGGGCAAAAGACATTTAGTATATACTCCTGTAACATAATAGGCCTGTAACATAACGTCTCGGGGAGAGTTAGGCCATTAACATGTTTAGCCAACTCATGAGGTCAGCCAAGTTGAGCAGTGTAAATACGGATGTTAATTTTGTCCCGATCATGCAAATTGTTATGAATGACAATGTAGTAAATATGGATGCAGTAAACATGATCGTTCGATAACGTATGACGTTTTGGTCGATATTGTTAAGATGACCGACAATGTTAAAAATATTTCTGTACGTTACTACATTATCGATAAACATTTACTATAGCATCGGTTGGAAATTATGTTACTACATTGTCTACAAAAATTCACTACAGTATCGGTTGGAAAAGTTTAAATACTATCAATCGCTTTTCTAACAGTATCGGGTTGTTGATACGTTAGCGATCAAAAAGCGATACGATCCTGGTTGGTTACTACACTACTGGTACTTACTACATTATCAGTCGCCAAATCATGCAGTGGTTCGTAGAAGCCAACGTAGATTTAAGTTGCCTAAAAATCGTGAGGGCCTGTCTATGTACTAGTCCTAGATAAAATCTCCTATTTTGCAATGGTGTGAATGTAAACGAGATTTCCTATATAGCTTGTAATGAGGCTTTAGAATAAACTAACTGTTTCTAGATAACTAAACAGCGCCTACGTCGGGTTAGCCAAAAGAAAAAAAACAAAAACCAAAAAACCCTCAAAAGACGGCAATTCACACACGCCATTCAATGCACATTATACATTTTGCATTAAAACATTACCATAAAAGGTGAAACAATTACAAAACAGCTAAATATTTCACTTGAAAATCAGTCACAGATACCCCCTATTATATACGCTTGACCCTTTTGTTCAATGCCACACTCAAGAATTTGCATACGACATGGATCCCTTTCAAAGGTTGAGAAGACTGGAGTGCCAAAGATATACCACCGTAATTTGGCAAGTTACTAACCAGCTTGCCCATGTGTGACGTGGAGATAGGCATACTATACTAGTTGAAAAATAGTGGTCTTTAGCGAAGATTAGGCTGCTAAATGGCCACACAGGCATCGCTGACCTCTTCTTGCCACGGAGGCCCTATGATCATGTGCTAAATTGTGGCTGCTTTAATACTTTACCTCACCACTGGTGCTGAACATTTCATAAAAGGCCTCCAATATTCATGGAATAATGTGGGTGAAATATCAAAGTCTTAAGCTTGAAGACATCTTGAATAATTCCTTATATTTTCAGGAATGATTTTCGTTTATTCTTGTTCAAGCGAGATTCGAGGTACAGAGAGATGCCCGGTATCCATCGTTTAAAAAGGAAAAGAGAAAATGACAGTTAACATTTGGCAAGGACAACAAATGCCCTTGGTTACATCAACTACAAGAGAGTTTTTCGCAGTTTTGTGTGTTATGCCACGGCGTAATTCTTTAGATCGACAGTTTGAAATTAACGTCATGTATAAAAACACCTCTCTGTCTGTAGTTCGTGGCCCATATGAGCTTGGGTGCTTCCTGTGTCAGGATACCGCCACGGGCTTGTAATTTATAAACACATACACATTAAAACAAACTTAAAATGGAAAACTCTGTGACAAGGAATATGCCCCATGGGGTCACGAAAACCAGATTCAGCATGTGTTGTGTGGCCTAGGCGAATATTAAAACCGAGAAAAAAAATTGAAGAGAAATTGTATCCTTCTGGTATGCCTCTGACTTTCATTATAGCTCCTGTGCCCCACCACGGAGCTCATGTTGAGCCTTAAAACCTTAAAAATTGTGATGCACTGATGATACAACCATTGTCCAGTGTAGCATATCTGTTTTAACACTGTACTGAAAAAGGCAGCGGGATTTTTCTTCACGATTCTCTCGTAGCGAATTTGTTTAGGTTTTAGAGTGAAAACACCGTGAAATTTTGCCTCAGGCGGAAGGTTTTTTTGTGTCAAGTGACACCCAGTAAGTAATCCGTGTACATTAGTTTACATTAACGAGGTATAAATACACTCGTGACCCTAGACCCCCGGGCACGGTTGCTAAATGAAACGTGTTTTTTTATTGTTGTTGTTTTATAGCTATTTAATTTTTTTCCTACCTTTTTTCTTTTTGCTCTGATCGTAAGACCAATATCTATATATATGTACATATGTACACGCGTTAGTGTGCACACACACTCATACGTACAGCAACAACAAAAAAGAGACAAAAACAATAAAAAATTGCGCAAAAATGGGAATATATATGCATTTTCCGAATCACTACATTTGAAAGTAAAACATTTCGTGTAAAGTTCGCTAGTGGTACATGTGACAATAATAGATCTTCTCCATCATTTCTATCCGAAATTCAGCTATAAAAATAGTAAGTCAAAAATACTGCAGTTTATCTCTTAAAACAATTTCATTTAGTATCGCTTTGGAGAATCAAATTAAACTGAAGTCCTTCTCAGCAGGACCAGTTGTGTTTAACTCCATATTTAAATGTTAAAATTGTTTTGTCATTCTCCGTTCACATGATACATATGTAGGTCGATCTATACTTCTGCCAGATGTTTCCAAAGCATTTTCATCAATTAAAATTGATACAGAAAGAAGATCAACTGTTACTAGAACATGCTACCTTATTAAAGCGAAAAGGCCATAAGAGACATCAGTTCTAAAAACTTTCAAATTGTTAATTCGCCAAGATGATTCCCTTTGCATCATACCTTAAATTAAAATGAAGCTGGGGAAAACGATTCTATAAAAAGAAGGTCAAGGAACTAGCATTGAGCAAACATATTGACAAATGTTAGCCCGAAGTATTTAAACATGCATGCTCATTGGAATTTAATTTATTCATTTACCTGATCGTTGCGTATTGACTTAGTCATGGATTTTTAAGTAATGCTCTTTGAATTAATGATGCAGCGAAATGTTTATGTCTCACCTGAGGGCCACAAACTTATTGAACCAAGGTAAGGTTCGTAATTATATATAACGTTAATAGCATGTAATATGTATTTTTTATATACTCTATATCTATCTACACACACAGAAGAGTAACTTTTAACCAAGGGAGGTCCATCAATTCTATGGATGAGCACTTGTCATCTGTTTTTTTTTTCTTCGCTGTGTTGACATTATTGTTTTTACCTGTCAAATTCCCGCACACCCTGATATATGGCTTGACTGATTTTTAAGTCATTTCTACCATTAAACATTTTATATACGGTCTACTGTTTACATCTGTTGAGCACTGTTAATTCCTGTGATGTTATAAGTAATCTATTTTAATTAGTATTCTTAACAAAAGAGGTATCAAAGTTTGCCCCCTGCATATTCTTGTCACTGGTCGGTCTATATATACACTTCGGATTCACGTCATAACTCGAAACGATTCAAGACAAACTCACAAACTCTGAAAATAAGAAAAACATTTACAGAAGTAACTCACGTGTATGTATTTGAAACAGCTTTCAACATCTGCTCATATTAGTCTTAAATTGTAGGGATTTAAGACGCGTTGATGGAAAAAAAAAAGAAAAAAGAATATTTTAGATTTAGTATTTCATTAAAACGCGAGGTATTCTGAGGAGTATCATTGTAGCGTTATTAACGCTAGCGCAATACAATTAATCGATATAAGATCAATAGGTCTGGATATAATCCTGTGTATTTTTTCGAATCAGTTAATTTCCATTAATCATAGATTTAATACCTTTGTTCAGAAAGCTGCTAAACGAAAAGATGCTTTTTTTTCAATATTACTCCGTGGTGTTCAAGCGTTATTCTGAATATTTCGTGTTTCTTACATCCTTTTCTCTATCTTTCCAAGTTTTAGCAAAATTCTCGAAAAAAAACTGACAGTTAATATGATTACAATCTTTCTAGATGAGCATGAAGTTATCTGCGCAGATCATTATGGATTCCAGTCTAACCACTCCACGTCACATGCTGCCTGCTCTTTGTATCAGCATTTAATATCCGCAAAAGAGGCAAAACTATTTAGTGGCGTGACATTCCTAGACTTATCCAAGGCGTTTGATAGGGTCAACCACCAAAGTTTGCTCTCTAAACTTCGACATTACCACTTTCGATCAATTATTAACGAATGGTTTGGGAACTACCTTTCAAATCATTTCTTTCAAGTCGTTGTCCACGGTACATTTGAGTCATCACCCATGTCCGTAAAATGTGAGTGTGCCTCAAGAGTCAATCTTAGGCCCTGTTCTTTTTCGCTGTATATTAACGATATAGCATGCGTCTTTAAGCTCTCAAATATTATTCTTTTCACAGAGGATACAAGCTTAAGCTCATCAGCGGACATATTTGTAGAAAATTACAACATAATGAAGAGCGGACTTGAAAAATTATCAACATGGTCTCATGCAAACCGCCTTTCTCTAAATGTTGGTGAAACAAAGGTCATGTACATTAACCCAAATAATAAATCAATGCAATCTAAGTTAATCCTTCTCAATGGGTCCGAGATAACGTCTGTTTCAGAGTTCAAATTTCTCGCTAGAACGCTCTCAGCTGGAGAGCCCACAATGAATACATTTCAAAAAGCATTCTCAAAATACCGGCAGTTTAAAACACTTACAAAAGGCAGTGATTGAAAAAAAGACATGATTATTCTGTATAAGTCTTTAACTTTGCCCTATCTTTCCTATGCAAATGCGTTATGGGGAAGTACTTATTCATGTCACCTTAAACCTCTCATCTCATTGCAAAAAAGCAGAATCTCTGTTATCTCTTTTCGTGACAGGTTAGCTCATACGAATCCTCTTTTCAGATCTCTTAAACGCCCGCCCCTAATAAAGCTGAACCAATATTCTTGTCTTCTTCTCGTCCATAAATACAAGTTTCACACTCACCCCTTACCTAGTAAATTTCGTAACATCTTCACAAAACAGTCTGCAATACACGCCTATCCAACTCGATCTCAAAATCTGAATCTATACAGACCTTTTCATCTGTCAAGCCTGCCTCTATATTTCATCGCCGTAACAGGACCTCGGGAGTGGAAGAGATTGTCGGTGGAATAAAAATCTATTGTGTCCATCTCTCATTTTAAATCAGATCTGAAAGAGTACCTTTCTAACGATATTATTACAAAGTGAGCGCTTTTATCTTCTCTTCTCCGCCTTAATGACGTAACGAATTTACCTTATTATTATAATGCAAATGATTTGTATATTTACACCACGATTGTCGCCATAATTCTATCAGTAACTTCTTAACGGAATAGATAGAGTCCTCATAGGACATTATTCCCGCCAGTATTCTGCTAGTTAATATTTCATTTATATTCATATATGTATAAATCTTGATGGTGAATAAATATAAAAATATACAATTTTCTGTATATGTGCTATTAGGTACAAGTGAAATATGAAAGTTACACTTAAATTTCGGTGTTTAACTCATAAACACTTTTAGGCATCAGATATTAACACTTGGAGATTATAGCATTACAGTATAGGCCTATATGTATGCATGCTTTAGACACGTGTTTAATACTTAAGCAGATGTGTATATTTATTAAACACGCTTGCTTGAAATTTAATCACCCCTTAAGCGCGTTGGGCGTTTGTCATTTTACAACTTACAATAGCCAAAGGGAAACAAGAGAAAGTGTTACTGGTATGTTACTGTGTTTTATGGGTTTGAACACAGTTATTCTCGTCGGTTCATTGTATATACAAATGTCACACTTTTTCTAATTATTAACTGCTAGAGTTTACAACTCGCTCTCAATTAACAGCCATCATGAAACTCGTCACTTCCTGTGTGCATCCAAACCCAAAAACCACAATTTCGCGGATGATAAGTGGGTGATTTTGGCAAATTCCGCTGATTACCCGACGCCAATGCTATTATGTTAAAATATGTCTTAATTTTGCCTTAAAAAAATGAAAATGATATATGTTAGGTCAAACTGGAAGCAGGTTATCAAACATTGAGATTAACCCTGAGTATTGTGATTCCGTGATTCCAT
This sequence comes from Acanthopleura granulata, assembly GCA_016165875.1. NCBI lineage: Eukaryota > Metazoa > Mollusca > Polyplacophora > Chitonida > Chitonidae > Acanthopleura > Acanthopleura granulata. Next base: position 9,712,474 of record JABBOT010000016.1, read on the forward strand.
GGCGCAAACGATCTCCGGACAGAACATTTTAGAACTCAGTTTAAATTCCAGAACTCTAAAGAACCTTGTGACCTCTTTTCTCTTTGAAGGTGCATGGCACATCTGAATGACGTCAGTGAAATGATGGCTAAGACTGGTTCATGAAACAACATGGCCGCGCATGGCCACCGCGGCCATGTTTGCATTCCAATTGGTTATGTCCAACCGTACAATGATTATCGACACCACATGTACCAAAATAGTGCACGGTTTATAAACTGATTTTATTCATCCGCCTAGAACATTAATTGCGTCTTTTCGTCATCATTGAAAACTTCTAACTGCTTCATTTGCATGAATCCGACCTAATTTTTACACAATGCGGTCGCCGTGAGTTCAAGTTCAACTCATACTGGCTTCATCTCCGGCCGTGTGGGAAGGTCTGCCAGCAACCTGTGGATGGTCGTGGGTTTCCACTGGGCTCTGCCCGGTTTCCTCCAACCATAATACTGGCCGCCATCGTATATGTGAAATATTCTTGAGTACGGCGTAAAACACCAATCAAACAAATAAATAAATCAATAAATAATTTTTATGTTATATATATTTTATTGTTTCTTTGATAGTTTGTGTTATTTGTCGTTTTGGGAAACTGTGCTGCCAGTTTTGATCGATGTTGGCTTCGATTTCCAAATTCAAAGTCCTTCCAAACCGTATCTGTTCTTATTGAAACATCGACCTTCTCTATTTCGGTTTGACTATCTCGATACTAATTAAAATGAATAGCTGTATCTCCAACATGTTTTCTTCAAAGTTGGAGCATTTATAATGTAGATAAAGATTATAAAGTATTCGATTTATTTCCAGTGGTCAATTATAGCTGAACTATACAACATGCGAGGTGCAGACTGGTTTAGACGTTATAATAATATATGGCCCTTTTCTTTTCTCGCCGGTAAATGGATGGACGATAATATGAAGCCTGTTCCCTTCTCCTGTCAACATTTTATCTGAATTTTGCAAACCGTTTTTGAGAGTTTGTGAAAACGTCAATTTCCGCAGACAGCGACGACACATTGTACATTCACTTAAAATGTTCATTAGTCTTCATGAATTCCGTCCCACACATTCAGAGATGTTTTTCTGTGTCATGTGCTTTATACGTCTTTCAACGATTTCATTATATATCTCCTTGTTGGAGATTACATTTAAATGTAAATGTTTTCACATAAACCATTGCCCGAAAACAAGGTAATCTCAACCCTAATTAAACATTATGGCATTATCTTTGTGATCTGTTTAATTTTACGTTTACTTGAACAAACTGTTATGTTCAGTGTGAGAGGATCTACTTACATACATATATACCACTGGATTGTGTCGATGTGTGATATATATATGATATGTGCTGGTGAGGCATGTTCTCGTGAATATGAGTGCAGACATTGAATAACTCTGAACGATCTGTACGCCACACGTTGGAGAGTTCGTCAGTAACTTGCCACAGGCCGGTGGTTTTGACCGGACACCCCGGTTTTCTCAACGCGTCGTACAGGAGAAACAAATCTTGAGTATGGCGTTCAGCAGAATTCAACATTAACAAATTTAACACCGATGTAACTTAAAAGTTCAACCTAATAAAAACATATATTAAAATATCTACTTTCAGCATGTCCAGGTGGTGTATAACTTCAGTTCCCTGACAACATTAAAACGGAAAGCTTTTAATTTCATATTTTACACGTATAAACCAATATGTTTTATGACAATGCAGGTCCGGGTGTCCATATGTGCCTAAGATCTTCTTAAGCCCTTTTCTTTCTTATGATATCTCTATTCACAGGTTACCTAAATAAACTTTTTGGCTTACGAAGGTGACATGCGGCCGCCGGACTAAGACAACCGGCATATCTCGCTAAAACAGTGCTATACATACAGTTGTCATAGATTCACATATTAATTTAGTAATTAGACAGTAACACAATAACTCACCGAATATAACACGTCCGCTGGGTAACGAATTTCCTCCTTTTGTGTCGAGATGTTTCTCTATAGCAGATGTCAGCCAGAAGAACAACGGGGGAAGATGGCCTACGTCACCTCTTATCTCTTATTGCCTGTGGGGGAGACACCGGTTTTCTGCCTAGGTAGGTTTCTGTGGCGAGACAGTCTTCTCACACTGCCAGGGCCTAGTGCGTAAAACCTCTGCCAGTTGTATGTCATGTATTTCTGACTTCACTTCCTGTCTCATCACCGTGATCCCAGTCACCTTGGCCTTATTCAAGAGTTTAGTACAAAAATCACTGACGTAAGAGAAGCGTGGATTACGGCGCATGCGCGTCAGGAGTATGCTGTGACGCGGCTAGACCACCATGTCTCCGAGAAGAAAATACAGGACTGAACTGGCAAAAAAATATCATCTAGAAGGTATCTAAGAGCCATAAAAGTCCGACGTTCGTATATCACTCGTAAACGGCGAAGGGGCGTTCTAAGTCGACATCGCAAGACCCATATGTAGGAAACAATACATAAATGCTAATTAATAACGCCGGCAACATCATCAGTTTTCAATGAACGTAATGCACTACGTGACCAACAAAACTATTTGTTTGCGATAAAGTCAATCATATTATATTACAAACTCTCCGCCAAGCCTTGACTGATAAAGTTTGATTCAAAATTAACGGTTTCTGACACCGTTAAAGAAGCTGAAATTGTATGGACGTATTTAAATATCACACGAGTGTCACTGAACTCAAGAAAAAAAAAACAAGAAAATAGCTGGGTTACTGTATAGGCATAATTCTGTTTTTATCTCAGTGCTATTTGGAAACGGATTTTGTCGTTTAATCGTTTGATTTATTTATTTATTCGATTTGTGCTTTATGTCGTACTCAAGAATATTTCATTTATACGACGGCAGACAGCATTATGGTGGGCGGAAACCGGGCAGAGCCCGAGGGAAACCCAAGGCCGTCCGCAGGTTGCAGGCAGGCTTTCCCAAGTACGGCCGGAGAGGAAGCCAGCATTAGCGGGAATTGAACTCACAACAACCACATTGGTGGGATGCTTCGTGTTGTTGTGCTGCGCTAGCGCGCTAACGGACTGAGCCACGGAGGGCCCCTTTACTCACTATAGAGGTAACACTGATCTATCACAAATGCACAATGCCCATTCTCGTCCACTTCCTCTTTCTCGGTGGAAACTTACACTTCCCACGTACATTTCTCTTACGTTGTTGTCCAAGGGCAGTCGAGGAATTCAGAGTGAATTTTCGCACTCTCTTTGCAGGACATTATGGAACTCAATATTGGTTTTCTTATAAATTCAGCCGAAGAAGCGTACTCATCAACAATCTTGTCACATTAATTGGTGTATGTTTGGTTCGAAAATCAGTACGGTGACTTATCTCAAAGATTACGCAACAGCTCATGGGGTTGTACGAAGTGACGTCATCTTGTCAGAGCATGATATGGATGGAAAACTGAGACCCACCAGCTATCCCTACCATTTCCAGTCACTGTGAGGAGTTTGATCGGTACTCACTCAACCGTGACTAGGTATAGCTTATATTTGCAACACATAAACTCCATTTCAGGTTAACTTTGCATATTTATTTAGAGCAGGCCGCCCGTGCCCTAGGGAAGTTAAGTTATAGGCGTTTGTTTCAGAAGGTGAAACACTGGCGGGGAACGTAAGTCTGAGCCAGTGGCAGGCATCCATTTTTTCTTCTAAGGCTGCCAATGCCGTTCATTTATCACTTTTACTCACTATTCAGTTTTTCTGTATTGTCAGTCAAAAAATCTTCACCACGGCGTCGAACATCAATCAATTAATTATAAATACAGGCCTAAATATAAATAAGTTTAAAATTTCGCACATTCAAGATATACATATACCCAATGAATAGCATACAGCTGTACATGTATGATATGCTATTTTAATATCAAAAGAAGGGTTCAGACATTGATAATCATCTCCTTTTGTTTTCAAAACTTAAACCATGTAATAAAATATTTCTTCTACATTAGGCGGAAAATTGCTATATAATTCCTATATTTTCCTAATGTTCCCCGTATGTTTCTCCCATGTATTTTCTGAGAGAAACCTGTAAAAAGTAGAATACATCAGGGATTTATGTACGGACTGGGCTGACTTGCCTTTTTGAAGGCTGTGTTTAAAAAGATAAACGATGTACCAGTTCAATCATGTTGAAATAACAAGTGAGCGTGACACAAACAATGGATTCAACATCCCTTGTATCATGCGAAACTCAGGAACTGTGGTTCATTATCAGATTTAATCACTCAAAGAGTCTCTGTGTGAAACCGTGTGGCTATATTTTCAGTCTGTTGCCATGGAAACTAGAAATCTGATTCAGTTCAGTGTGAATCTACATACTAAATATGAAATCATGACCTGAAGCGGTTTTACTCTATTATGATTACGTTGTTGAAACCTGCTACTCGTACAAGTACTTTACTTATTTCTCTGTCTGTTTGGTGTTTTACGCCGTACTCAGGAATATTTCACTTAAAAGACGGCGGTCAGCATTATGGTGGGAGGAAAACCCATGGGCATCCAGAAGCTGCTGGCGGATCTTCCCGAGTTGACAGTCCTGGTAACCAGATAGGAGGTGAGGTGGTAAGGCGGAGTTTTGTCCCATGCCTAAAATGAAGCGTGCCTGCCAGGTCACGGATTGAAAACTAGGTCATCAGGCGAATGGGTGGTTTAGGTAACCGGCCAGACCATATCTCAACTAGGCGTGATTCTGTTTACGTGGATGCAATCTGATGTCATATGTACTTTTGTAATCGACATAAAATTGCTAAGTAATTTATTTGCATATGGGGCCTCCGTGGCTCAGTTGATTAGCGCGCTAGCGCAGCGTATTGACCCAGAAGCCTCCCACCAATGCGCTCACTGTGAGTTCAAGTCCAGATTATGCAGGCTTTCTCTCTGGCCGTACGTGGGAATGTCTGCCAGCAACCTGAGGATGGCCTTGGGTTTCCTCCCACCATAATGCTGGCAATATTCCTAGCACGGCGCAAAACACCAATCACAAGAATAAACTAAAACTGGAAAGTTGGGGGTCATTCTACGATGCTTTAGTACTTTACATTATTGGATTCGGCAAAAATCAGCATTATATTTGAGGAACGTGGATTCGCGAAACCAAGAATTAATGCAACCTAAGCGTCTGCTGAAGTGAAATTTAACAGGCAAAACGTGAAAATAATTTTTAGAATATAGGCCCATAGACTATAGAAATTATATTTACTTGTATAGTGATTTGATTGGTGTTTTATGTTGTACGCAAGAAGATTTTACTTATACGATGCAGGTCAGCCCTACAGTGAAGGAAAACTACACGACATGTAGGTATTGTCGCACGGAAACCCATGACAATGTGCAGGTTGATGGAAGACCTTATCATGTAAGCCGGAGAGGAAATTAGCATGAACAGCAGTTGAACGCAGTGACTGCATTGGTGAGAGGCTTCAGAGTCATTGTGTTGCTATGGTATGTTATAACTACTTGGCTATGGAGGGTCCACGTGTGAAGGATGAAGATAGTCAAACACAGTGTAAAACAACATGAAAGCAAGAGAAGGCTTTAACTTGTTTGTTATTAGTACAACATACATATACATATTCATAAAAGTATAAAATAAGTTGAAAACTTAATGATGCTTTGGCACACATACCATAAAAACGTTTGTTTTAGTAGGTAAAAACATAATGCTACGTATACATGTCCAACGAGTTAAAATTAAAGGCACATATTCAGGTTTTCTTTCAAAGTTTAATATCAGTGATGAACTTGGCTATAGAGGGTCCAAGTGGAAAGTATGAAGATAATCAAACACTGAGTAAAACATGAAAGCAAGATAAGGTATTGAACTTGTTTGTTATGCGTACAATATACATATACATGATCATAAAATTACGAAACACGTTGAAAACTTCATGATGCACACATACTCTAAAAGGAAACACGGATTTGAACCCTAAACTAGCAAGTATTATGTACAATGGGTTTATTAACACCAGCTGAACACTGAACACCAGCATAGCCTGTGGCCCGTGTTAAGGCCTTGGCGATCATAACTCCTGGCTAAGTATTATATTTCAACTTGCTCGACACATGGCCTTGCGACCGTGCTACTGCAATGTCCCGTTTGACCTTCCTTGCTTCAGTTCACGTATACGACCGTGCGAGATCACACCGCATATCTGCTGGAAGGAAATGTTAGGAGACTGTAAAAATATGAAATTTTGGTCTAAATAACTAGAAGGAATAAGCCGTGTTGTGTGTTGTTTTATTGAAAACAGTTCACCGGTCCAAAGGCATGGCGTATGGTTTGGTAGTTGCTTTTTTGCGCGGCATCCTAAAGCCCGTCTCTCCCTCACGGGTTTGTAAGGTCTATTCTTGAAAAGAAACTGGAAATCGTGACATTTCTTAAACGGTTGAATTTGGCCTAATAGGAATTCCTTTGATTGGACTCGTAATCACTCAAGGTACATGCATGTGTAGAAATTTTGCTGAGATTGCGCCGTTCCTTTGAACTTATTTTATAATGGTAACAGCCCGGGGGCATGGGGGAATGCCGTGGGAATTGTTGAGAATTACCCATGATTCATTGCGAAGAGGGATACTTTACGTGCAAACATTCAAAATTGTTCGTTAAAAGATGTGGAGAGGAGGTCGAGTTGTTCATTTCTGGGTTTGGGTGACAGGTGGCCGACCTATGTTGCAAGTTAGCAGCAGCACATGTAGAGTAAGTAAAACATAATTACCTCCAAAACCTATGTTAAATGCACAGGCTGGCATTTCTATTCCTGAAACAGGGTGGTGTCATTGAAACATTTCTAGCGAGAAAACTATTGATCGTAGCTCAAATCCATTGACACGAGCCTGACAGTGCACACTTTAAGCTGCAGTTTGGTGCAAATTTCACATTTCTATCTCTCACAGTTTTCGAGTTACAGGCCATTGAAATTACGTAATTGAAAAATTGCTTTTGACCAGATCTCAAAAGTCACAAAGAGAGACAAAAAACAAAGGCATACTGGGAATCCTCGTCCCAAAATGCATGGAAAAACGTTAAGAAAGATTGAAAATTCGAAACTACTTGTGACGTCACAAGTTCGACCAATGGCAGGCTTCCACAGTTTTTACCGGAAGTAAACGATTTTCTTAAATGTATTGTATCTGGGAAGGGTCTAGCTGCATATTAAATTTTATATCAATCCGTTAAGCCGTTCTTGAGAAGAAGATGTTTAAACGATTTCATATAAAGTCCAACATGGTCGCCAAACTACGAGACATAACAAAAATCGGGCTCAACTTTAACCATCAGGGAATAACACTGCAAAATTTCAAGTCAATCGGTCACGCGGTCTAGGCTGTAGGCTGCACACAAAATCGAATAAATAAGAATAATAATAAATACAGCTGCCAGGGACAGCGATGCAGGGGTTCACTAGGGCCTGTATGTGCATGTCTGTAGCGTTTCTTTGGTTACATCGGCGCATAGACAGTAAATATGCATCCCTTTGCACTACGAGGTTTCCATGTTTACATCTGTAACACTATTCATTCACGTGACTTGCAGATATGGGTGAAAATTTCGATTTGTCGCACTCCGATATCAGTTTGCGGTAAAAGTATACATCGCAGGAAATACATATGACCAGATTCTTGATCTCAACGTCAAACTACGTCCGGTAGCATTCTTTGAACATTTCTACTTTCATCATAAACAGGAATGCATGGTAAACACACGTGTCAGGCTTGACGAGGAACCCACCTGGCTAAGTGTGTACATTTCAACTTGCTCGACATAGGACGTACGGCTACCCAGGTTGATTTGCCTGGGTTCAGTTCAGGTTTGAGAGTAGGTGAGGACAGAATGTATATAGCTGGCCGGGGACGTTAGGAGCGATATAAAGATATGAAATTTTGGTCTAAATAGCTAGAAAGAATAAACCGAGTTGTCTGTTTTCTTTAAAAGGTTTGAGAGTTATATGTGCAAAACTAAACCTGGCCCGACGTATGAAAACGACTGATTTGCTTTTAGCTCCAAGTGACAAACTTTGCTCAGCAGTGAAGTTACCAATGCTCTACGTAAATAGTCAATAGAGGGAAAGAGACGCTTTGTTTACTGTTGGACCGAAATTACATGCGTGTGTATGTCTATACGCGTGCCACACAGTGAAGAGATTTTCACCGACGATTCTCAGCACACATGCATTAGATTTGCAGGCTTTTGCACTAGGAGGTTGTCATGTTTATAGCAGTAACATTCACGTTACCTCCAAATTAGCCAAGTAATCACACATGGCGTTTCCACTACGAAACATCATGTGCTTACTTGGCTACCTGCAAATATGGGCGAAAATTGCTCCTCGTCGCACTCTGATCGCAAATTGCGGCAAAATTGTTCATGGCGGGAAAGAAATAAGACCAGACTGGTAATCAGGACGTCAAATTAAGTCGGGTAGTATATTTATAATGTTTGTATATCACCCTAAACACGCATTCGTTGTATATCCATTATATAGTATATAGATGAAAATCTACCAAATATAATAAATCGACCTTTTGTAAACTTTTAAAGCCCAATACATCTTCCATTTTTTAAGACAAATCAAAGATTTTCAGCACGCATACAACACATACATAGCAACTGAGCGATGTTGAGCTTCATAGCTTTAACCGTCTTCTCTGACGTGACCTGCAAATATGGGGAAAATTGCGCTTTTTTGTAATTTCATCGCAATTTACGACAAAAGGTATGCATCGTAGGAAAGAAATAAGACCAGATTCTTTATCGGGACGTTAAACCACGTCGGGTAGCATGCTTTCAGTATTTGTACTTTCGTACTAAACACGAATTCAAGGTAGATGCATTATATTAAGCCCTGTAGATTATGTATTCTGTAAGGTAGCTCAAAGATTTTCAGCACACATAAAGAAGATGTATAGCACTTTTCACTGGGCGATCTCCAGCTTTTTCAACCGTTTTCTGTCAAGTGACCTGCAGAAATGGGGAAAATTGCGCTTTTTCGCGTTTTGATCGCAGTTTGCGACAAAAATATGCATCGTAGCAAAGAAATAAGATCAGATTCGTGACCTGGACGTCAAACTACGTTAGTTAGCATGTTTTGAAGACTCAAATTCAAAATTTTTGTTTTCACATGACATCACTTCGGGTTATATGCGCAAGTATTGCATTCCTTTTTCGGTCAAGCTATTTCATAGTCAACAACTGTTACATGTGGAAAATTTCAGGTCAGTCGGATTCGGGGTTCGGAAGAAAATGCCTCTCAAAACTTTTAGTAGCAAACCAAAATGGCGGCTAGATCACGTGACCTAGGACACCTGAACTTTTACCCACACGAAAGACAGTCCTCAGACCTACTACCCACCTAAATTTCACACAATTTTGCCATGCCATTTTAGCGGCAGAAGTTTTTCAATTCTCAACTTGCAATAATGGCGAATTTTGGGGGGCATGTACTACTTCCGGTTTGCTGACGTCATATCCCGTTTTGTAAAATTTGTCTCCATACCTGGGGATGAGGTTAGCCCTGAAAATTGCGACTGTAGCTTCATTGGTTATAGAGATATTCCCATTTTCATTTTTGATAGCTTGAATTCCGGTTTCCCAAAATTTGCATGTCTGAACTCAGCGTCCAAAACTGCATCAGGTAGGACTGTTTGTTGGACACCATGAGTAAAAGTCTAGGAATTATTGGCAAAAAGCCAATTTTTCCGTCACATGACATATTCAACCAATAGCGAGCTTGAATAATCTTCAAAGCAGGAAGTTTTCGTTATCAACCCCGAATGTAGCTAGGCTTTGTGCAACGACAGTTTGAATTTCATCCCAATCGCATCAGCCTTTCTGGAGAAGAAGATTTTTAAAGGTTTTCATCAAAACCCAATATGGCCGCCAAGTCACATGGGCATATCTGCCCAAAATATTCGGTGCACAACTTCAAGTCACACGCAGACAAACATACTAAAATTTCATAAACTTCAGTCTAACCGTTTTGGATAGAATTGCGTCAAGTTTTGCCGAGAATAATAGTAATAATAAATTTAGCTGTCACGGATAGCGATGCCGGGGTTCAAGCCAGTAGGACCTGTATGTGCATGTCTGTAACGTTTCTTTTGCTACATATACAGCAGATATGCAGGGGTTTGGACTCGGAGATTTTCAGGTTTATTTCTGCAACAGTTTTTATTCACGTTACCTTCAAATATGACGCGAAATGCGCTTTTTCGCGGTTGGATCGCAATTTGCGCCAATGTATTGCGCCATCGCAGGAAAGGAATAAGACAAGATTGTGCAGCTTACAGCATATGTCTGTGATAGGTGGTGAAATATGGCAAATTGGCTCTTTGACAAGTGGTGTCCTTATTAACTAAAAACATTTACAAAGGCACATAGTGCACACACAAGCCTGTGCACTCACCAGTTTTAAGCTTTAAAGCTGTATCGTTAGTCTCGCACTTGACTTCCATATTGACTTGACTTTTAGCGACAATTCTATACATCAGAGAGAAGAAGGAAGGCCAGATACTTCATTAGGCCAGATTCGTGATCTAGATGTCAAATTAGGTCGGGTAGCATATTTGCAGTATTTGTACATTCATCCTAAACACGAATTCATTGTATATATCCATTATATAGCAGAAAGATGAAAATTTGACGAATATAGTAAATCGGAATTTTGTCAACTTTTAAAACTCAGGACATCCTGACTAGTATACTGTCTGACTCACAGGTATTATTTCTATCTTTTAACCTGGGAGGTACCGGAGGTACCGTGGTGACGTCATGTGACGTCATATGACGTGATAGGTTGAGAGGGGGTAGGGGGTCATGGAGTGCACCAGATTATGGGTGCATATAGAGAAATAGGCTTATCAATGGGTTGTGTGTACAGAAATACAGTATACCATACGGTGTGAAATATTAACTTTTAGTTGAAATATAAATTTAAATAATTAGAAAAAATATATATAGACATTCGTAATGTATTAAATTCTTTCTCAGTAAGGGTGGGAATACCGGTGTTATATGTGGATGGGAGCGGATATAATTTGCTGTATGTAAATGTATGTAAAATCGGTAGCAAATCGGTTAAGGGTGGTTGAATGTCGGGAGGGCTTTTTTTTTGGTTTTACATAAAAACGGACAAATCACAGACATTAAACGAACCAAACATGGACCATATATGTTGTGCTAAGATTTGAAAGTTCTTTCGGGGGAAAAGGTCGCCTTCAAAACAAGGCGATTGGAGGCGGTTTGCACGCCAGGGACTGAGTGGCGTACCGTGGTAGCCGGTGACAGTGGCGGGGTGGATGGACTCCTGCTCTCCTCATCCTGCAGCAGGCCATGTTCAATCTCATCCACGCCGACTTCATGCCACCTCAGGTGATGACCGCTTCTGCGTAGTATACTGTGCCCTCCCTGCAGTTGTGGATCGCCATGTAGTAATCCACACAGGCCCTGGCGTACTTCCGCGCAAGAATTGGAATGGACTTCATCTCTCATCTGTAAACATGAAGAGTGGGGAAGCGAAAAGGCTTAGCGCGGGCTGGCTTTTATACAAATCAGGCGGCTTGTAAAGTCCGGTGAAGTCCGGTAAATTTCGGTAGTGCGCCAAAAAGGGCGGCGGTCACAGAGAACAATTTGAGCGTTTTTCATTGGTCGTTACTCGTCACACCACCACACAGGCTTCGGAGGTTTTCAATCCTTGCTGGTTTTCTTGTGTTCACAGATATATAAAGAACACGGTGTGAAATATTAGCTTTTAGCTGACATATAAATTAAAATAATAATAATAAAAAACATATACAAACACCTGTAATGTACGTAATTTCATTTCCAGTATGGATGTAAATTGAAGGGTTATATGTGGATGAGACTAGATATAATTTGCTGTATGTTTACTTACATGTATGTAAAATTGCTACCAAAACCAGTTAACGGACCCTGCTTGTCAGGGGAGCTAATTTTTTTTTGTTTTACATAAAACGAGCAAATCACACATATTAATATGTCGATGAAAACGAGTATATAATTTAGTGTATGTATATGTATATACATTCTTATTAAGGGGGATGAATATGTTGTGGCTTGATTTTGTTTTGTGACATAAACGGACAAATCACAGACATTAAAACGATACATGCATAATCCATATATATATATATCATGCTCAGATTTTTTGAAAGTTCCTTTCAGGAAGACATGGTTGGTCCTGAAAAGGACCGTTGGGAATGTTGGTGGGAAGTGGGGAGGGCGGTTGGTTTTTACTTTCCCACTCCGCCCTGCTGATCCCCCTTCCCCGGCGAGGTGTTCGTTGCTGGTGTGCCTGGCGGTGTCCATGGGGGAAATGACTTCCCTTGCGCCACACACTCTGCTCTCGTCGCCTCCCACCAGCCCTCTATCTCCGCTCGACTTTTCTCCACCTCCGCCACACCCATCGCTAGGAGTTTAGCGTGGATGTTTATACTAGCTTCGTATCGCTCATACGCCTTAGCATACTCGTCGATCACTGTCGAAAGCACTGCCTCATCCATTATTACCTTTTGAGTGAGTGAAAGGTTCAGTGCCACTTGAAGGGTGTTGCTTTTATATGAATCAGGTGGATACCGCTATTTTTAGAACGTGCACCAGCCAGCGCGGACCGAAGGGAAAACCGTTGCAAGCATCACAGCGGCATCTATCGGGATTCACCGTCTGTAGAGAATCCCCATTTTGAGACAGTTGTTTTTGGCATTACCCGGTACTATTGCACTTAACTGGTACAACGGGAAATTTCCACGAGTTTTAGCATGACGCAAAAAAATTTCCCCTAGTTTTTTGCGTTATACACTTCATCGGCCGTCTCGGCGACACTACGCTCGTAACAGTTATTGTGTGCAGATTAGACAGTCGGTGGCAAGCTGATTTGGTTGTCATGAGTAAACTAGCCAGGTATAATTCAGGCAACCATTACTTGCTCACATGCATCGATATTCTTTCTAAATATGCTTGGGTAGTCCCCGTACCTACCAAGACAGGTGCTAATCTTATTGACGCGTTTAAAAGGATATTCAAGTCTGGGCGAAAACCATTATTTTTACAAACTGATGAAGGAACAGAGTTTCTCAACAAGCCATTTCAAACATTTTTAAAGAAGCATGGGATTTTTTATTTTCATACATTTAATGAAACGAAAGACTCCGTAATTGAGCGGTTTAATTGCACCTTTAAAGGTCGCATGTTTGAATATTTTACCACTAATGACACTCGACGTTACCTGGATGTTTTACCTGGCTTAACACAGGGTTACAATCGTGCGTATTACCGCGGCATTCAGCGAGCCCTGATTACCGCTACAGCTGACAATGAACATGAAGTCCGGGCTATATTATATATCTCTTTGAAGTCCTGGTGCAGTCGGCGAATTTATCGGTATAAAATAGGATATTTCGTTCGCATTAGTAAAGTCAAGAGTACTTTGGAGAAGTCTTACTTATCTAATTGGAGTCAAGAAATTTTCCGCGTTGTAGCACGGCATCCTCGGAAACATGTGGTGTATACATTAGCTGATTTGAATGGAGAAAGACTCTGGGGGACATTTTATGCGACAGAACTCCAACCCGTTAGAACAACGCTTGATACGTACTATCAACTGGAGAGAGTATTAGATAGCATAAAAGAACGTGGCAAAACATAATACTTGGTGAAATGGCGAGACTGACCAGCTAGTTTTAATTCGTGGGTGCCAGCGAGAAATGTGAAACGTATTTAAAAACAATTTTCATTCTACCTCAGTCTCCCCTCACGATGCCTAAGTGTGTGGATGACTGCGTGCGAAGTCTGCGTGAGAATAAAGGCACCAATATAATTGCATATATTGGATTGTTAATCGGTGGACTGGGAATAGATTTAAAATTCCCAAATGACTGAAGACAAATATTTGTTAGGCATCCTGCAAGAGCGATTGAACAAGACCCTATTTGATAAGTTATTGAGGAATAAGACGGAGCAGTTTCCCTAGGTATTTAGCAGGTGCCATAGATTACTCGGGAGAATTACCTCGATTCCTTCTTCTTCTCCGGTGCCTACTCAACCTCCAGCTTACCAAAGCCCGAACACAGCGCCTAGTATTCGAGATATTACTGGGCGAATTTGGCCTAGCGATAATACTGAGCAAACTAAGCGCAAGACTGAATTCACTACAGCACCTGTACAGGTGAATTCATCTCAACACACCTCTGTATCTTACCGGCCCCAACCTGGTCAATCTAAGCCATTTTCCTTCAACTTGACTTTGCCACTAAGCCCATGGATGTACCATGGAGCCACCCATTTACCTGCCTTGTCAGCGGACCGGCCGGAAGTGGGAAATCGGTCTTCGTCAAACGTGTTGTAGAGCAAGCTATCCCACTTATTCATCCATCTCCTCAGCGTGTAGTATGGGGTTACGCCGAGTGGCAACCCATATACGCTACCTTATCAAATGTCGAATTTCAAGAAGGAGTACCTAGTCCGACAGCGTTTAATCCTGAGGAACTAACTTTAGTAATTGTTGATGATTTAATGGCTGAAGCAGACGAGCGTGAAACAGACCTATTTACGGAGGGAAGTCACCATCGTAATATCAGTGTGATCTACATTGTGCAGAATCTGTTTAACAAAAGCAAAGACCATAGAACGATTAGGTTAAACTCTCGTTATTTAGTCGTCTTTAAAAACCCTCGAGACTCTTCTCAAATTACTACCATTGCTAAACAAAAACTCAGTACGTGCAAGAGGCCTTTAAAGATGCCACATCCGAACCTTACGGATATTTGCTTGTTGATTTCAAGCAAACTACACCCAATCACCTCCGTTTGCGTACGCATATTTTCTCTGACGATTCCATGTAGTTTGTCTACCTCCCTAAATCATGAAAATATGAACTTACAAGGGGGGTGGGATAACTCTCACAGGCATATGCAATGAAACTTCCCGACATATCACTTACTACGTCATTATATAATTAGACACTGACCATGTCAGCACGATTACGTCGCCTTACACCTTTGCTAAAAGTTCTGGTCAAAGGTGACCAGCAAGTTAAGGACGCAATTCTTCGCGGACCTAATGCTGAATTTATTCCCTGTATATCCGAGGTTTGTAAGAACATTTTAATTGGAAATATCCCATTGACACGAGCTCAAAATCCCCGGTTATGTCCGCACAAGACACATCTACGTGCACTAGTAAACAAGCGCAATCCACTTCATCGCAAACGGACCATCATAGAGAAAGGTGGAATATCACTTCTCCTTCTGGGCCTTCTTCTTGCGGCCTCTTTTCTAGGTAATTTGTTTAACGGCGGCCGTCGTTAAGAAAAAAAAATGTCTCATATGAAGAAAATGGTCCTATTTGAACCTCGTTTGTTGGAAGGATTGTTTCGGCCCACTTCACCTTACCCTGTACCGTCTACTGTCAAACTCCTCAACACATTAGATAGAGATATGGAAAGGCTTTTAAAGAATGGGACATTGTCGAATGAAGATAAAATTTACCAGTACCCTTCAACGTGCCCTTCAGCGATACTTGACATTTCACAACCAGTACCAGCAAAGTCTCAATGCGCCGCCGCCGGCTAAGCCGTTTACAACCATACCCGCTGCTTCACCTGCTGCATCTGTGCCCCCTCAAGCACCCTGGGACGCACAAGAAAAAGAGAAGGAAGCAACAGATTTAGGTCACCTCCAATTTCTCAGAACAAGAAGCGTAAATCAAAGCCTAAAAATCAAGAGCTGAATGGGAACGACCACAGGAGGCGTATATAGGAGGGGTATACCACCACCCCAACCAAGACCCTATCTCGTGGTGATTCAAAGATCAAAAATAAAATTACCAAACCTCTGCGGGGGTCTCCTTATTAAAAACGCGGTTCTTCGTGCTATAGAGTTCCTTGGAGTCTGAGACGTGAGATAAACAGCATATTTTATATGACGTTACCGAGCAACAGCTCGATGGACTATTTCCCAAATAATACGTTAGCTAATTACACTACCCAACTCCATAGACCGGTTCATCTCTCAGGTGATTGGGATTGCAGTTTGGTGGAAATACAGTACCCGCGATTGTGGCCTTATGTCGCAGCCGGTGAGATCTGGTTTATGGTGAACAAGGACGATTTCTCGCATTACGAACGATTTGTATTACCCAAAGGCTTTTACCCGACACCGGAATCACTCACCTCTGGCCTCAACGCCCAACTGATGGCTGGCACTAGCCTTTTTCTTTGACCTAAAGCGGACCAAATTGTGTTTGGGCATCAAAAATATTCTGACAAATATGCACTGGAATTTAAATCACGCCAAACTGTGGGGTTTAGTCCGCGCTGAGATGAAATTTGCGGATTCACTCCTGCGAAGTCGCTGATGTTAACAGGAGCGGAAACGATGCACTTTGGTTCAACTCGTCAGACACGAATGGTGCCCAACCTTTACATATATTCGGATGTCCTCGAACCTCGTGTAGTAGAAGATGTATTAGCTCCACTACTTCGTGCGGTAGCTGTTCGGGGAACGTGTGGAGATCACGTTAGCAAGTCCTTTTCACATATCAAGTACGTTCCTGTACTGAAGAGGGATTTTTCAACCACTGAAATAGATATCAGGGACGACACAGGTGAACGTGTTCCATTTCAGCGCGGGAAAGTGTTGGTAACACTTCATGAGGGGCGGAGATTACCTCTTCTTTAACACACACACACAAAAAAACATTTAAAAAATTGACGGTGACCGCACGAGGATTCGAACCTGTGATCTTCCTATCGTTCATACAGGATGTCAGATACGCGTCAACCTTACATCACGTACTACTGCAACGCAGCTGGGGGCGGTAATTTTCCTGTCTTTCAGGGTGCCCCGATAAAACGAGGTTATGGATTAGGCATGTCCTGATGCCCATTGCCAAAACCGTGGGAAAAACGATGCTACGGACGGCTCTGGGGGCTGCTGGTGATACACTGTTTTGCGGCAAGTCACCGAAGGAAGCCATGAAACAACGTAGTAAGGCTGCAGGTAAACGGCTGTTAGGGAGTGCTAAACGTGCACTGGCGAGAGAAGTCCCTCGTATTCTCGTTGTATCTACACCTGGGGCAGGGCGACGTCCACCAGGTAAACCAGCTCACCAGCGCCGTATAAAACGCCCTGCTGCACATCACCTCATCAGTTAGCGTAGAAGGCATGTTGGATAAGGTAGACTCCCCAGAGTTATTTTTTTAGACACCTATATTTGTCCTACCATGGCTTTACAGCACCCAAATTCAGCCCGATCAGTGAACAGTGAATTTGATTTGTGGGCTTTACCCCCGACTCAAAGAAGTGTACACTAAGGACGATGGGATACCCACAACCCTATTGCTGGCATTGTGGACCGTGGGCCTGTAGAATTTTTTATTAGCAACGGGGATTCGGACACTTACTTGGACTTGGCTAACTCGTATTTGTATGTGAAAGCCAAAATAGCGAAAGGTAATGGGGATGATTTACCACGGGATGCGGCCGTGGCATCTGTGGCTACATTCTATGTGGCAGCAAGTAGACGTCGCTATCAATGGTAAATTTATTACACCGTCAACGAATATGTACCCTTACCGGGTACGTAGAAACCTTACTTATCTGTGTGCAGGAAGCTAAAAGAACTTGGTTGAAAGGAAGTGGATGGTATAAAGATACTCCTGGACAAACGGAGACTAAAACTAATCAAAACGATGGATTTCACAGAGGAAGGGCCTTGGCTGCCGGAAGTCGATCGATTAATATGATGGGGAGATTACATTGTGACTTGTTTCAACAAGATTGTTATTTGTTAAACAATGTCACGGTTCGAGACCCGGAGCGGAAACAGCTTTGCAATGATATCAACGCTCCAACATGGGGAAGGAGACGATGCACAGGAGGCTGATTACAAGACAGTCCTTGAGGAAGTGACAATGTTTATACGGAAAATCAAAGTCACCCCAGGTGTTCTGCTAGGGCATTTGAAAGCCTTGGAGAAAGCACCAGCCAAGTACCCGATTCGGCGTGTATTGACCAAGTATTTCAATGTAGGTATAGGACATACCACAGTGAATGAGCAAAACCTATTTTTAGGCACTCTTCCTCAGCGTCTCGTCATAGGGTGTGTACAAAACACGACATTTAAATGACGATACGATGAAAATCCCTTCGCATTCAACCCTCTTAACATAAGCTACGTGGCCTTACACGTGAACGGACGTCAGATACCAGCCAAGCCACTCACTCCAAATTTTCCAGCTCATAATTACATCCGATCTTATATGAACTTATTCGCTGCCACGGGTAAAGTTGGAATAGATAGAGGAAACGATATCACATGTAGTGATTTCCGCGATGGGTACACCCTGTTCGCCTTTGATTTGACTGCTGACCAGCACAACGAGCAACAGTTGAACGTCAGTCAGAAGGGTGATCTCCGCTTGGAAATGAGATTTTCCACACCTCTACTTCAATCTACTACCATCAATTGCTATTTTGAATTTCAAAATATCATTGAGATTGATAAGACTCGCACAGTCTTGTGTGATTTCACCAATTAAACAAAAAAAAATCGACGTTAACTGCTCCAGGATTTGAACTCCCAACTTCAGTCGTGATCTCATACTTCTAACGAATGACGTCATGAACAGCGAGCAATTATTACAATGTGTTCAAACGGATCCTTATACACGTGACTTGGTGCAAGGTGTGCTCCCTTGGAATGATTTACCTGCACGAATGCCACATCGACCTGCTATATATATTTTAAACACCGATCCCTGTACGAAACCTGGTACACATTGGATTGCCCTATACATACATTATGAGGAAACCACACATCACTTGTCTGGAGATTATTTTGACTCTTATGCACTTCCACCCTGGCATAAGGAGGTAGAGACGTGGCTAAATCGGGGTATATACCATTGGCAACCGAATCACCGTCCTATAGAATGTTTAAATACCGCTGTGTGCAGTCAGTATTGTTTGTATTTTGCGCTCCATCGAGCTAGAGGATAAACAATGAACTGTATTACACAAACATTTAATTCTCCACCCACAGATTATACCAATGATCTATTGGTTTATGACTGGGCTGAGAGATTTTTCGGTATCCACCCACCTTTCTTTGGTGATTACAAAAAATAGATCCGCATTTTTACGAAGATTGTAATAAATCATAATTGAATGAAATAACCAGTTAATCAGACTTTTTTTATGTGTTCTTCCATGTTTATTGTTGTTGTACAAACATATGCTTATAACAAGGAATATGTTAGTATAGTGTTGAACAGAGGCTGTATTTGCTGACTAGAACAATGCATATATATATATATATTGATGAGTGTTGTTTAAAAATGACATGTTTAATTCCAGTTGTTTGTTCTTGTTTATTGAACCAAAAAATTAATAAAAATTGAGATCT
Organism: Acanthopleura granulata; assembly: GCA_016165875.1. Classification (NCBI taxonomy): domain Eukaryota; kingdom Metazoa; phylum Mollusca; class Polyplacophora; order Chitonida; family Chitonidae; genus Acanthopleura; species Acanthopleura granulata. The sequence continues at coordinate 9,731,957 of JABBOT010000016.1, forward strand.
CACCAAAATAACATGTTTTCTTTGTTTTATTTACAAAATATTCAAAATCTTAAAATATATTTACATATGTATCTAAATATCCAGGTAAGTCGCGCTTACCCCGTCAGACAAAATTTTACCTTTAGCATACAAGTACGTGAAAGCGTTCTTATGCTGTGTATAGGAACACATTTGATGTCCACGTACACGCATGCCACGATTTACTCCGGCTGCACTTCGTCCTTTCTGGAGCATCGAGAGATACAAATCCTTTTGAGCGCTGTGACGGTTTACTCCTTTGCAGGAAAATTTGTCAGCATCCATACTGTCCCCAGCGCAGTAGTAATGTGTTTTGGAACATAAAGCGATAACACCATCCCCACTCCATTCTACTTTAAACAGACCTGGCGTATGTTTGTCATTATGATAATAATCGCGACGAGGTAACCAGCGGTCACGCTCAGCCTCGTAAGCCTCTCGTAGATCAGGCTTAACTAATGATTCCCAATTAGGATCCGACCATGCAATGTAAGCTGAATCTCTATCTGTCTGCAAGAGTTGATAATCACTGGAATGAAAATATTTTGCCAGGAGATCGGAATAGAATTCCAGCATGCGGAGTTTGGCATACTGATATACCACACACCCTATCTGTAAGGGTAAATTATACGAGATCCGTTGCTTAGTGCACGTGACCTCATACGTATCATCATCAATTTCCTCCACGTTAATACATGCATGTGAATTGACTAATTTCCGACCTTTCTGTAGCGTGCACACTTTCACATTCACGTGGCGGACTTGATTAGTAATTGTCTTTCCATACCCCGAATTTCCTAATAGCTTCATCGTTTCACCTTGCTGGGATCTACACCCCCTTGACGTTGTGCTTGAGTCACGTGATCAGCAAAGGTACGAAAGCAGGTTTCAGGTGTGTATTGAACAGCTTGATACACACGCGAGTTACAACCAGTCCAAATACTATCTTAGCAGAGGGTGCCCAAGAGAATTTTCGTCTCACACATACTTCCGATTAATGTACGGCGGGGCTGGGTCATAATATTATTGGCCTTGGCATATTCTTTCATAGTCGGACCGATATCTTTTACAGTGATATTTGCGTTTTTAAATATCGGCCGACATTCAGCTAAAGTTGATAATAATTCTTGGGGGACATGAATGTCACATTTCACAAACCCATACAGTTGCTGGTCCAGAACTGATTTTAATAATTGATCTTCAGTAAGATGAGGTGGTGGAGGAGTATAGTAATGTCGGAGAAATGCTTGAAGAGTAGAGTCAGTCCGCTTTTACTGAAGAAAAAAACATTCCCATGTTTCCACAACCTGGAAGTTGAGATGCTCGAAATATGCTTGGTGCTCATTCGTCTCGTTCTGAAGTTCTTCCGGTGAAAGACCACGCCCAGTGTTATAGCGGAGCTCACCTGTTGAAGTATAGTTGAGATGACACCCATGGAAATGCCAGTAACATCCTTAGAACTGCATCGATACAAGCATATATATATATATAAGTATAAAGCATGTACATTGTTTAAAAAAAAAATTCACTGACCCCGCCTGGACCCACGCCCACACAGATGCATATATGTATACATATTTGTATATACATGTGTATATTCCAAATCTTATAAATTATAACACTACATTTACCCAATCTTTTTTTTCATACACTGCAAAGCCGTCAACAGGGAGCCGACGATCGCCAATTATCTGTTCCACATCGTTCAGCCGATGACGAATAGGGACGCCCAGCTGAGCCGCTTGCCAGTCTAGCCACTGTTCAGCCAGTCGGGGTTTTTTGGACTCCTTCGGATAAAAATTTATAGTGTCTTGTCTCTCTTCTTCTATGGGTAGCCAACATATATAATGTCCAGCCGGCATAGGTGATGCTAAGCAAGCTAGGTTTAACGCATTAGCGTCAAAGCCGACAATTCCCTGGCATAATTCCCCCCCCCCCCGCCCTTATACGAGTCACTCCCTTCTCATGATAGCGATGAAATACAATACTTGGTCCCCTGACAATATTGGATCTCAGACATTGATAAAGATCTTTATCTGCTTCTCCTATTAAGGAAAAATAAGTTGGGAGATTTTCAAACAAGTAACGTAAAGAGACCCCAGGAATACTAATGCAGTTTATAAATATACCTACACGCATGGTTTGATAAAACGCTGACATCTTCCCCAAAGCTTCAAGAAATGGAATGACGTCGAGATTATTGTACCAAATCAGAAAATCACGAAGGGTCCTCATTCCGTGTGATTGCCACACATTCTCCAAAGCACGGTAGCCTTGTTCAGAGCAAAAAGTCCCTTTTAACTTGTTATGGAAAGCTTCACGCGGCGGGAGATTTGCCTCATCTAAACGTGCTAAACTATCCAAGTATTCGTAACAAAACTGTCCTTTGGTCACCTGACATTCATAAGCTTTGACCCATTTATCATAATCATAATTCGGGATAAATAATTTCGCACGTCTAAAAATCTCAGCTGACCTGTAGACACGCTCATGTGATAATTATTCCGCTTGATAACGTATTTTAACCCATCTGTTTTCACTAAAAACGGATACAGCTGTCGCTTTATTAAATTAAAATTATATTTCCCAGAATTAAAACCCAAAACACGGAGTTCGGTCAGGTATGTTAAAAGTCGCTCCTTCAGTTTTTCTGTGTAAGATTTCTTTCTCGTTTCGCAGGTAAAGTCACATAGCGCGGCCCTGTGATGGTAATTTTGACACAACAGCTTAAAGCTAGCTTCACTGATCTCAGTGAGATATGCCATCATAGTTTCAATCAAAGCATGCGGATTACCCGTTGATACAAAACACATAGGTTTGTCATATCCAGGAACGTTACTGTTAATAGACACGCTCATGGTAATATGGAGGGCAGTCCATTCTGTGTTTTCAACACAGTTAGCTGCAGAAGGATCTAATTTTTGGATATGCCTCAAAATCAAACCAAGCTCTATATGGGAAATACCTGTCCTCTTCAGCAACATCAGTGATTCCTTCGTCAGCTAACTGCTCGAAAACAGTGGCTTTGTTTTTAAACACACCGCCCGGGTACACTCGTTTGATAACCCCATCACAAGTCCGTGCATGCCGTTTTAATTTCCAGGCCTTGGGAAATGCTTTATGACAAACCCTGCACAGGTAAGAACGAGCGGATAAAGTCATATCTTTCACCACGCTAAAATGCTTCTCATATAAATTAAGAGTCAAAGTAGCAGCATATCGCTTGGGAGATCGATGAAGAATCTCAGCGCACACATCTTTATCAACCACTACCAGTTCATATACAAATATGTTTACGTTAAATAAATCCTCGAGAAACGGGAGTTCGCTGAGCGGGACACCTCGGAAATACCTGGCTTCCATACCTTTAGCTTTCAAGTAAATTTTTAAATAACCCTTAGCTTTAACAGTACAGTATTTGGGATTAGTGTTGTCTAGGTGAAAGGCTAAACAACGGAACAAGCACAAATGATCATCGTAAGCTCCATTGCTTCCACTCGCCATGCTGTGCAAGCCTTTATTATTCAGGACGTGCCCAGGTAAATCTACTGGCGCACCGATGGTGGTGGCATGTGGTTTATGCACATAAAAGGCGACATTAGTCACACTGTCTACCACCCATTTGGTATTTGGGCGCTGTTGTCGGGCTGATTCGATCGGATCGATAGCTGACAAATCAGCAGTAAGTGTTTGTATATCTCCATAGGTGTGAACATACCGACATTCTGAGAGTATTCTTGTATTTGTACTCGGAGAGAAATAACGCAATTGGTCCTTATCTCGGTGACGTAAAATGAAACCATAAGCTAGGCTGACACGGAAAGCTGCAGGCTGGTCAAGAAACACCTGTTCCAGGTGTGGAACTAAAGGATAGAGGTCCATGATTCGGAAGTTACACACATCCTGCAAAAGCCGATGGCGATGAACTTGCTGGCGGATAGCGCCTCAGTGACGTTGGTATATGTCCCGTAAGGCTGGAACTGTAGGTAACTCATCATATGAAGGTGTGATGGGGTCCGAGCGAAATGAATTAGGGCTAATATTAAGGTTAACGCGACCCTTTACAATCCCTCAAGAAGAAACGAAATCGATCCAAGAAAAACAATACATTCAAACGTCGAGCTCGCAGGAAGAAGACTCGGGGAAATAATTTACAGCTAGCTATGCTGTGAAAATTCCCACATCGGAGACTTAGAAATAGCTATGAATCTCCTGGAGATTTCTATCGCCGTGTAACTCATACCTAGTGATTTTTGACAACCCAACGAAAACAAACAGACCAACCAATCAACCAACCCGACCTGACCATAGACCTTATAAAAAAGGTCGCCCTATTCTGTCGAAAGAGTCTTTCTAATAGAAAAGCACTACATTATTTTCACAGTTACTTATTTGTCTTTTAATATATGTTTTGTGTTGTGTACATCGTAATTATATTCTATTATATATAAACAGATTGTATTATGTGTGTATAATTAAGTTTTATATGTGTGCAGGAATATATATACATGTGTGTATTTAAAATACGCAGTTCACATAGGCGATATCGCTATGTTAGTAAAACACAGGGATTGAAAATCCACAGCCGCTGGTACGACATAGCCCCTCTCACCCAATCAAATGCTCGGAATTTTGCTCTTTATTCGGTCCGCAGTTTTGGGGGCTCTGTCAAACTTTACAAGCCGGCCAATTCATATAAAAGGGAAACTCACTCACTTGCCACTACACACGTTAACATTGCTAAGGAAGAGCTACAGCGACGTGCGCTCGCATACGGGCAAGCCTGTGCGCTATATGAAGAGACCGTGAAATACGCTATACATGACTGCACGTGGGAAATGCCGATAACACCGGGCAACGAGTTAGCCAGCCAGCGCAGCACACAAAGCCGGCCAGTGGTGTGAGGCAAGTCGCACCGCTACCGTAGTGTACCGTGCAATCCAAAGGCCCTTTTCAGAGCCAAACCAATTCTTCTAAAAAGATTTTGCTTTCGAAATTTGACCACGTTATATGTATTGAGTTATGTATGTCTCGTTTTAATGCTTGTGATTTGTCCGTTTTATGTAAAAACAAACACAAAATACCATCCCTCCTGACATGCAGCCCTATGATAACTGGTTTGCTAGCGATTTTTTTCTTCACATACATGCATGCACATACATACATGTATGTATGTGCATGCAAACTATACCAGCAAACTATATGTAGCAAACTATACCAGGGTTTGTTTTGTTTTGTTTTTTTTTTCATCCCACATATAACACTACCATTTACTCCCTTACTAGGGAAAACAAATCATGTACATATCCTTTCTAATTATTAAATTTATATGTCAAAACTAAAAGCTGATATTTTCACAACCCATTTGCTTTTTTTTATATTTCTGTGCATACAAGGAAGCTATTGATATCTCTCTATATGCTGTCATAGTTCTGTGTACTGTATGACCCCTGCTAGAGCGAAATATTGTTTTTAATATCAGCGCAATATACTATAAGGCAAACCGCTATGCTATAGTGAAACACAAGGATTGAAAATTTCCTAGCACTGCTCAGACGTCGCCCACTATCGACCAATCAGAACAGCAGAATTTGCCCTGCCTTCAGCTCTTACCGATAGAGCGTACATCCGCTGTTGTGCTTCTCTAGGGGTGTAAAACACGAATTATCTCTTTACCGCTTTCGTATTTTATACCCACGCTGACGAATTAGAGATATTAAGTACTTATATTTTTTAATTATTAAGATTATATCTCAATAAAAGTTGATATTTAACGCTATATTTTGATATTTCCATCCAAAAAAGAGACACTGTGGGAAAACAATGCTGGTAAATGCAGAAAGCCCACGTGACCGCTGTGAACCAATGAGAAATGGTGAAATTGCTCTCTGACCGCCGCGCTTTTTTTGGCATGCTGCTGCCGGAGTTTACAAGCACCGGTATATTTATTTCATAAAAACAACTCCTGGAGTACACCCGTCCGCTCCTTTTTTTTCTTCACCAATCACCGCTCAGATAATTCAAAAAGCGCTGCTGCCGTTTAGATCCGAGCTGCTGCTATATAGTGTGTGAACATTAGTGACAGACGCACAGTCAGTCTACTGCATTTCTGCGGGAGCTGATTTCACGCCAAAAGGCGAAAGAGAGAGAGATTATGGATTCACTCACCGAGATGATAATTCGATTACGAGACTGCCCCTGGGTAGTGGTACGTACAGGGGACCCCGAAATAAATGGCGCTTCCTCCTGAAGAAACGACTGGAATACTTTTACAAGGAGTATGAAACCGCCTATTTAAAATACAACGAAGCCTTGGAACGGTTGCTACATGTGCAAACTTTCAGGTCAATCGGACTAAGGGTTCGGCAAAAAGTGCCTCTCAAAAGTTTTCCTATCAACCCTCATGGCGGTCATGTCACGTGATCTAGGACACTAAAAGTTTTACTCATGAAAAACAGTCCCAGACATACTATATTCCTAAATTTCACCATTTTAGGCGCAGAAGTTTTTCAGTTTTGAAACTTGCCAAAAATGGCGATTTTTTTCCTTCAAATTGTGTGCCCATTGGTCAGTCATATGATTTAGCGGTCATTTTGAATTTCATTGTTCAGCCTAAAAAATCTTCCTCTCAAAAACGGGTCAAGACATCGAAAAGAATTTCCATTTGCTGTTTCTGGGTGGATGGCCCTACTCAGTTAACCTTACAGGTCAAATCTGATATGCAAATTATGCTATGTAAATGACCTCTGAAGTTACGTAGAAATTGGGTCACCTATAAACACTCTCTAAAATGATTAACCAAACATACTGTCTGGTGCTCCTTGTTGTCATTATTACACATCTACAAGAACTAGTTTCATACATTGTATAGTTTTGAAGTTTTTACTAAGAAACCAACAAAAATTTCTCAAAATTCTCCCATTTGAACAACAGAAATCCCTACCTGTGGTTTGGCTGACTTGAGCGGAGTAATACAATTCTGTCTGGCACTGGGACCAGTAGATGAAAGTCTCCTCCTACATGTGACAGGGCCCTTGTATCTGACAAAACTTTTTAATTCTCGGATTTCAGTGATGAATAAAGAGTAAATTGTTTTACCATAAATACCACATAGTCTTTTTTAAGTACTTGGATAAACTCCTGTGTGCATGTGAATAGTGAGATCGTTGATGGGGAGAAGATCCATAAAAGGAACGAAACGAGTCATGCGAATCGATACTGAAAGAGCGAGAAAGTGCTGTGCTATCAGCTCAGTTTGTTTAGCTCTGACTCTTCTTCATTGTTATTTTCAAACTACAACAGATGCTGGCGATAGTTCGAGATCCATCACATTATCTCAAAGGATGGACTGCTTCTGTATCGCCTGCATTCAGCTATAAACCGTGGTACAAGCAAAGCTGTCGGAGCAACAGGCATTAGGATTAACCTGGAAAAGGACGGTAAAAGGAAGAAATGGGGCTCTTGGTAATGAGGCCATTGATGAATGATGTGGTTGACGAGTTGTTGCCTTTAGTGTTGCGAGTTCCTGCAAGAGTGGTGAAAACACCAAAACTGAGGAATTTAGAAAGGGACATCTTTGACAAGACACATTTGAAGTTATCACACATGACTACAAGCCACAAATTATAATGTTTGATATTTTGCATAAAAGTGACGGTGGATAATTTAACTTCCCCACAAGTCATCAGGGACAACAGTTTTACATGTCTTTCATTATTCAGTCAGTAATATTAGGGTATCTAGTATACCTGTGTGCAAATATATATTATAGGTGCAACCGTATCCTGTTTTGGGCGGCATTATGTTAAATATGTTGACGTTTCCTTTACCACCAGAGCAGAGCGTTTTAAATCAGAATCTCTGATGAGACAGTAGCTCTACTGGTTGGGAAAAAATTATCACAAAAGTTATTTGTGTATAATCGACAATGAACAATCAAAATTGAAAATTACTACGAATTATGTATCTTGATTCACTTGTACCCAATTTGTTGAAATTGAACAAAAAATGTAACAGTAATTAGTAGCATCTTGAAGGAAATGTTAACATTTGCCATTTGAAAAGACAGACAGACGTACAGCCGATCATCGAAAATGGTTGTCGAAGAGGCTGTCGACATGATATTGCATCTGCAGCCACAGTTTAAAAATGGCTTGGAATTTATATAGAGACTTTGTTTTCCTCTTACACTGAAGCATCTGTAGTTTCCATATACATGTTGTGATCAACCTTTCCTCTTTTTAGCAAAGTTTATTTACATAGATGGCCGTCCCTAAAGTACGTGCGGTCAAATTTTTGACAGTCCTTCCCTTGCACGAATCTTGTACGATATGCCCTAACCCAACCTCCCCCCCCCCCACCTCCCTCCCCAGCCATGTGCGTAGTGCGTTGAACCACACTTAGGTACCGAACTATGACAATGGAGAAGTGCGGCCAATACTTCATGAAGGCTGGTACCACGGGAGAATAAACGGCTTTAATTTCTCTCATTTGTCAGTGAGTTAACTCTCTGGCTGATTTATCAGGGATGGTTTTCACTTCCTTCCAAAGCTGCTGACAATCGTCCTAGCACTGGTTTTTGTGTTGAACATGGGACCGTTTTTTATGACCTAGTGGTTAGAGACCTGGTCTCGAGGGCGGAAAATACAGGATCATTCCTGGGTTGGGTCACACGAAAGAATTTTAAAGTTCTACCAATTTTTCGCCAATATTTTCACATTAAATACCGGTGTAGTACAACATGTAACAGACAGAGGCTCTTTAGCAGCTAAAGATATGTGTGACGTCCCTTTTATTAAGCCGGTTCAACATGGTCCATAAAGTCCAATACAATCAAAATGTTTGACAGTATAATTTGGTGGGGAAAATGTAAAAAAAAAAGTCATTGAATGATTATTTTGATGCAGTTTTTCATGCTCTGTTCACTCATTACAACTTCAATGTTGGGTGGTCCTTCACTTTGTCAGTATTTTTGCCAAATGTCGGAAATTGAGCTTTTCTCGCAAAACATTTAAATCCAAGATTAGATAGGCCTAAGTATATAGTATTACATTGCTGTGGACGCTTCGAGAAACTGGACCCTGGGCATTTCCATACATGTGATACTTTGTAACATGCATGAATGCAAAATGAAACCAGAGTTCAATTTAACTTTACATGTAATTTCTATGCTGGTATTATGCTTGAACAGTATGGCCCGTTGGTTTCAATCTGGTTACTGTTTGCTTGCAGATGCATTTGCAGTTACAGAAATAGGCATATGCCAGTGTGTATAACCTTGCTGGAATTACGATTTCATCCAGAGATCTTTAAATGCAAAATACCAAATGCCAGACCTAGTGTTAATATCGTATATTTACTGGCATTAAGCTAAATAAAAGTTGGAATGTAATGAAAATCAATCGTGAGACTGAAAACCATTATCAGTGAGGACATTTATTTCATTGGGTTAAACAAATTCATGTGATGTTTTTCAAACATTTGCTGCATATCCTGAGGTAAATATGAAACACAAATCTTCACAGTGAAGGATAGGAAAACAGCAGAGATTAAGTGATTTACAGACATTTATACAAACAAAAACGAACAGTGATGCTTTTGTTCCATTAATGATAGAGATTGCTACAGTAGTTCTCTTGCTTCCTCCCCTGTGACGTGCAGTTCTAGTGCTGTCGCCACTTATACCGGACGCCGTCCAGGAAAAACCAGCGTATTGAAAAACAGTCCCTGTTACAAGTGCGACAAGTATATTTGGGGAGTTAGGATGTCAGGCTTCATCCACTCGTTTGAAGCAAGAGAGAGTCTTATGATTAGAAAATCTTTTTTGCGGTCCTGATTGTGTTGGTCATTGTTCAGTTCCCATGAGTCTCCTTTTTTCCATTTTTTTCAGTCATCCCATGGGTGTTTATTTTCCTCTTCTGTGTTTCAATCGAAGTAACTAAACAAGTAAGAAGGAATTGCAAACGGAGTGGCTTAACAAGTACAAAGGAATTTCAAAAGAATTGGCTAAACAAGTAACAATCAATGGCAATCGAAGTGGCTAACTAAGTAACAAGAAATTGCAAACGAAGTGGCTATTTTTCCGGCACTTCGTCGTTTATGTTTTCGGAGGCTCGTGCTATTTGGTTAAGGGGAATAGTTGTGTGTTATGTTAAGTTGTTATGTTGTTGCAATATAAACTAACCAAACTAAGGCAAATCAAGGCAAGTGAATAATAAGGCAACTGGATAACAAGGCAACAGAATAACAAAGGAACCAAATAGCAATTCAACTAAATAACAAATCGCGGGAAAGAACGGAATCGCGTCAAAGAAGGGAAGGAAGTCTGGGCGAAGCAAGGAAGGAAATCGGGGTAATTAAATAAACAAATCAAAGCAAGGCAATCAAATAAACAAATCAAGACAAAGCAATCAAATAAACAAATCAGAGCAAGGCAATCAAATAAACAAATCAGGGCAAGGCAATCAAATAAACAAATCAGGGAGAGCAAGGCAATCAAATAAGTAAGTCAAGAAAGTAAATTAACTGAAATAAACAGATCAAGGCAATTAAATAAACAAATCGCGAATCGCGGCAATTCGATAAGAAATTGTGACAAATCAATTCACTGAAAGATGTATCTAAATAAACTAATGAACTAGGTAAGGAAATTAAAGAACTAACGAAATAAGCCAGTTGTTGATATTTTTTATCAATTACTATATCTTAAATAAACTAAATAAATCTATTATTTACATGAAGTAACTAAAAGAACTAAATAAACTAAAAGGACCAAAACTCAATAGAATCAAGGCAATTAAGTAACAAATCGCAACTCGCGACACTTCGATAAGGAATCGCGACACGTTTTTTATTTTTAAATAAAGCAAGGAACTTAATATACTAAACAACTAAATAAACTAAACAAATAAAGAAATACCAAGGTAAATAACTGGCTTATGAACTATAAGATTAAATAACATAAAGAGACTGACCATCAAACAACTAAATATCTACTTCACTATCACTGTAACTAAATACTTGAAATACATTAAATGCTGTAATACCCGAACTATATAACACATCATCACACTTTTTACCCTTGACCAATAATACATATCTCTCTGCGCGCGCGCGCTGCTTCTTTCGTCCCTCTGAAACGTGTCCCATTTCAAGGGTCGATATACACAGCCCCACCCCCTCCCACCCTCTCCTCTCCATTTTGAAAAGCGGCGCACGTCAATGACAAGCACGCGGTAATTCTGTCATTATTTGGTGAGTGCAGGTGTGCTTTATTCTGCTTTTGTTTTTTGAAGCTTTCTTAGATAAGCCTGTCTTGCCTTCCCTGGTTGCCTCATTTCACTGTGAACCGAATCCAGTGTGATTTTGATTAACAATGGACCCAGTTTGGAGGATGTTGTTGAAAACAGAGAACAAAATATTGAATGTCTTCATATGTACATTACAGAGATGGAGGGGAGTGCTGCCCTTACACAGCCAGGTGGCGAAATTCCAGGTGAATCTCTTATGCACCACGGGCTGCAGGCACAGGTGGTTTGCAAACGAAAGATGTCTCATGACGAGCACATGGAAATAACGACAAGCAAATCTGTCACTATTTATTTATTTATTTATCTATTTACAACACGAACGTTTTCAAGAAATGATATAAAAATATCTCAGAAGTGAAAACCATCCTATGCTGATAACAGCAACATGTACATTATTGAACCGCTCAGTGTAAATAAATCTGAACAAACCACAACTCGACTAATGCATGATCTTGCTTCTCACGGGGCTCTCTCTGCATGCTGCACGTGCCTTACAAACAGTCTGAGGAGTTAACTGGTTTGTGGCGTAATCAAATAGAATCTGTGGCATTATTTTACCACAAGACCAGTAACATATCTGTGGTGCGTTTAGCATAAGTGGGGTGTAGAAATCTTTCCAGTCTGCTCATTTAAATATTTTTCTGTGGTAAAAGTTTAATTTTATTGCAAATTTACTTCTTTGATGAGGTTGCTCCAAAGGGGTAGGTATCCGTAATAGACTGCAGTCTCCTGCTCTCTCCATAGTACACATATGAAGATATTCAGTATTTTTGTTTCGAGCTCGTGTCTTGTAGAGGACATCATGGGTTTATTTCCGTTTCTCTAGTCTGTTCCCTTTGCTGCCCATTGCACTAAAAGTATATGGTGCAACGCTGGGGTGCTGCATAATGCCTCGGACAGTGAACACATCTCACAGTCGTCTTAAACTTAACACCCCCCACCCCCCTCATCCCCCTGCTCTAATACACTTAAATAGGTCTTGGGGTGAACAACCCGTAGAATTTAAATCTGTTGAGCTATGTACAAGTTTATTACAAGACGTAAATACCTTCCCACCACCAAAGTACATATATGAAGTAAGTAACTGTAAAACCATCCAAAATTAATGTAGTAAATACACATTTTTGAAATTTTTGAAGTGCAGTAAGTCTAGTATTCATCCGTATAACTCAACAATTTTGACACTTTTGTTGGCCTATAGTCTTTTAAGGCTATAACGGTTTACTAAGATGTGATCTTCAAACATTAAAAACACCCGCCCATTATAATTTTTAATTCCAATTTAGTTACAGGAAAACTATATATCAGAGAAAAAATAACCCAGATTCATCTTTAATACGCCTGTGGTGGGTTTTTTTTTCTTCAAAATTTAAAACCACACGATTACGTGACATAAATGACCATAATTTACGACCTTCCATGGTTTCCATACGATTTGAATAAACATCTCAAACTTTTTAGCCCTATTAGATATGCACAAGCGTATCGATTTTTAATGCAACTGGGTAACTTAAGCAGTTCTGGTGACGTTTTACAGACCATCACGTAACACGAGCACTTTGAAAAATGAACATTGGAAGTAAACAAAGACTGTCACTGGCAGTTTTCTAGAATGCAATGCTTGTACCGTCATATGCAAGAGAGAATCCTGAATAAGGTTGTGGGTCTCATTTAAACTACTAGTTGTATCACATCCTGATTTAAGCTGTTCAAATCTATTCACAGATCAAATGTACATGTACGATTTATGCCAGCCATGCATTATACGTATAAGGTCTGTTTTTCAGAAACTCCAAAGTTTCTGTGGCAAATACTTGGCTGTGCTATCTGCAATCTTTAAACCTGCACTGTTAAGCGAACAATATTTATATCCAAGTTTTAACTATTTGACAGATATAGAAGATGTTTTAAACAGATAAGGATGATATTAACAATGAAGGGCAAACAGCCAGTGTGAGAACGAGGATGATGACACCGTGTTTGTAAAGGAAGATCTCTGTCTGGAGACAGCCCTAGCAAACAATGTGAGAGATGATGCAGGTCCTTCAGAGTTTATTTGGAATATGGAATGATATCATAATAAGAAACTGTAACTTTGAGCATCAAAATTGGCATTTTATGAAAAGTATTTGCCACTAAAAATGTTTCTTTTAGTGAAACTTTAAGATATTTAGCTTATGAGCGGTACAAGTGTAGGTTACACATTGCTTGATGACAATTATTGTTTCGTGACAATTCACAGTATAAGGCATGATCCGAGATGAGGTGTCGCGTAATGCAAGGCAAAACATCCTCTAATTTTAATTACTTTTAGCACGCACCTGCAATGCAAGGCATATGGGTCAACATCTGTGTAATGAAACACATATGTATATACTCTACACAATATATAATATTCATAGTTTACGGACCCCATGTTCTTTACGAATTTTTGAATGAATAAGAAATGCTGGGAGAGTTTCGAGATTTGAGCTAGAGACACCATGATGACCGTTATGCTGTCATTTTGTTGCACACCTCAAAAATAGCAAGATGGCGGCGACACGGTCGGCTGGTTGGGTTTGGGTGTCTTTATATATTTTCAGTTGTTTATTGATTTCAAGCCCCCTGAACGCGTCAGTGAAGGACCTACCCCTACACATGATTTATTTATTTCTTTGAGTGGTGTTTTACACAATATTCAAGAATATTTCATTTATGACCACGACCAGCATTATTGTGGAACAAAACCGGACAGAGCCCAGGGGAAATCCACGACCAACCAGGTTGCTGGCAGACCTTCCCACATTTGGGCTAACTAGGAGTACTGACGCAAATCATCATTTACAGTCTTCCGTCAAGGTGGTAATTACAGGTCAGCTTTCATAGTGGAGATATATTTATCACAAACTGTTTTCAAGACGTGGGAGGGAAGGCGGGGCTCCTGGCTGTGGTTCTACTGATTTTGAGTGCAGACATTGACCTGGGCTCTAGTCCCTCCAATAAATTCTTCTCTCAAAATACAGAAAGTATATCTAGTTACAAACTTTCAATCTACATTTTGAAGAACCTGAACATGATTTCAGAACTATCACCGAACCTTGGTGAAATGAAAATAATTTGGACAGTGAAATTCTGAATGACAATTTTATTGTATTTCGCAAAACACCACCATACTTCACCTACAGTAAACAGTTTAAAACAAAAGAGAGGTGCAGTGCTAATTTCCACATGAAATATTGAGACACCCAAAAGATCCAGAAATAAACACTGAGCTCCAATCAGTGCACATTTATTTCAGGAAGAGATCTGTGCTTAATGTCTCTGTACATGTCCCCTCTGCAGTATTTCAGAAAAGGGCAAACACATATAGGGTGCAGATCAGGCAAGATGTTTTCTGGCTATCAGTACAAGTCTACGTGTACATCCATCATTGTTGCCAAGCCAGGCGGAGATCCTCACTGGTACATTTACAACGTGTACATTGTACAAGACACTACACCCTCCTCCCATGGTCGACACTCATCGGAACAGCTTGACCAGTCCCGAGCAAAACTGTACAATGCTATTGATAATTTTGTTTTTAAAAAAAATGGGGTATTAGCTATATTGGACTGTGAACTGTGGGTGCAATTGTAATTAAAACTTGGCTCTTTATTTGCTAAATGAGTGTTTTATTTGGTCAAAATGAGCAGTGATCATACATGTACAACTACAGGTAGGCTTTTGTGCAGCGTAAACCTGTTATATAGTATAAAATGTTATTTGTGATAAAGATACAAATCTAATATTTTCAACATGTTACTATTATTGACATGTGCTTTTCAAAATTATTTTTTACTGGCGACTGTATCCACAAGATTCCTTCCCATACTGTTACATTTTACAGGCATTATCACAAACAGCACCACCCACGTTCATAATTCGCATAGTATCGACACTCTCCTTGATTTATTTGAGTGATGCTCTCTGAATTTTATTTCATTTATTCATTTGATTGGCGTTTTATGCCGTACTCGAAAATATTTCATTCACACGACGGTGGCCAGCATTACTATAGAAAGAAACCAGGCAGAACCCAGTGGACACTCACGATCACCCTCAAGTTGCTGGTAGACCTTCGCAGTTACGCCCGGAGAGGAAGCGAGCATGAGCTGGACTTGAACTCACATCGACCGCATTGGTGAGAGGTATGGGTCGTAACGCCGCGCTGGCACCCTAACCCCCTCGGCCACGAAGGCCCATTTCACTACTTGGTGAGAGGAATCTGAGCAGAGCCGTGGGGAAAGCCACGACCATCCACAGGTTGCTGGCAGAACATTTCAAGTACATACAACAAAATGCTTTTAAACAGTTAAAAGAAAGATGGAAACATTGGCATCAACCCAACTTTATTCAACTTGAGTATAGTTTTCTTCTTTGATCCTTCTACATTTTGTCTATCTTACTGAAATCGTACTTAAAATACTAAAGTCTACATGTGTATATCTTGAAAACAAAAACTTGAAAGAATTTACTCCTACAACTCCGATGTACAGAATGCACAAACAAGGAGATGTAAATGGGTATGGCATATAGCAGCATAATACAATAATACTGTCTGGTGATCATATGCATGTTTACAGACACCCTGTTATTAAGAACTGTTCATTATAACCACTAATATTCTGTTGAGCAATATCACAATTAATGAAGCACACGGTTCCACCTAGTATCTCATGTTGGACCAAAGTAATATGTATCTGGATCCAGCACCAATGATGATTACATGCATCCCATACATGACTTACTCGTGCATATATCTCTGTCATTATGCGAAACAACGGTTAATTCCAGTAAATGTGATGTAAGTCCTTAGTCCACTACGAGGGGGAAAATGACTATTGTTAAGACAGGGATTACCATACAGTGGTACTTATGGCCTATCCTTGCACCATAGCCCCAAACAAACAAACAATTTCAGTACGGTACACCAACAAATCAAACCTGCCACTAACAATTTAGCAATATAAAGAAAATGGCAGTGATTACATTTTCCTCTAATCACTGTGCCCATAAAATTCTGGAGTATGGCATTGAACACTGATAGAATACAAAATTACGTAAATCCTACACATATGCTATGTATAATTTAATGCTATGAAAGTAACTGACCAAGTTTAGTTACATTTGGTCTAGCTGCCATGCTTTAACCACTGAAGGATGACCTCCTATTATATAATGACATAATGGAAGAGTATCAACAACTTTCAGTCAATTCTGCAAGGCCTTAACCTACAGCATCAGATATCAGACAAATAACAATAAACCAGCCTTCAATGTGACAAAGATTAAAAATATTACAAATAAAACTTACGAAAAACAGCAAAATGAACTATCTAAATGAATGGAGGCAGACTGCATCTTGAATAAATAACTCACAGCCATGTGTCGATAATTGTGCCATATATCCAGCTTTCACACCAGAAAAAATGCTGAAGGCGTTCGTGTTGGTACATCGGGACTTGCAGCATTTGCTCTTCCTTTCTGTGAGTTCATCTTAAATGTCCGAATCATTATCAATCATGACACTCAGCAGCCTGATTGCCTCCCCTGGTTGCTGGCTCTCCGATGGTAGATTCAGAATGTGTTTCATCATACATTTCATGGCTTCATCTGTTGTAGAAATGAAATTGAAACTTCTTTTAAGATGATTATTGGGCTACAGGGTATTCGTTTGTAGACCTTGCAACGTCAGACACTAACCAATGTACGACTGAAATCAAATCAAGCAAATAAATTTGTAAACAAGTTAGCACAAATTTGCAACAGCTTCAACATCCTGCTAAAAGTCTATGTCATCTTACTCCCAGGCATCTCACTAAATGACTGGCCCTGTAAACCCCTGCACATCTTGTCAAATTATAAATTTACGTTACATTTTACCCAACCTTATTCTGCGGGCATACTGTAAAGAACATTTGCCTGGTTCTTGATCAGTAGATCAAAGGTTCAATTCTAGAATGAGTCATGGACTTTAAAGCAGTAACTTTGGAACATGAAGTTTAATACCTCACCTGGAGCTCAGCATAATGACATCAGTCAGTCAGTTAAAGGTGTTAATTACAGATCAGGCTGGTGCCAATATCATGTGGGTTGCTCTGCCTAGTGTCTTTGCTTTCTTACATAATTTATTTGACAATTTACGCTGCATTCCAGAATACATCACAATTTACAACAACGGCCATCATTTTTGTGAGAGATGGTGTCTTTGACAACTACGCGCAACAGTTGGTGATACGACCGATTGAGATACTTCTCACCCTAATCATACGTATCATATCCTTGAATCGCTCAGCATAACTTTGGAAATATGTTTGAGGGGGCATTAGAAGTCAAACATGAACTTTGACCTATTAGAAAGTAGTTCAAAGGTCATTAACAATGTCCAGGCACACTCTATAATTAAGTCTCAGGGAGCTCCAGCTATACCCACCTACCTATATTTAAGTTAGTTTTGGCTGATGTGGGAAACCATCTCGGCAGTACTAGCTCAGGTAAGTTGTGTCTATCTGAACCTCATCCAAGTCGCACTGAAAACAAAACACAGCAATTAATTACTATCTCAATCACAGGCTGTAACCTCGTTGGAATGCAGTGCAGCGAAAGGAGTTCATAGATTCTGTATGGACAAGACTAACAATCAATATCCCCAACCATGCTTTTGATAATCGTAAAGCATGTCATACATGGATACTCAAGAAGGCCTACATTTAAAGGGACGATGTCTGTGGCTGTTACCTTCAGAATGTTGGATTTCATTAAATATGCACACACTTAATTCATGCGGACAGGATCTTGACATTTTGTTTACGTCATCCCAGCCCATCGTAATGATGCCATATTTAAGACGGTGCGACGTTACAATAGTAACCGATACATTGTACTATTGTAGCACTGTGCTACAAACAATTTGGACGTAACAATTGGCCAAGGTCCTGCTTCACACTAGCGCCTTCACACTGGGTTAAAAAAATATGCTGCTAATAAATCTTTTCAAATGTCCTCTGTGGTGCACAGCAGTTCAAGCCTAGGTGAATAAAATGGGGTCTACGCATCTGTGGAGATTTTAAAATTCAACCACATATGAAACAAAACACTAAATTTAATACGCAAAATGTAAATGGCTCAAGGGAAAAAATCGCCATTTGTACCACTCTAGAGAGACATTTTGTATCTTGAAGTTTCAATGTACAAAGTTCAATTGAATTATCTTTGAGTAAATATAGGGTTTTAACGTTGTTTGTGACCCTTGAGTAAGACCCCCCATGTCGGGTGTTCTATCCATAGCTAAAAATATGGCTATGTGATGGCATAATTTGTTTTGTGCCACTTTAAACTGCTGATAAATCTCTTAAAATATCTTACGTGGTGCACAACAGTTTAAGTTATGTCAGTAAAATCGGATTTTCCTATCTGTGCAGAGAGCCAAGTCACCCACGTATATATCAAAATATTAAAATCTAATACGGAAAATGAAAATGACTGGTGCGAAACCGCCATTTGTGCTACTTTAGAAAGACATTGTGTACGTGAAAGATTCAGTGTACAATGTTCCATTTGATTTTCATTGCGTAAATATGGGCTCTTCATGTTTTTTACATTGTTTAAGCAGTGTCACCGATGTTGAGTGTCCAATCCATACGTGAGAAGAAATGGTACATAGAATTTTGTGCATTGTTTTGTACCCCTTTAAAGTGGGAATAAAACTCTTCAAATGTCCTCTGTTGTGAACAAAGGTTCAAGTTCAGATCAATAAAATGGGGTATTCCGATCTGTGCAGACATTCAATTCAGCCACATATACAAAAAACACCAATTTTAATACGGAAAATATAAATGGCTCTGTGGCAAAACCGCCTTTTGTGCCACTGCAGACAGACATTGTGTATCTAAAAGTTTCAATGTACGAGGCTCAATTCAAAGTTCTTTGAGTAAATATGGGGAAATATGGGGAAAAATGAGGAAAATGAAAATGACTCTGGTGCCGAAACCGCCATTTGTGCTACTTTAGAAAGACATTGTGTACGTGAAAGATCCAGTGTACAAAGTTCCATTTGATTTTCATTGGGTAAATATGAACTCTTCATGTTCTTTACGACTATCGTCTGTGGTGAAAAACATTTGAAGTTTATGTCAATAAAAAGGGGTATTCCCAACTGTGCAGACCTTAAATTCAGCCACATATGAAACAAAACACCAAATTTAGAGGCAAAACCGCCATTTGTGCCACTGTAGACAGACATTGTGTATCTAGAAGTTTCAATGTAGCTGAAAGATTCAATGTACAACGTTCCCTTGATTTTCATTGGGTAAAGATGAAGTCTTTATGTTCTTCATGACACCTAAGCAACGCCTTCAATGTTGAGTGTCCTGCACATGCCTGAGAAGAAATAGCTATGGAATCACATGGATTGTTTTGTGTCACTCTAACGTGCAGTTAAATCTCTTTAAATGTACGCTGACGTGCACATATGTCCAACTGTAGGTTAATAAAATAGGGTTCTCCTTTCCGTGTAGACTTGAAAATGATCCACATATGTAGCAAAACACTGAAGTCAAATATCCAAAATGTGAATGACTTAAATTTATTTCGGAAAATGTAAAACCCCATATTTATTCAGTTAAAATTCAATAGAACTTTCAGGTACACAATGTCTGTTTAGAGTGGCACAAATGGCGGTTTTGTCAACAGGACCACTGACATTTTCCGTATTAAATTTAGTGCTTTGTTTTAAATCAGGCTTAATTTAACGTCTACACACATAGGGAGATCCTATTTTTCTCATATAATCTTCCTCTGATGTGCTCGACAGGGTACATTTAAAGAGCTTTAGCAGCCCGTTAGAGTGGCACAAAAATTTATGTCATTCCATAGCCATTTTTCCTAGATGTGGATGGGGCACCAAACATGGAAGGCCTTTTATACCATTATACTAACTGGTTAGATAACTAATTAACTAACTAAGTAAAGAAGCAAGTAAATGAGGGACTAGCTGATTAACTAAGTAACTAAGTGGAGACAAGAAAATGTGGGAGGGAGTGTTAGATACCAACTACAATAAATTCTCAGGCAATGAGAATATTTTAAGTCTATCATCATAGTAATGTGACATATTTTCTACCTCCTTTGGGGTTTTTGTTTTTCATATTATTTCCTTATAGAAATCAAAGCGCTGCCTTGTGCCACTGTCAAACACAGACTGGTCAGAGGAAAAGAAGAACGTCATAACTCATCAGTACATGAACTCTGAGGAAGAAGACGAAGATAGTTCGTTTAGTCGCCCATTCCCAATCCTGACACTCCCAAAAAATTTTTAAACTTAAAGGGAAATTTTACCAGCATTATATGAATTTAGTTTCAGCTAAAGAAAAGCGCCTGCTGTCTAAACGTAGTAGGGGACCTGGGGTGCAAAGGAATCCACCACTTGTCAAAAAGAATCCCCAGTGGATTATAAAAGGAACAAACATGTAAATACGTGTATTAATTATTTCATTGTAGTTTAATGCCATCCCAGGAATTGTTCACTTATAGGATGACAATCAGTTTTGTGAGTGGAAGAAACCAGATTTAAACCATTGACCTTTGGCAAGTTACTGATGAACTTTCCCCCGTGATATGCTGGTATACACACCATATTAGTGGAAGACAAATGTCCATCAACGAACGACAGACTACACAAACAACCACAAGTGTCACCAAGGGGCACACAACCCCTTATGTTAATTATGTACATCTAACTGATCTGAAAAAAAGCACATAAAATTGAGTGCTTATTTGGGATGTTTTGCTATAATGAAAGTCATCTTCATATTTTCATAAACACTGTTTTATTGAATGTACAAAACATTTATTTGCATGTAAACTTTACTAATTTCTAAGCAAATCCTTAAAATCTCATGACAATATTTACGAAAAAACAATGTGCTTCAAATTTGGGTTTAAAATTGTTTTTCGGGAATTGGTGAATACAAATATAAATAAATTTACGAATCATATATCATAACATTAATGAAAGAGTCTAAGAGTTCAAAAATTTTAAGAGTTTTTTGTGAACTTTGATTTCATATGAGAAAAACCAAAAGTGCCATTTTAATACCTTAATGTACTTCTGAAAGCGCATTTTACACACCAAACTTGATGTGAAGGCGGTGTCAATATAGTCGCCATACAAACATCATTATTAAGGATAAAACTGCATAAGAAACTTAAATGAAACAGACCTGTGTATAAAAATATGTCCAATTTTTAGAATTTGTTTCACTGAATTAACAGGAGTTGAATGTTAGATTTCTAAGGTGTGCTTTATGGCCCATACTGCCAGCATCAAGCTTCTGTGACGTCACATGAACCCTTTTGCCTTATATTCACCTGCAGGTGACGTTATTGAAACCTACCTTTAAATGTAGGTAATAAGAGCTATACCAACATTAAAAGCTGCATCGCGAAAATTGTTTTGGTGTCAGAGACCTAAACACTGGCACGATGGTTCATAATGCCCATCACAGAATTCGAACATTTCCCTAAATGCATTTAACGATTTTAACAAAGCGATAAATAAGTAAAAGTATTTTTACACATATTTTGAGCTCTCTATATCTGATGAGACTGACTTAATTTTTTTATAGTTTATATGAGACAGCGTTAACAGCAGACCAAAATACCAATTTACAAACACATATAACTTAGTCTTAAGGCAGTAGCCGTGTACAGTTGTAATGTCACACATTTGTGATAAAATGTAACAAAAGCAAACAATTATACGTTTTGTCATTCGATTTCTTGTAAAATGGGAAATTGTGTCTATTCTGCTCATAGTGTGGCTCTATCTTACCAATTTGCAAAGTGTCTAATGGTGTGTTGTTCAGTTCATCGGTGAATTATGTATAAACAACTGTGAACAGGTAATACAGTTAAAGTAAAGGACAGCTGACAGCATGACTGAAGTACTGTTCATTAGAAAGGTTATAAAATTCTCTTGGACGTTGAAATCTGTGTCAAATTGTATGAATTCGTTGCTGACTTATCTTCGTTTGAAGTGTGGAGTAACAGCGATAAAAAGTTACAAACAATGGATTTCTGGGCCCTCCACAAGGGCCAATCAACCTCATATTTATATTACCCTCTTGTCAAAATAATGTAGTTAGCTTTACCATCCATCAGTCTGCCACTGCATCCTGTAATAAGGTTTTGGGGGCCTGACTGACAATAAGCAGTCGATGATGCTGATGTGGCAGATTATGTTGTCACACCTCTTGCACTTGTTTTCCACCAACATGTTGTGAATATCTATTTGTCACACATCCTCTCCTTTCGTAAGGAGGAAGGTCTGTCCGATTTCCTCCCACCATAATGCTGGCCGCCGTCGTATAAGTGAAATATTCTTGAGTACGGCGTAAAACACAAATCAAATAAATAAAGACATATTTGTCACACTGGGAAAAACTTGTCAGGAACTTGCCAAAGGTTAGTGGTTTACCCATACATTCTAGTTTCCAACACCCTTATCACTGACTAGCATCTCAACAATTCTAGAGTATGACAATAAACGGGAATCAGATCAGATGTTATCACGTCACCAGTTTCATGTTTTGCATGTTTACAGCGGAGGACTGTCGAAGTCAACCAGGAGACAGCCCGAGCAGAAGCAGAGCCACTCGCCCGGCCAGAGAGAAGAGCTGGTGCAGTACAAAGTTCATCCACATCACTGTCATTGTCCTTATCCTGACCGTGGCCTTTCGATGAGTAAACGGCCATCCCACTACTACTCTTACTTCCGGGATACAGGGACATCCCACCGCTAGGCTTAGGCTTGGATGGCATTAGGCTTTTATATCTTTTGGTGAGTACATGGCCTTCTCACAGTTAGTCTTATCAGCTCGGAGATTTAGCTGTGCTACCTTTTGGTGAGTACAAGGCCATTTCACTAATTTTACTTGGGCTCGGGGATTTAACCCTTGGCAAATATCAAAATTACCATGCCCCATTTGTTATTCTTTGTAATCTTTACTACGATAGGAATGAGAGATGTGAGAAGCATTATTAATGATAAAGAATACTGTATCTGTCCTAAAATTCACTACTAAAAGAGCAATATCATCCACCTATTTGTACCATTTACAGTGTATGTGAACTCCAATACAGTCCGGGATAGTTCCTGTATTACCTCCCACTATCAATTCTTCCTTCTTAGACGGTAGATTACCTCCCTTTGTACTTTATCTTGTATTCATATTGCATTGGTACAATCAATATAATACTAAACGTAACATAACCCGAACACTTGTAAAAGTATTGTAAATGTATTTTACTTTGAAATAACAAGGTAATGCATTATATACTTAACTGATACAATTTTCTTTGCGTTATTTTACAGGCAACCATCCTGCGAGACTGGCCAGTCACTGTTTGTGTACCTTTTGTACCGTTTCAATGTGTCATTTCCTGTGTTGCCTCCTTTACAAGTATGAAGGTCAATTGTTCAGAAAGATTGTCAACATGAATACAGACTTGCCAGAAAAACCATGTGGTAGGAGTACCTGGCTACATCTCACAAAGTGATCAGATGTCTGTTTTTGTATTGATAGTCTAGTCTCCATCACAGTTCTGTACATCTTAGAACGGCACAAGGCCCCATCTTCAGCTGGCAGCCTGATGCAAACACACAATACCGTGTAAGTACCACAGCCCACATGTGCACAGTATCTCATGTTTGTTGTGACATAATAGTTTTGTTTAAAGTTACAAGTTGCCGTGGCCTTCACAGCATCTGAAGTTGTACTACTACTTCTGTGTTTGTTTTGTAATATTGCAACAGAACATCTCTATACTTGGGCATCATATGGTCATTTTTCTTGTTCCGTCTGATTTTTTTTTTAAGTGAATGATTTAAAATGGTAATTTGGACAAGCAGATGAGTAAATAAGCATTATCAATTGCAGTATGCGTTGAGTTTCTCTTATAGAAAGGATATTATGCATTCTGACACTGAATAAAATATAAATGACTAGACAGCTGAATGTAGGAAATAGAGAATTGCTTTCTGTCTTAATTTCTGAAGCTGAAGGAAGGTGAAGGTCCTAGTTTATTCTTGAAATAGTGTGAGAGAGTTATTGTAGCCATCTTGTTATGAGTAAACAATCTGAGTATTTTCACAGACACCACTGACTTGTGCTGTGCTGTTGGTATCTGCTCAATATGTGATTCTTCTGCGGACTGGTCCAAACTGGCCTCTATGGCCCCATTCACCAGGCACCACAACCAGAGCCAATCTCGGTGGAGGAACCTTACCCCATAGTTCTATAGCAGCAGCAACATCAAAATCAACTTCATCCCCCATATCTCCAAGTGAGTTATCAATTTGCTTTTGATTTGTAACCTTGGCAGAATTTAAAAGGCATTTAGTAGTCACCGGAGTTGTATATCACTAACCATTTCTGACTTATTATTCGGCGATACTGGATGTACATTGTAATGCCCTTTATCACAAGAGTTATGTTTCTTGCAGAAGAGGCACTTCAAGGGAGGTAATCCCGTGGGCCCTCTGCCTTATACAACTACAAGAAGGTGTAAGAAGAGTTAACAACATATGCCGAATGATGAAAGATATCCCTGTGGTTGCAAATTAGTAAATTTAATGTTATAACTACCAGTCACACACATGTACGCGGTCACAAATATGTAACTTTTCTTTCTAGCAACTAAGGAACAAAGTTCAATACCTGTGCTATCTGGCTGTGTTGAGGGGTGTGAGAATTGCTCTTGCCGAGCACCACAAGAGGATCAATCCCCCCCCCCCCCCAAGAGTGGAAGAGCATTTTCTCGCGGTACCGGTAAGTAAGGCCTCCAAAGGTCAACTGTGTACTCGTGCTTGCTGCAGTGGAGACCTGAAAATAGTTGCCAGACATTTTTGATAACACACCTTTGGTGAAAGTGGTATGACCCAAGAGACCTTTTTCCAGTTATATATAACATGGGCAACATGCCCATACCACTTCATTCAAGGAGGTATTTTCAAAAATGTCAGGAACTTATTTGCAGGCTTGTACTGATGAATAGCCAGAACATTTACCATTCTTCAACACTGGACAGTGCACTGGTCTGTGAAGTCTAAAAATAAGTAGATGTACATACATGAACAGCTGTGCCAGTCTTTATATTCTTCAGACAGTTTTAGAATTGCACAGAGTACTTTGAGAATTATGTGCACATTTATATTTGAAAGGTAGCTGGCGCTGAAGTCGTGATGAGCCTGAATTACCTTGCCATTGCCCTTAATACTGAACAGAAAATATGCTGAGCATGATCATGTGAGGGCAGAGTATTGTTTAAGGTAGGAAACCATTTTGATGGCCAGAGACTTTTGTGGTCTAAATTTCCAAGATATTGTGAGCAACTGGTCATATTGCATTCTAAACCTTTAGGTGAGATATGTCTTGTAATGTTAGGGTACATGTATGTGATACATATGGCGGAATAAGTGGATTTTACATGAATATCGCCTTTTGTTAACAGCAACTGTTGCCAAATCTGCATCAGCGCCTAGTGTGTCACCCTTCTATGAAGTTGGCACGGTAAGTATATTCAAAATCCTGTTGAAAGAAATCCTTCTTTTGTCTCCCAGTGAACAGCTGAGCGAGCTAAACATTGGAGGTGGGAATTTGCATACTCGGTAACCAGCCTTTTGGCTTATTGCCAATTCCATCATTAGTAAGAGACGAGTTTCATCTCTGAAATCAGCACAAACAGTGCAGCAAGAAATTAGCAAAAGATAATAATGATTAAGATCCAGAAATTCGTGCAAACTGAATTTGTGGGATAAAAAGGAGTATATATTGATAAACATAATATGTGACGAACTTAATTACTATGGCGATGTTAAATTCTTGATCAATGACTCCAACAAACAATTAACTCAGGACAAATTTCTGAGGATCTAATGCCATGAAATCTCCTGCTTGGTGCGTAAGGATCGGAATAGATGAGATTCATTTTCGAACATCATGCACTGTATAGACCTTAACTAGATCAGGTGTTTAGCCTTAGATGTCACCATGAAACAGATAGTAAGAACTGACGCCATTGTTAGGGATCGTATCCAACCTTTATCTTCGATACAAGTGTGGCACGATGACTGGCTGGTGCTCCACAGCCATCGTGGCGGCGATGGATAGATACGCCAGCACTAAACGAGCGGGTATACAATACGGGTTTTGTCCTCGATTGTCTTCACGGATGTTTAGCATGAATGATCGAACATAACTTGCGTATTAATATGTCGTGTGCCGGTCGAAGTTGTGGCAAGTCGGACAAATCACGCATATCGTATATCAGGAAGCAAACCTCAGATACTGACCGCGTGTCCATTTTTATGAAGTGTTGTATCAGTATTAGGTATTGTTCTGAAGACACCGTGCGCTTGACTGTCATATTTTGTGATTGGTAGGTGATTTAAATTTACATACAACACAGACGCATGAAGTAATAAACATGGCGGATTAAATGGAAATTCATGCCACTAGTACTGGTACGTGGTACTATATAGGTATAAAAACATTAAATCGACTTTGTACCCAAGATGCAGGCTCGCATATAACGGTTTGGGTTGACAGTGATTGGCTATATCTCTGAAGTGTGTTGCTTGTGGGGCTGGATTGGTTATTCTGTTTGTTTCTAAATTTACAATTTTTTAAATCAAAAAGTGATAAATCATCATTTGCAGTTTATCCTCAGTTCCTATTATAGGCTTACGTACCAAAAATCATCTGAAACGTGTCAGTTATCAGAAATACGAGAGCTCCCCGAGGAATACAATGTAATATTGGGTTGATATTCCGACTTCCCTGGGGTCTGCACACCTTTGAAATCAGTCCTGTGTTCTGTTTGAATGTTCTTTACTTGTCCTGGTTTTTTTTTCTCTCCAAAAGTGTCCAATATTTTGTCCTGTATTTCCTTTGGTGACCAGTGGAAGCCTTGAATTTTTTAATGTAATATGTTTTTGCATTTGTTTTCTTTTCAGGAAACTTTAGCATTTCTTCCGATTTTGGAAACTTATTTTAATGCTCCCTGTTTTGGAAACATTTGTGCAATGTTTCCTGATTAGGAAACAGTTCATTTTTATCAGAAATGCATTATCAGGAAACAATGCATTTCCACCATGTAGTGCTTCCTTTTGGTCATCTATGACTTTGCGTAACACAGGCTAACACGAATGCTACCATGTCCACTGAACTTGGCAACAATTGAACATTTTATGTTAAAAATCTGTACATGCACACGAGTGTGGGAGCCAAGAGACAAGCTTTTGAAATTTTCAGACTTTACGAAATAGCACTAGAAATAGGTCATCAATCATCACACATGTAATATTACATCATTACTTACTTAACATCACGAAATGAGAAAATTATCTTCAGATTTACATATATTAGTTATTTAGGAAAATATAAGGTGAATAAAATTCGTGTCATTTGTTACCTATCGGGAAAAATGTTTTCTGTTCAAGAAACAAATTGAATGTTTTCTGTTTAGGATTTGTTCTTGATTTCCAAGGGAACAAAGTTAGCCAGAAGTGGCATGAGTGTGTAAATGAACCTCTCGCAAAGGGAAAATGCAGTGATAACGTGCAAGGATATTTGCTATATTACTTTGATTTGACTGCGGTACTGAAAACGGTATTGGTATCTATACCGAAACGTTCATTCAAAATAAATAGAAGTTGTTATCCGTACCCCTCGCTATGTTATCCGACTCTTTTCTAAATGCCTCTCAAAAATATCATGTGGTACAGTAGTGGCAGTGTACATGAAGTTCACTGACAGCATCAAAAAACTCAGACAACTTTTTTCAGCTGCTACCGACGGGGGTGGTGGTGGTGGTGGCTGCTACCGACGGGGGTGGTGGTGGTGGTGGCTGCTACCGACGGGGGTGGTCGTGGTGGTGGTGGTTTGTGATCAGTGGACAGTGCCTTGTATGCTTCAGATCTGCTCTGAATTGTTAGTGTAACAATTCTCACATGGACCGATCTCGCGAAGCTGTCGCACTTATCTGCTTTGCATATTAAATTTCCATGACAACATATAGTGAAGAGATACAATTCACCATGACTATAAAATGTGCTTGAGGTAGCATTGCAGCAGCTTTGTAAGAAAGGGACCATGTACGGGTTTATCTAAATCTAAAAAAAAAAAAAAAGAAAAAAAAGAAAAAAAAGAAAAAAAAAATTAAATTACTACTAACAACCTACTGAATGTTCAAGGAAAAATAAACATCAAAGATAATGTTAATGAAGAGAACTAGAAATGCTTACCTTGTTGTGAAAAATCCAAATATGTCTCTGCTACCAACCATTCAAAGTCGGTTAGGTTCTTTGTAGTGGCACTCAGGCAACATTTGCATCTGCCCTTTAGCATTATTATTATTATTATTATCTGGCCTCGCTTTTGCTACAAGACCTCAGCATGACAGGCATGCAGCTATTTTGAGTACATGGTTACATACATTTCCACGTTAGAGTCAGACCTACATGTACATCACCTCTTCACTGAAGTTATAATGTAGAGATTAAAGATGAATCCTCTGAAATTAGTAAACTTTTATTTTACTTTCAAAACTGAGCCAAATGTGGCAGGTCTAAAAAAAATTCACGACATTTTACCATTGTTTACATACTAAACAAAGAACTCAAAATGACTAATGTACTAACATCAACATCTCGTACTTATAAAATACCTACACATAAAATTAAATTAAAGTTTTAGCATGAACCATTCATACAAATACACGAAACGAATAAATACACTAACCAGAATAAATAATGAATTCAAATAATAATGAATACAGGGTGCCTCCGTGGCTCAGTCCGTTAGCGCGCAATCGCAGCACAATGACCCGACGCCTCCCACCAATGCGGTCGCTGTGAGTTCAAGTCCAGCTCATGCTGGCTTCCTCTCCTGCTGTAAATGGGAAGGTTTGCCAGCAACCTGCGGATGGTCGTGGGTTTCCCCCGGGCTCTACATGCGCAGTCGAAACAGCTATATGACTTGTTAGACGGCCGGTGGCTATGGGTTATGTTTATTTATGTACTATATAGTTGTACGGCGTTGACAGTGGGTTATGCTTATTTATTTATTATTATGGCGTCGGTGGCTGTGGGATATGTTGATGTATGTAGTATTAAGAGGGCAGTGGTAATAGGTTATGTTGATTTATGTATTATCATGACACCGGTGGCGGTTTGCTATGTCCATTTATGTAGTAGTATGGCGCCTGTGGCTGTGGGTTAGGTTTATTTCTGTAGTATTTTGGCGCAGGTGGCTGTTTGCTATGTTTATTTATGTATTGTTATGACCCCGGTGGCGGTGGATTATGCTTATTTATGTAGTATTATGGTGCCGATGACGTTGGAATGGGTGCTTTTGAAAATGATATGACCCTGCACGGCTGGTGTGCAATATTCTTTGCAAAATATGAAAATGCCAGCAGACAGATGTGAATCATTGTAAATTACGAAAGGCGTTAGTGCACCATCGAACAGATCAACCCCTATTCCCACGATGTCATAAAGCGCCCGACAATTTGAATAATTTCAATGGTCACAAAAAAAAGGAAAGAAATATTTTCCGTTGAGCACATCAAAATCGCAGCAAGAGATAAAGTTATGACAGTTTCATCTAATATGCACCGAAATACATACTTCAATTTCCTTTCTACTTAACCGAGATCCCCAAAACACCCGATGTGAAAGAAAGGACGGAAGAAAGCACAAATTCCGACAACTGCGCGATCACGCTAAATTTCTAGACCACCGCTTTGGGTTTCTTGTCGCATTGAGGCACCTGGTTAGCTGAATGATGTAAGTTAGAAGACAGAACGTCAAAAAAGAGCTCTGGCCACTAAATGGTAAATCGTCACCCTGTCGCTCATTCCGAGTACTAGTATATCAACCTGCTTACAACCACAGGTCTTCAATATGAATCAGAAAAGTGAAGTTCGAACGACTTTTCGACTTCGTTTTGACATGTTGTCTCCCTCTGCATTACATGTTTCTGGTAATGAGAATGGCAGATAGTGTCAAAATGTGTTTTGTTTCCATCAGGAGTTGTCGTATTCAGATATTTGCTGTTTCTGGCGTATGAGTATATTTATGTCGTTGAGGACACTGAAACGAATATTTAAATAATAAAGTCGAAATTTCCACACAACTGAGTCGAAATTTCGACATAACCAAGTCTAAATGTCGACTGTCACATGCCAAAGTCGAAAATTCGACATGTAGACCCATTTTTTCGTCACCGTGACACTCATAGGCTTCCGTACTTACTGTGGTATTCTCAGGTACTATAAAGATCATCATTTTCCCACGTCATACACATTTTTATGATGTTTGAGAAGCACAAGTCACTACCACATGTATGAAACTCGTGAACTGAGCAGCCGGGGCCGAATTCAAGGCTTTCTCAAGTGGAATTAAATTGTGGTTATATTGCTTTATAACTCATTTGTCTTTTGATATTTTTATTGAATCTTAAACTGCTTGTGAAGGGAGTCATAACTGACTATGTCAACTGACTTTACGATTATATAATAGCACATGGACACATCACAAAATTGGGTATTGATAGGTCTTTGCACGTATGTCTGGCTTAAAGTTAGAACAAGTACGTGGCCATGGTTATGTTCTGATTTTTGGCCTAGATATGTATCATAAGGGTGATTATGTATATGAACTTTGCTACACACCGAGTTTTAAGTAATATATATATATAGGCCTACCATGAGAGTTATTATACACACACTCGCACACACGCGCACGCGCAAATTAGTTTATATGGCGACTCCATTCCATGGAATGATTTGCACCAAGGCAGTAAGATGTGTTTCAGGCATCTAGGCTGTTCTAGTCAACAATGGTCAGTCCACAGAGCTCTATTGTCACAATGTTGTGGCTTAAAATCTGTGGATCCTACATAAATAATTCTACACAGCTTTAAAAACTAAACTTGCATTTTTCGGAGGACAAAACTCGGTTTGCTGAGTTGAGTTAACGCTTACAGCGCTTACACGGTCAGAAAACAATATTCGTCTTCACAAAGTGTACCGGGGATACACGAGAAAAACATGATGGATTCATGGTCTCCTCAACGTAGCAAACATTATACAGGTGTGAGTCGCTCATGTTGAATCTTTTTATATAGCTATTAACTGGAAGTTGTCCCGATCGAAATCGGAAAATGAATTTTTGTAAACTCTTATGTTAAATATGTACCACAACTATTGTTGTACACTTGTGACACAGTAACCAGGGTTACAAATGACCAATGAGAGACGCGGATGCCAGAACTCGGAGTTGTTATGCCCAGATCCGTATGCAGCGGAATAGAAACGGCTGTCTATGTGATGTATGTATGTATGCCTGGGTTTAACGTTCTACTCAACAATTTTTCAGTCATATGGCGACGAGGAGTGCGTTGAATATATGTATACTGTGTCCTTTTGTGCCAGTTCGAATCCATGCCGCCAAAGTGCTGCCGCCAGACATGACACCTCATCCAGTCACATTACTCACACCGGGGGAACCAGTCCTGTTTACTTGCTCTAATTTCTCAAGCTCCAAGAGGGGCAGCAACAACTACCATTTTTAAAGTCTTTGGTATGACCCGATAAGGAATTGATCAGTTGTCGCAATGAATCAGCAATAATAAATTTACAAGGACTCAAGAAATCCGTGTACAAGGAAGGCTGAAATATACTTAGCGTTGCTGTTGGAAGGAATCTCGGGATAAACCATCGGCATTTGGCAAGTTTATGGTGAACTTTCCCACACGTGACGTTCACATATATGCATGCCTGAATAGATGGAAGACCTGTGGTTTACAGGGGGCGTGAGACTGCGCAAACGGCCATGAGCGCAGTGAGAGGGTAAATCTACAAATTTCCCGTCCAAGGCTGGGTTTAAACAGCGTTATGTGCCTATGTTACGTGTCGTGATCGTTACTCGCACACATACATGTATACATATACATGTTCAAGTGAGTCCATGGGGCTTCCTCTCCGGCCGTACGCTGGATGTCTGCCAGCACCCTGCCGATGGTCTGCGCAAGGTCACGGTTTCCCCTGAGGACTGCCCGGTTTCCTCCCACCATAATGCTGGCCGCCGTCGTATAACAGAAATATTCTTGAGTACGGCGTAAAACACCAATCAAATAAATAAATAAATCAGGTCAGTCTAATGTGTCTGGTTTAGAACCCATATCTCATGTGTCCCGTCACCTCAAGGACTTTAGTACAGTATAGGCCAAGTCAATATCAATTATTATATTACTTACAACTAAACATATCTGTGTGGACATTCATGTAGGTCTACAAAACTGTGGTGTGCGTTTTTAGTTATGCAAACCCGAGCGTGGATACATGGTCTACCCGAATAACAGCGCTCAGTTACCTCCCTTCACCTATTCTCTATGCGATCATCGTGATTTTGGTGATGTTATAGCAATCAGCTGGTCGTCGTGTAGTTATTCAGCTCTCCATTTGCTCAAAGCGTCATCAAGATACTTTCCAAGCAAATCAGAGTGAGTCACTGACTCGAGCAAATCAGAGTGAGTCACTGACTCGAGCAAATCAGAGTGAGTCACTGACTCATTCATTTTAAGTTATCAACAATCTGTTATTACAATCACATATGTGACATTTTGCTAGCACCGATGCAATCTTTGCACTCACTAATTTGTTTTGAGTTTCATCCTTCAAGTTTTCAGTGCCCAAACGATCCATATGGTCATTCCAACTTGATAATATCTTGATTACCCTTTTCCTTGAATATAAATGGCTCAGATGAAGCCGACGCCGTACACGTTGCCCAACAATTCAACAAGTATTTTAGCTCTGTAGCAATAGACCTCGATTCCGACATCCCAATCACTGACGATAGTTTTACCTTGGTGCTCCTTTAGGAAGTGATTTGAAAGATAATTTCAGTCCTGTAACACAAACAGATGTTGAACGTGCCACCCGCTTGTATCAAATTACATCTCTGTCCCTTTAGTCCATATAGCTAATCTTTCCTGACTAGTTAAAGACGCTAACGTTACGCCTGTCTATATATATATCCGGTAAATCTGATCTTTCATCAAATTATCGTTAAAGTATAGGAATATTGTATATGTGTCGGAAGGTTTCTGGGGTTTGGACGTAAATTATGCGTGGTAATTATGCAATTGCGGATATCCGTTGAACTTTCAAATAATCACTCTGCAGCAGTGTATTCAATTCCCGATGCCCGACGTGGTTAGCGTGCTAATGGGCGCAATGACAGGAGTCTCTCACCAATGCGATCGCTGTGAAGATAGTAAGATCCGCCAGCAACCTCGGCCGTGAGTTTCCGCCGGGCTGTGATCCCTTTCCGCCCACCGTAATGCTGGCCGCCGTGGTATAAGTAAATTAGTGTTGAGTACTGCGTAGAATATCAATCAAATGAATAAGTGAATGACTGAATGGGATTGAACGGAGCTGATTACAGCCACCGGAAGTTGGTTCCCTTTTCCCGTTTCCCAGTTCCTAGTTCTTCATTCCCTATCCCGCTTCCCAGTTCCCTATTCTCAGTTCCCAGTTCTCCATTCCCTATTCCCAGTCCCCAGGTCCCTATTCCCAGCTCTCTATTTTTCTATTAAAAATTAGATAGCATATCATATAACCTGCCTCAGAGCAAATTATTTCAATTGTAGGCTATTCCTTTGAAAATATCAATCTGCAGTATCACAAATAAGCATCACATGCCATATCACACAACAATAAATTTTTTAAAATTCTCAAAAATTTCGTGTTATCCTGTACCAGGCAACAACCTATATCATTGCAAAGGGAAATGCATGGAGCATCACATGCCATATAACACAGCCTGGCACAGAGTAAATTACTTCCTGGAAACACTCTTCTTTCGGGTATACCTATCTCCCAGGTAAAAATAAAATTGAAAAATTCACAAAAAGTCAGTGTTATCTTGTGTCGAGCAACAACCTATATCATTTCAAAGGGACACGTATGGAGCATCACCTACCATATGACACCGCCTCCCACAGAGTAAATTACTTCCTGTAAATACTCTTCTTTTGCTTACACCTATCTCCTGGTAACAATAAAATTAAAAAAATCAAATAAATTCATTGTTATCCTGTGCCAGGCAACAATCGAGATCATTACGAAGGGATACACAGCCTGGCACAGAGTCAATTACTTCCTGTAAACACCCTTCTTTCCCGTACACCCTTCACGCATGTATCACTAAAATTTAAAAACAAATTACACAAATTTAGCGCCGAGAGAAGTATGGAGCAACACATGCCATATGACACAACCTGGCACAGAGTAAAATGCTTTCTTTAAATACTCTTTTAAAGTAATAATCTCTTTTCTTGGAGTATCCGCATCTCCTGGTAATAAAAAAAAAAAAGAAATTCAGTGATATCGTGTGAAAGGCAACAACCTATATCATTACACAGGGAAAAGTATGGAGCATCACAGGCCATATGATACAGCCGAGCACAGAGTAAATTTTCACCGTAAATATTGTTCAATAGCGTACACTAATCTGAGTTGTAACAGTGAAATTTTAAAAAAAATCCCATAAATTCAGTGTTATCCTGTTCCAGGCATAAACTTACATTATTTCAAAGGCAAATGTTTAGAGCATCACATGCCATATGACGCAGCCTGGCTCAGAGTAAATTCCTTCCCGTAATTACTAGTTTTAGCGGATACCCATCTCCCAGGAAATAATAAAGTCAAAAAAAAAAAAAATTCACATAAAATTAGTGCCATTATGTGCCAGACACCAGCCTATGTAACTACAGAGGGAATTGTATGGGGCATCACATCCTATATGACACAGCCTGGCACAGAGTAAATTACTCCGTGTAAATGCTCTTCTTTCGTTGCTACCCATCTCCCAGGTAAAGGTAAAATTAGAAAAAATTCCCATAAAATCAGTGTTATCCTGTGCCAGGCATCAACTTACATTATTTCAAAGGCAAATGTATGGAGCATCACATGCCATATGACGCAGCCTGGCTTAGAGTAAATTCCTTCCAGTAATTACTAGTTTTAGCCGATACCCATCTCTCGGGAAATAATAAAATTAAAAAAAATTGCCATAAAATCAGTGTCATCCTAAGACAGACACAAGCCTATATCACTACAGACGGAAATGTATGGGGCATCACATGCCATATGACACAGTCTGGCACTGAATAAATTTCTCCCTGTAAATATTCTGCATTGGCGTATACCCATTTAATTCGTTTCCAAAAAAAATTCCCACAAAATCAATGTTATCCTGTGCCAGGCAACGACCTATATCATTACAAAGGGAAAAGTATAGGGTATCACATGCCATATGACGCAGGCTCCACACTTTTCCATCTTTACTGATATAGGTTGTTGCATGGCAAAGGCTAACACTGAATTTTTGAGATTTCTTAAATTTTATTGTCACAAGGGATATGAGTATACTCCAATGAAGAGTATTCACAGGAAGTAATTCACTCTGTGCCAGACTATGGGTTGTTCTCTCGCACAGGAATTTTACTGAATTCTGTGAGTTTTTTTAAAATTTAGTTATAGCCTGGCAGGGGCATACGCTAAAAAAGATAATTTGCAGGAAGTTTTTATTCTGTGCCAAGGCTGTGTCATATGGCATGTGATGCTCCATACTTTCCCTTTGTAATGATATACATTGTTGCCTGGCACAGGATAACAATGGATTTATGTGATTTTTTAATTTTCTTGTTACCAGGAGATAAAGAGTTATTACAAGAAGTATTTACTCTGCGTCAGGCTGTGTCATGTGGCACGTGATGCTCCATACATTCCTTTTTGCAGTGATATAGGTTGTTGTCTGGCACAGAATAACACTGAATTTATGGGACTTTTTTCAAATTTATTGTTACCTGGGAGATGGGTATACGCTAAAGAAGAATATTTACAGGAAGTTATTTTCCTTGTGGCAGGCCGTGTCCTGTTTGATGTTATTCTCCACACTTTTCCCTCTGTAATGGTGTAGGTTGTTGCTTGGAAGAGCACTGAGTTTTTGCGATTTTTAAAAAAAAATTTATTGTTTACAAGCTGTGTGGTATGGCATGTGATGCTTATTTGTGATATTGCAGATTTGTATTTTCGAAGAATAGTCTACACCTTAAATGATTTGCTCTGTGGCGGTTTATATGATATGCTATCTAATGCTTAAAAGAAAAATAGAGTTAGAGGTGCACACCTTCCAATCACTGGGGCACCTGAGGTTGGGGGCTCATAACCCGCCTTAATCAATTAACGTGGCCTACCTTCCGTTGTCACTGTTTGTGGGGCATGGCTGACTGTACGCGACGACGATTTTGTGGTTGTCTGTGCAGTCAAAGTTTCCTGAGAGACCACTTGTGTATTACCAGTGTACCGTAATTCTTCTAATTTATCGGACGCTCTAATTATTCGGACACTCTTGAATAAACCCCATTCCAATTGCCAGAAATTCAAACTTCTCAGAACCCCGGATCGGGGTGGCAAAGTAATGTGTAAACAAAATAAGGGGATTATAGCTACCTCACCTCACCTTACGTCCGTTGAAGACAACTTGTGTTCTATTAGTATAGTGTGCGTATCGACATGTACGTCACACGTAGGAAAGTTCGTCAGTAACGTGCCCGTGGTCGACGGTTTACCACGGGCACGCCGGTGTCCTCTATCAATAAAACTGACTTCTATCGTATAAGTGAAGGATTATTGAACATGGGATAACCAACAATCAAATACAGAAATATGTGATTCCTAAATGTGGTAACATTCCAGTCTTCATGGGATATTGGCATACGTCCCAAGTGGAAATATCACGTTATATAATGACACTGAACACTTTACTCCCCCCCCATGTCTTAAACATCGATCAGCTCTATATAATAGGATGCCCAAGTGTTTGACTAGCTAGCTGATTCCAATTTTCGAATGATTTAATAATCTATTGTCAAAATCGCTATTTTTCATTTTATAAGTATACATTCCAAATGAAGACAGGGCACGACTACATTCCGTTATGACAAACTGGATATAAACAACACAGGCGGTATGACAGAGCAAGTGTTTCATTCCGAACTCTATCGCTTCTCGCCCACAAATATCTCATGGGTGAAATTTCTCCCATTATGTTATAACAATTTTAGCTCTATGAAAATCCACCAGTTAAGGCAAAGGGTAAATATACCAAAAGAGTGTAGTATGAGGAAATCATTGGATAAGTTCTTCTTGGAGTAATATTATTTATTTATTTGTCATGCATTTTTCGCTTCTCTCTTTGTTTGTATATTTATCTTTGTATAACGCCATAGGCAAGAATTTTTCACTTACATACTGTCATGGTGGAAATCAAATCGCCTTCAAGGAACGCTTGATAGAGTGCTTATATATAGTTATAGCCCCCCTATTAGGTTTGTAACTCCTGTCCAAGCGGAGACTGGGCTTTACAGTGACAGCTTGCCGAGCTGTATCGCATAGGCACGTCTTCAGATCCACCGATTAATCTGTGTACAACCTGTGGTAAAACTGATGTAGCCAGTACAGTCGAGCAACAGCTTTCTCAGCTTCGCAAACTTTTGTAGAGAGAACACAGCAGGTGGATTTTAATCCCGGATATTAATCTTCGATTTATTTGATTTGTTATTAAGCAAGATTGACTCTTCAGAGTGGGGAGGGGTCAAATGTTATCTGTGACTGTTGTTTACTATGGGTTGGAGGGCGAAGGGTAGGGGGAGGGGCTAGGAGAAGGCGCCACGTAATGAGGAGAACGATGAGTATTCAAAAACACACCGATATAGGGAGTTACCTCTCGTAACGAGAACAGTGGTTCACTTGTAGGCTACGCCGGCAGCTGACAAATCCTCGAAACCAGCCACGGAGTCGTGACATGTACATCCACTGATTATTCTAAATATACGGCGTTGTTGTCAAATTTAAACAAGCATATCGTATTATAGCTCGCTCCGAGACCTGCATCTCCCGCTGCAATGACTGCTCGAGGCGTAAAACATCGAGCTGGACTGTGAAAGGAATGTACATATATATAGAGAGGTGAGTGAAAAACTTGTGGGATCCATGCACAACGTTGTCCCTGCATGGAGAGGTGGGAAAGTCCAGATTGGGATGGAGTGTGGTTTAATTGTAAACCGAACAGGGACCAAGGGGATTAAATAATCTGTCATACTGGCAGATTGTAAGTTACTAGGATGTTATATAAAATTAGTATGAAACCTGAGTGTGTTTTATTAAGTCTACCTGATAATGGATAAGTGTTTTGAAAATCTTCCACTAGAAGATGCAAATGCGCTACTTATCGGAATAGACCAAAAAATGTTATATGTAACGTGCCAGTCTTTTAACCTGACAGGTTACTGTTTCTTTTTCTGAGGCGTGGTGCAAAACATTGTATGCTATCACCATACAAACGGCTTTGTTATACATGTTATACAAACTGGCTTTGTTCGTTCAGCAAACAACTTTTGTTGTTAGCACACTGTTACAAAACTCCGTGTTTTTACCACAATTACTCCCTCTGTATTTCTACGAGTGTTTTACCCCGACGTACAGTCGCTTTAGTGGTGACAACGCCGGTCACAGAGGAAACACATCATCTGCGTGGGGTTCACATATTATTTCACACTATGATATTACGGCCATTATGACCGTTACTTTTCAGTGAAAACACCTGGCAACTTGTTAACAGGTCCCCACGGTATAATTGGGGAATTGTGATGACCATAACGTAATATTATGTATCAGTAACATACTCTGTTATAGCCTCACCCTGAAAACATAGCAATAGGAAAAATTTGGTAAATTATTTATGAGACTGCACATATTTAGATTTCACAATCTCGTCATTCCAAAGGTTTAGTTATCTTTCCGTACAGGTATAGACAGAGCAGTAACACACCCTCATTTTCGGATGTCCCCCTCAGTGGATTGTATATGCAGCACTGACACAACTATTCTATATATTTTGTATAACTATTCATATACATGCTGGTGGTCTGTACTCAGGCATGAACAATTCAATTAAAATACCGTACTTTTTTAATAATTTGAAATTTATTCTGTGATAATTATTCCAGACGAAGTGGCAAACTGGCCAAAGGGCACCCAGAGCAATTTCCTGTAGTATATTCAAAGTAGTCGAAACAATCTCCACGTGCCAAGTCTCCCATACCGCTGTCTCCGCGAATAGACTACATTGTTTTTTTTTTCTTTTATATAACAGTCTTCCTTAACGTCGAACTCTGAAGTCATATCGTCATGAGATTAAACAGTTGCAAGAGATAATGTATGGGTTCTATCTGTTGGGGTCATATTATGATAAAACACAAGGTCAAACAAACAGGATCTGGAAAAGTATCTATTTATCAGTCATTTTAGGAATTTGAAAGGTGAAAGCTTGCCTATGATCGCCATGGATCGCCCCAAAATACTGCTTTCTCCGATGTTTAATCATACAGTCCCGAATCTTTGAGACTTCAGCCAACGCTAAGAGGAAATATAACACATTATACCTGCATGCCAACAAAGCACACCACAGCCTTAGTGCATCAGGTTTAAAATCTCTATTAATAATGAGATCTGGAAGATTCCAAACTGTATAATCCAAGCACTTGAGTACAAGTGTACCGAGTACTGGCTCGATTTGTTGGCATACAATGCCACTACGGCTTATATGCTATAAGGATGCATATATAAAAGAAAGGACATCATAGAAATTAAGATATTAGTAACATTATGCAATGGCGTGGTAATAGTGTTAGGTTACGGAAAGTATGTATATCTTAGCGAAATATTCATTTTTCTTAAAATGTAAGAATAAATGAAAAGCATTCCTTACACTTCAATAGCAAATGGTGTATTTTTGCAGTAAAATTTGCCGAGAGTGTGAGCTACAGCATATATTTCTGTAGGCTGTAAATGTACAGCCACCTTAATTCGTAGTTACATAAATACGGTGCTGTAAAAATTACAACATAGTCTCACATTTCTTCCCAACCAAGGTTGTCTAAAGATACACACACCAACTATGCACCAGTAAGCTGTAAAGTTGCTGTAAAAATGAACGCTTAGTCTATAAAATCAAGGTACTTTAAAATTTTGAACATCTTCTTCAATTGTCTTTTGCAAAGTATAACAATTTTGTAAAGTATAGCAGTTTTGTAGAGCATTTTTGATAAGGAGAGCATTTTGGTAAAGTACAACCTTTTTGTAAAGTAAAGTGGTAAAATACAACCAAATACTTCGCATAAATACAGATGTATACATACTTCTGAAGCTCAGTGCAGGGTTTATGATGCGATTAATAAAGTGGTATACCGGTACTGTAAATATGACTGGGAATTTCCGGCTCCACTCAAACACACAGCTTACGCGTATCCATAAAGCTATAGCCGTCTCCATACGACATTCAAGACCAATGGGGCCACCGAGGAAACGAATCTAGACACGCTATACACACGATCACCAATGCATGACTAATGACTTGTGTATATTTGAATTCTAAGCTGAAAATATCGTCGACCGGCAACTGTAAGTACAAAAGACTCAGTGTACGATTTATAGAAATTTTGTATTAAGGACAAAGAGAGTAGTATATATTTAGCAAAACGTTACTGAAAAGCTGAATGGCGATAAATGCGCTTAATTCAATTATCCCTGACAGTGTACGAGTAATTTTCTGCAAAAAAATCTGATTGTCTGTTTGCTCTCGGTATTCACAAAAGAGGTGGTTTAATAACCTCCCATCCAATGAGAATCCAGAAGTCCGTTTTGTAAAGATTTCAACAAAAACTCCTGCAAATATTAATAAAACTATATAGTACGTGCCAAATGGAAATTCGCAATTTATTAACTTATACTTGACGGTCCTCATTCTGATATATTTATGCGTCGAAGTGCTGTTGTATATAGCACTAATTTATTGTTTTATGTGATTGTTGCTTTATTCCATACACCGGGTGTTTCCATTAATACGATGGGTGGCTGTCAGTTATATGGGTGGAGGAAACCGGAGCCCCCGGAATAAACCCTTAACCTTTGGAAAAGTACTGAGGAACTTTACTAGGTGTGATATACAGATATGCACATCATACGGGTGGAAGACAAGTTGCTTTTAACAAATGTTATAGAATGAGTGAACACGGCGACACGAGTGTCGTCGACATCGTATAGTGAAAGCCTGAGGGAATCTAGAAATCCCTGGGCCAAGGTGGATATACAATAGATATATAGTATATATATGTGCATGCATAACGACTGGCTATACTACACCGAGGCCCTCATCCGACATAGCGAGTGGTAACAGATACCCGTACCAGATGTGGCCATGGCCGGGTTAGAACTATTGTAGTATTCTTTAGTGGAAATATATGACAATCCCACTAAAACAGGCGTAACTATTCGTATGTTCGTGTCGTGAAGGAAAGTGAAAAAACAGATTTTTTTTAGAAATGTGCTGTTCGCGCTAGAGTTACATATATTTCTGCTTGGTTAAGGGGCTGTATTCACTCGCCATCTGACGGCTTGTTTGGGACTTTCACCTGGGTTCATATGAAGTCCATCAACCTTCTGTATTTTCTCAAATGTACATGTATAATCTTAATAAGTAAATCTGTAAAAAAAAGTAAAGTTTTTATTTACTTATTTTTTATTTTGTACTTTTATTTATTAATTTATTTTAATTTTTTGCGTCATCCTTTTTTCTTATGCACAATACTTTATACCGTCAAGACGGGTTGTGTGTAATGCGCGTATTATAGTTTGTCAAGACGACGCGCCACCATGACGGTCGACAGCTGG
The DNA here is from genome assembly GCA_016165875.1 of Acanthopleura granulata. Lineage (NCBI taxonomy): Eukaryota > Metazoa > Mollusca > Polyplacophora > Chitonida > Chitonidae > Acanthopleura > Acanthopleura granulata. Next base: position 9,774,172 of record JABBOT010000016.1, read on the forward strand.
GGTGCATGGCAATGTATACGAAATTGTAAGATCAGGATAAGTATTAAACGCCATTTCCCAGCTCATGTTGACAATGCTGTAACTGACAAATGTCCGACAAATGATAGGAGTCGTCTATAATCTTTGTTACTTAAGGTAACCTGACACAGGCCTGACGCTTCCACTTTGTTATGGTTGTGTGGTAGGCAGAGTAAAGTGGTGAGATATTGAAATTCATTGTAGCTGGATCAAAGCTGAGCCACAATAAAGATTACACTTTTCGGAATTGCCCTACTTGTATCGGGATATTACGTTAATCTTGTCAGTGGTACTGCAGGTTTCCAGCAAAAATATTCTCTTGGAGTAAAAGAAGAATTCTGTTATATCTAACATAATAGTTAGTATATCAGTAGCATAATCTGTTCTGTCATCATTCGGATTCTCTCTGTTTAACAGATTACATGTAGTATATTCAGCGGGTATGAAAAGCTTTCATTCCATCTATACATTTAGACCTGACATTTAGACATTTGGCACTTCTGAATGGGGGGGGGGGGAGAATTCACCCGGATATTTGTCTTGTAAATCAATACTTAGTCAGAGCAAATGTAAACAATCTTGAGAGGCCTTCGCACCCCTACATATTCAGCTTATCCGGTGGATCTGAAGTACGGAGCTATGAGGTGATGTTGAACTTAAATGAACTTGTCCCAAATAGTCGATCATCTGTGGAAGCCGACAGAGGACATTGCGCAACCTGGTTACCGTGACCTTTCTTACAGAGGGCGGTATAAAGCAGGCGAGCAAGATAAACAGGTACCGAAGTCGATAGAGGGCCTCTCGCTGCGAGAGGCCAACCGTTACCAGGGTGATGGGAGGTCGTGTAACGGTTGATAATTCTGGGCTGGTAACGTACACACGTCACAATTTGCCACGCCTTGCGATGGTTAGTCATGAAAATTTTGTATGATCACGCCGTGATTTATTGCTGTCATTTCTGAGAAGTAGTGTGTACAAACCATGTCCTGTTTTTCTGTGAATGTATGATAAGGTGTACAGAAAAAGTCTTGTAGTAATTCAGTCATATTACTGATGTCCAAAATCTTTCGCGAAAGTCACAAGTGTGCTTAAAGGAAACATGTACATGTACAGGGTTTTAATTTCTTAATGTATGTATGCGGTTACAGGATGAGTTGCGAACATATAAATATGCACAAATAGCGTAAAAACAGCAGAAGAGATGGTTTTCTTTTTCTTGGCATAATTGTCTTCAATTCCCTAAAACTATTATGGTCGTCTTTGCTGTCGTCCTAACTGTTCGTATGTGAGAAGGTCTGCTGACAACCTGCGGATGGTAATGGGTTTCCCTCGGTCTCTGCCCTGTTTCCTCCCGCCATAATGCTAGCCGCGGTCGTATAAGTGAAATATTCTGAATTGGATACGACCTAAAACACGAATCAAACAAACAGACAAACAGAGAGATAAATAAATAAATAAATAAATAAGTAACTCTCTTTTGATGGAACTATTGTTCGAGAATTGGGAAGAAATCAAGGAATAATTAGGGCTTAACAGAAAATGCATCCACTGAAGCGTGGGAACGAATGATCGACGAGTGCTCGGGTCGACATTTTGTGACACTCGGGTGCGACTAAAGTCTGCCAAGTGGTAAGTACGACTACTGCTGGCAGTTCAAGGGGTTAAACCTGGTTAAGCCGAGAAAACTGCTCTGCAGCAGGGTACTTTCGATATTCTGTAACTATAGCCTGCTGGTCCTTCTTACAACCAGCTATAGTAGATTCTACTGGGTGTGATCTCGCGCTTGCGAAGTCAGCCTTAGGGAAGTGGAATTATTTTTTTTTAAGGGAAATGAAGAAAGTCATGCCAAAAACAATAAGGAATGCAGCTCTTATTTACAGCATATCTTACATATTCTTTAAAAACCACTCAATTTTATGCATATTTTCTGTCAATAGACAGACTGTTTTTGAAATGTCATCATGGAAGACTGGTCACTTTAATAAATTAATTGAGTCCAAATCAGTTTTTCAAACAATAAGCATTTTTTTTGTTCAAAAGAACTGCCAGCAGTAGACCATTTTGTCTCACGTGATATCGTATTTTTGGCCAATCAAATTGCTCAAGCTTCAATCTTCCGTACGAAAGCTGCAATCGACTGTTGATTGTTTTTGAGCTCTTGGACCCAACCCTGTTGAATTAACTGGAGCACCGGACAGCTCCGACCCGTGGGCGATAACATAGTGACACAACGGCTGCTCCCACAACTTTACAAGAGATAGACTTTGACAGCCTTTATCTCTCTTGTAGGATTGTGAACATCGTTCGTATGTTATGCACGAATATTTCCCATTCAGCGATGACTACCTCTTACCATTGTTTTATTTTCCCCTGTATTAGGAAGAAATGAGACAAGTGATATTCTCTGCCGTTTGACGTTATGTAGATCTGAGATCGGTTTCATTCTCTTCTGCTTCGCTTTTAGATATACTACACTCTTCCATTCACTAACGTGGGCCTGGTTTCATGAAGCATACTTAGTGCTAAGTAGCCCTTAACTAAATACACTTCCTACCTGTACAACATGCGTTGTCATGGAAGTTAAGCGAATACTTAGCTAAGTGTGCTTCATGAAACCGGAGCCAGGAACTGACTTTAAACAAACGCATTATTCGTGAATAATAAATACCATAATATCACAATTATTATAAATGTATCTGGCGCATCGCAATAAGCCATTCTGAGTTAACCGGTTTGATTTAAGTCGGCCGCACTTAGCATCGGAGGGAAAAAGATAAGCTCTTGGCAAGTTGGCAAGAAATCCGACAGATGCAAATTACTTTAGGGCCATTGACAATTAAGCGTGGGGTTCTTAACTAAAATTATTCCTTTAATAATGAACGTGCATTAAGAACGATAATCAAGTTCTTTTCAAAAAGAGGATGACCTAAATTTTTGAAAGAGCGGTCGAGTGCACCCTCGCAACGGAGTCACATGATTCAAAAATGCCCGCTAGCAAATTTCTGATGATGTTTGAGTGGCCGCGCCGACTTCGTTTGTGTTGATTGCGACGTTCTGGTTTGTGTAATTCTCTGATATTGTGACATGAGTTCAGAATTGCTTTAAGGTAACTGAGAACTGATCTTTTCGTTGTGTGCAACTCCGACACTTTAGGGGCAGCACAGGCGACGTGACCGAGTTCAAAGTCAATAACTGTCACGATTCAGAGCGTCTAATGTGGAAGATGAGCTGGGAATATGACCGGACAATCACAGAGCTAGGCATTATGCTAACCGTGGGATAGGAGAGACAGGCCATTGTTATTAACTTCCACTTTCTAGGAGATTTATCCAGTTGTATTCAGCGAAAAATCGCGTCTGCTGTTTAAAAAAATTATTTGGAAAAGGCGTGTGTGACGTGAACAGTAAGATGAAAATCTACACGTCCTGTTTGGACATTTGGTCATGCTTTCACAGAGAACGTGATTTTTATAAGAGAAATACCTCGCTGAATGCACAGTTATTGACAACACCATCCCTTAGCTTGTCACGATGGAGCCTGACCCGTGTTGCACCCAATTATTACCTCATCAGAGACCACATAACACTATATTCTACATACATTGTATCAAAAAGACTGCATCGTTGAAAGTGAAACCAGAACATAGTTACAAAAATGTCTCAATTGAGAGTCCACGCGTATGCGGTGAAATCTTTCTTCGTCTGTTTACCCCAGTAAGGGTTTAATTCAAACTGCTCCTATAAAGGTTTAAAAGGCTGCGACTTACAGTCTCTCTGGCTAGCAGCACGACTTAAGCATAGTTAGGTAAACAAAAAACAAACCCTGCAGTGATGTTAATTACAATTTATTTGACCTCACTGGATTCGAAGTCGACCAGTGACGTCTAATGCTAAGTATGTAACACAAGCACATTCTAACAGTCTTACTAAAAGTTGTAGTACATCAAACCCTCTCCCTCCGAATTGTGCAGATGGTCATCAAAGACGATCACTAACCTTGGACCCATGGACCCAATTTTCACGTCCGCTTTTCGAGCGGACGATTGTGATATTTAGTCTTATGGTGTATTCCTAATGTCTTTTTCATTCATGTCTTTTTCGGTGTTCATGTATGAGCATGTGTGGTACGGATATGCTTGATTAAAATTGTTGATGAAAGTTTGAAATTCTTGGTGAGAAGTGCACAAGTTGTCAGTTAGTGATGAGGTGCCGAGTGACGTCATCTTGACGTTGCTAGGCAACCCTCCCAGCTTCTGGCATATATTAGAACCGTTTAGATTTTGATGGTGAACCTAAGCCAAGATTTTACGGCTGTTTTTTACTTCAAAACTGGTCAAGATAGACACCCATTGATGCTTACTGACCATGGAAAGTTTATGGGGCTGGAACACAGCACCTAAAGCGCAAGACCCTGCAAAAATGAAGTTATGGTGAGTAATCTGTGACGTCATAAGGCTTTTTGTACACCTGTATGTTCAGCTCTGAATAAAGTTCTTCTGTGTGGCGCTCCTACAAAGCGTGCATGTGTATGGAAAAGATAAGTTGACATTATTTATTTATGTTTTATTTCATCTGTGTTTTACGCCGTACTCAAGAATATTTCACTTATACGACCGCGGACAGCATTATAGTGGGAGGAAACCGGACAGAGACTGGAGGAAGCCCACGACCATCCTCAGGTTACTGGCAGACCTGCCCCCGGAGAGCATGAGCTGAACGAACTCACAGCGACCGCATTGGTGGGAGGCGTCTGGGTCATTACGTTGCGCTAGCGCGCTAATTAAGTCAGCATTATGACATTAAAGTTCCGCTTTACGGCCAGAGAAAAGTCGGCGTGACCTCAGTGATGGACCAAGACCTCAATATAGTACATGAAACCTTCCATGCAAAAAATCTGGCTGCATTTAATTTGGTGAACAAAAAATCTCTAAAAACCAGTGAAGGTATTTTCAGATACAGTTCGTAATAGTTTGTTTACTCACCATAACTTCAGTTCGTGGTGTCTTTCTCTTTAACATTAATGTTGTGCCTTGTATTGAAATATAGATTCCAAGTGGTGGCGGGTAGGGGGTGATGAGTCCGCTGAATCATATTAGTTTCTCTTGTTTTGAAGCCGTTTAACTCTTTACTTTATCCTCTTTGAGCTTATGTTGATTGCTATAGCCACACGATGTATACGTACGCCAAACATCCCCGGTCTGTTGCTTGTTGTTAATTCCTGGAACACAACTCAAACATAAAGTAAACCATGACATGAGCTTCCCCCTTGTTAGTTTATCTTAATGGGCAGTCTGTTTATGTAAATGCTTTGTGTTCGCTGTGTTTTGAGTCCCTTTACGCAAAATATTGCGAGATGTAGTCATATGTTGCGAATATAATGTTTACCTTCTCGGTAACGCTGCGAGATTCCTGGCATAGCGTACAGGATACGTATGAACCTCAACTTCACAATATCAAGGTTTCTTCTTTGCTTCGCTACAGAAGATCCCTTTACCTCTTCCGATACTACAACCAGTTCGACCTAGTCTCAGAAACTGGATCTAAACTGGGCCATCCAATGGAATCTCTCAGCACGTCCTGCTTTGTTATAAATCGATGTTGCACGTTCATGTGACCTCATTTCTGCATTGCACATGTAAGACTCATTCTCTGATTAATCACAAATCCTCCTTCGCTCAGGTTTCTAATTCGTCGAGATGTTGTATACATCTATTTGAACTCGAAGTACCCACAAAAGATGCCAGAGTCATCCCTTCTAGGGATGATCTCTGGTATAGCGAGAGTGATGACTTCGTGATTTACTAAGGTGAGGTAAACAGTTTGGCCTAGTCTAGCGAAAATTTGCAAATCTGAATCTATCAAAGGATGTTGCATTTGAGTTCTAAATCCATCTTTCATGTTAAGTGACCAAGGAGTGGACGTACTGCTGCAAGACAAGGTATTTTTGTAAATCGAAAAATGTGAAATATTTTCAAGGGCCACTGGAACTGCTTATTCACCATAATAGTTCATAGTTTTTATATCGTTGTTTTCTATAGTACAATGGTAACTCGCGCGGATATGAATCCAGTGAGCAATAGAGGTAAGGAATTAGAGCTTAATATGCCAATACATTTTTTTTTTCGGTAACGTGGGTTACGGGGAAAATGATTAAACCAGGAAAGAGACGGTCTTGCCTGTTTACATTTTGCAAAGCTATATATTAGATATGTTTCCAGCTGTAATGAAAATGCATAGATAATATATGGTGTATATATCCAATGAAAGCTCAATGCGGTCAAAAGTATGTAAGTGATGACCATGTTATCAGTGCGTGTCAACGCGCATTGCGATAGGTTTCGGGATATCGTATGCAGAAAGGCAACAACGTGCGTATATCAGTTCGCCTTAATAAATATCCGCAAAGTCCGAGAAAAGACTTATTTTAACTCCAACGTCTTAGAGATCTGACTGGAAGAGATTTTAGCGGACAAATTATTGTGTTTAAAAGACAGGGTGGATGCTCATTGTTAGTAGCGAATATTTTTTTTAGTGTTGGCCTATTGCAAGGCAAGACCTACTATATAGCAATTTCAACAGCGTGCCGGGGAAGCCCTTAGGTCATTTTGCGTAGATTTGTCAATGTGAGCGGGTTGGTAATCGATCTGAGCGACAGGGGCGACGATTTCCCATCTAGTTGCAAGAGATCGTTTTGTCATAATATTCCCTAATATCCGCAAGAAGTTGGCGATTCTAAATCCCACATAACAGTGGCGGGTTTGAAGAAGGCCTCCTCTGTATGGGTGACATCCCATTTACGGGTGGCATCGTTACATTAATAAAGAGGGCTCACAAGCAAGTTGCCGTCACTTTGCAAACATTTCTGAAGTATGTTGTAGAAAATTAGCATAAAGGGAAATCAAAAACAGAAAGAAAAGAGAACACACACATGCTTAAACACCTTATAAATGCTGTGGAGAGTTTGATTCTCAAGATGCAAATGTTAGGATTACGAGTCATGCAATTCAAAAACCCAGTTCTCTCTGCCTTTCGTGGGAACGTCTGCCGGCAAGCAACCTACATTCGGATTGTCGTGGGTTTGTCCCACCATAATGCTTGCCCCCGTGGTATAAGTGAAATATTTTTGAGCACAGCGTAAAACTCCAAATAAATAAATGAATAAACAATACAATAATGCCAAACGTTAAATTCACCGAGAATGGGGACTATTTTGGGCCGAGATATATCCTTTGCGTAGCATCACATATGTTTCGCTATATGGCAATACAAATCGTTCCGATCCAAGTCTCCAAGGAATTTCCACTGTTTTCTGATGAATTCCTCACAAAATTGACTTCTTCTTTTTTTTTTTACAGTGTGATCAATACGATATATCACGCAAAATGTGGGAATGATTTCTCCAAGAACAATAGTTAATTGCTCCTGACTGAAAAACTGTAATGTGGCCGTTATGCATTTGTATATACATATCCCCTTATCAGGCCTTCAGAATTTCACGTGACGATATTCAAATAAAAAAATAGGTATAATATAAATAAGAATTAAATTGGAAAAGGAGATGACTAAAATCTCAAACATGTCAACCATCAAGTGACATGGCATTCTAAACCCGTGTATAGCATCTGGTGCTAAGAGTGAGCGAAAGATAAGTGTTACAGTTCGCGTCATGATATGACAACAATGTAGCTAATGTGTGTTAAGTCACAACCACACGTTCATTCGGCACTGCCTCAGTGGCCTGGTGGTTAGAGTGTCCGCCTCTGGGTCAGGAGGTCCGGGATGAAACCCGGGTCCATACTGGTTAAAGACTTTAAAAATGGAGCTTGTTGCTGCCTCCCTTGGCGCTCAGCACAACATGATCACAGCAAGGAAACAGGACTGATTCTTTACTCGAATCTGACCCAATGTGAGTATAATGTGACCAGGTGGGGTGTCATGTCTAGTGTCATCGGCATGATGTTCCAATGATGGCAGCACTTTGAAGAAGACACGTTAAATATAGATTCTAAGGGCTCTTCGTTCGCATATGATTGAAAAATTGCTGAGCACGACGTTAAACCGAAGGCCACATGCACACATACACGCACACATACATACATACATATATATACACATTCATTCAATTTACCATAAAATTGGAGAAATCTTCCTGCCTTTAATGATTTACATAATTTACTCGCTTCTCCTTCATTTTAAATCTTCCTTTGTTTGTTCAATTCCTCGAGCCATAATGTGGACGTCAGCCAGCATTAATTTTTCAGTCACAGAACATCATGACCTTAGCCGCTCTTTACCAATCCAGCAAAGGCTTGAGGGGTTCTATGTTTATTCGGCTTGCCATTCGATCGAAGTGTTTATGTTGCCTGGGATACCACCAAGCTTGTCGTGACTTGTCAGTACGCGTCTACCATTCTGCTCCAGTTGCGTGCTATGGCTTCATGTAAACGTAATGTGTTGTTTTGCTGACTACATTGTCCTCAAGTATTGCAAAGGATTTGCGCGCAAAAATGGGCCGAAGTTGCTTATCACAAAACGTCGTCATCGGGTAAGCTATATATGCTGTGGCGGAGAAAACAGAACTTCCCTGTGATGGGAACTGGATCTTGTAGAGATGAGTATTATAACAGTTCTCTGTTTTCTTTTTATTATGGACGGATGTGGGTATAAAAAAAAAGATTTGAGATTTTCCGAAACCAGCAGTTACATGCACGAAGTTCATTCACACGTTATTAAATGTCGTGGCAGTGTATCATGGTCAAGTGGTTAAAGATGCATGGTTGCCATTCAATCGTTTTGGGACACATGAAGGCGCAGGTACAATCCCGGTTATAGACTGGAAAGTTGTGGATTCACTCTCTTGCCCTCTGTGTTATTAGTAAATCCCACTGTTTCGCTCACTTTTGTAGACACTTGTCAACTTCATGGATCGCCAAATCTACATTCTCGCTGGCTCTATACAACTGTTTGTTGTACAGGTAGGTATTTTTGCTTGTTTGCCTTATTTTATCAGCTTGGGTTTATGAGCTATGCTCAACCAGCGTGTATTTATACCCTGTTTGTAGTCTACCCACTGGCAGTTGCCACTTTACCTGATGATGGGTAAAGTATTCTCCGAAAGCTAGAAATATGGGATCATGTGATAAAAAGTGTGTTTTGTCGCATTTATTTGTTCATCGTCTCACTCTCACGCTGTTCGTTGCGCCATGCTGACTGTCTGCGTCGCCTCACTATCGTCAAAAGATCACCAGTCTTTAACCAGTGAATATAGTTTACATGTGTACGTACCTCACAAGTGGGAAAGTTCGTCAGTGACTTGCCAAAGGTCGAAGGTTAACCCTGGGGACTCCTGCTTCCTCTTATACCTAGCCTCCTTGAATCACTTAACTTGACCCAACCATACTTACCACTGATTCTTCGTACATAGATCAAAGGAATGGTGCCGCTTCAAATCTAAAATCCACATTGTCATCATATTCTTGAGTACGGCGTAAAACACCAATCAAATAAATAAATCATTATCCTCATCGTTTCCATTCCTTCAACCCATAAAACTGACAGCCGTCATATAAGTGAACAATTCTTGAGTACGATCTTAAAGAGCAAATAAATAAATAAATGAATTAATAAATACATTAGATGAAATCAAAATTGCCTGCCATCTTTTCGCATAAGATAATAAAATAAATAAATAAATAAATAAATACTTCCAATTTTATTGTTCCAGCATCTATTCCGATTTTTGCTCATGCTTGCCAAAAATTACTGTTAAGTGGGTAACAAAATCGTGACCGCTGACATTGTTATATTTCATACAAAGCCTGCTATCGATGGATGCTACTTATGAACTGACATACCTAAATGACCTTAAATTTCGTTAATGGCTATATTCTACATTTTTGCTGATTATGAAATTTCTACTGATTTTAGAAAGGTATTTCGAGGTTTATGTGATAGACAGGATCATATCCAACTGGAAAGATGCATGTTTCTTCACCAAAACTAATATTTCATGACATTAACTTGCATATAAAGTGCACTTTTGGGGGCGTCTTTTAGGGTATAAGGAGTTTATTGCGTAATGGTTTATCCAGTGTGTAATTTTCCTTACTCACAGAACCAGTTTAGGTGTAAATATACTTAATTAATTGTTCGACTGAAGTCAGTGAACGAGTTCTCGAATGGCTCTGTTTCCCGGAGATCCTTTCAAGCCTACCAGGCGGATTTGGCGAGATTGTCTCCCTCTGGATTGAGCACCTCGCCAGAGTTGGGGAGGGGCTATTCCCTGCTTGCGGCAAAAGTCCATGCCCTAAGGACTCACCAACCCCTCCCCACTTCACCCCGAGAGAGAGAGAAAACCGGTTTCTCTGTGAGGGTCTAATTTCATACATATAGCTTCCAAATACAACGTACAGAAAGGCAGAAGTCGGAATGGCCGATGACCGTATTCCTTCCACGAATTCTATACTTCTCGCTATAGAATAGCAAGCTCGCTATATCATGGAATACCGGTACACTTTACTAATCTGACGATTGATTATCGATATCGCTAAGAACTGGCAAACCTGGCGATAAAACTGGGCACAGTTTGTTTTGCATTATGGATTAAGGTACGAATAAGGTAACTATGTCTCCGTGCGTTAACGATTTCGCTTTCTGTTGTCGCATTTGCTGAAGGTGTTATCCGCAATCACTATTTTCATGGATGCATTTGAACTTGGGACTTACTAGGAAATCAGGGCAGTTAAACGACCGTGCTGAATCCTAGCATATTTACGTAGTGTCCAGTTTATACTGTATATCTTATGTAGCATTCATGGTATTTGGAGATCTGTGTGTTGCCGACAGTTTTAAGTGTGGGTGGGTGTGGGGGAGGGAGGGGGCCGGGGGGAGGGGGGCGTTGCCCGACTGCCACACCAGCAGAAGAAATGGTTACAGTATGTTACGGGGAGTTTTTAAGCTAAGGTTATTGTCACGAGCTACAGTAACGTCACTTCATTGAAGAATCTGATTTTCCACGATAAATGTCATAAAAGTGGGCTAGCCACTAAAAAAACCTCAATGTTTACGACTTTACGACAGCGGTTTAATCTAGGAAACTTGGTTAGTACACAATTACGACATGGTCTTAACAATTCAGTGCCACTCGCATACAGAGATACAATGTAGTTTCTTTGAAGACAGACACTTAATTTCTTGCACGTAACAATATTTAAAAAAGTCTTTGAAGTCAGCAAATAAATGAGGGCTAACGCTAGAGCCAGGAGACAATGGGAATGACATTCCCACGCTTGGAATAAGGGGACACTGTAAGCAGAAAATAAGCCTTTCGCAAGAAGATTTACTCTTTCGTTCTTTTGTGTATTACGTCACCCATTTATATATATATATATATATATATATATATATATATATATATATATATATATATATATATATATATATATATATATATATATATGTATATATATATATATATGTATATATATATGTATGTATATATATATATGTATATATATATATATATATGTATATATATGTATGTATATATATATATATATGTATATATATATATATATATGTATATATATATGTATGTATATATATATGTATGTATGTATGTATATATATATGTATGTATATATATATATGTATGTATATATATATATATATATATATATATATGTATATATATATATGTATATATATATATGTATATATATATATGTATATATATATATGTATATATATGTATGTATGTATATATATATATGTATGTATATATATATATATGTATATATATATTACACAGATTTAAAAGTAAATTCAGAGGGTGTGTACCAACTGGTTGAGATACTGCATGAGATCTGCCAAACATCCCCCAGCTGGTGGGTCAGTGGAGTCAATGGGGTCGTGTGTTCGAACCCATGCCTCGCTGGTTACGTTGTGGCTGTATGATAGCATTTTTTGGCTCGGCTATTTGGGTAAGAATGGTGACATTGCTATGGTTGTTTTTCCGCATAGACGTGGCTACCTTTACTACCAATGAAACAGACAATTAATTAAAGTGATCGGTTCAAAAGTATAATACTTCTGAAATGATATAACCCAGTAAATGTCGTCGTATTTCCGCACTGCAATAAATTTCTTTCTTTATTTATTTGATAAATAATAATATCAACTGTGGAACAGTTGATATTATGATTATTGCAATTTTTTTATTTATTTATTTATTTATTTATCTATTTGTTTGTTTGTTTGTTTCTTTGCTTATTTATTTATTTATTTGATTGCTGTTTTACGCCATACTCAAGAATGCTTCACTTATAAGTGTTCGGCCAGCATTATGGTGGGAGGAAACCGGGCAGATCCCGGGGGAAACCCAAGGTCATCCACAGGTTGCTGACAGACATTCCACGTACGGCCGGAGAGGAAGCCAGCATGAACGAGACTTAAACTCAGAGCGACCGCATTGGTGAGAGGCTTAAGGGTCATTACGCTTCACTATCGCTCTAACCAACTGAGCCACGGAGGCCCCGCCACTGCAATAAAATCAAATCTGATATGTTTTAGCCTGGTAAGCTTCAGATGCATATGGACCTTGTCCAGTCCTGATGTCTTTGCGTAACAGAAAGTATATGATAATGATAAAGAAAAGCTGAGATTCCGTGGCCGAGAGGTCACAAACCACGGCAGGCCTGCCAGGAAAACGCGCCGATGGCCTTGGGTTTGCCACGTGCTCTGCCTGGTTTCCTCCAAAAATAATGTTGACCGCCTCCCCATTAGTGAAAGGGGAATACATCAACTTGAAAAAGTTAAATCAGAATTTTCATGAAATCACAGGAATATACGAGAGATAAGAAGATATCCTTGTCAGATATCCACATTGCATGAACCTTAGTAAAAAGATGCTTAAAACTTTGAAAGCATATTATTAATATGTAGTGTAACCAAAGTGTCACATTAGTACGTGTCTGTTCTTTTTTTTTCAGAACAACATGGACGATTTTTGGAGTGACAGAGTTCCGAATAACCCTGTGGCGAAATTTCGAATACAGCTGTAACATACTCCAGAACACAGTTTATAAAGTTCAATACGATTGTGACAGACATTCTCGTGTCTTCCTCGTAACATAATCCAGCTTACCTCCTTCGCTCCACCCATTCGGTGGTAAATATATAAGCTTAACCCCCTTGATGACGCCGTCCGGAGAATTATTCGGTGACGAAGTTAAGCTGCTGACAGCGTTTGCGTTACCCCTCCCTCACCCATGAATCGTTCCTGCTGAACCATGTTGTTACGCTGGTTAAGACGTATTCTGTGGGGTCTTCTCACGATTACCCTCGGTATCTTTGTCTTTCTCAGTTCGTACACTTTAAGCAGGCAGCGGTTTTCTGGACTTCAAGTCGATTTGAGACACCGTCAAGGACGAGAGACTGTGCTAAATGTAACCGACATAACGCCGTTCATGCCGAAGCACCAAGTAACAACGCCTAAAACGCACAGTCTGCATGAGGTAGAAAGCCTAAACTCCGCCGTGCAACCTCAACCTTCACACACAATCAGTTGTCTGAAGCTGTTTAAAGGCGACAAGAACGAGACTGCAAAATCTACTAGGTTTATTAAGTCTAATCCTTATAAGGACGCACCCCACGAGGCATTCGTCAATGCAACTCGTCAATGTGACCTTTATCGCGTAGCGAGGAACTTCAGTCAAAGCGTGACGGAGGACGAGAAAGGGTTTCCACTAGCGTTCAGCATTGTTGTTCATAAAAACATTGGGCAATTTGAGAGACTACTTCGGGCTTTGTACCGACCAAACAATTACTACTGTATTCACGTGGATAAGAAGTCGTCAGAAAGTTTCCATAGGGCCATAAAAGGCATAGCAGACTGTTTTGAAAACGTATTCGTGGCGTCAAAACTTGAAGTAGTGGTTTATGCCGGATTCACCCGTTTGCAGGCAGACATTAATTGTATTAAGGAGCTACGACAAAACTTTTCCGATTGGAAGTATGTGTTGAATATGGCGGGCTCAGAAATGCCTCTGAAATCCAATTTAGAAATGGTGCAGATTTTAAAACTTTACAACGGCTCTAATCTTGTTGGGAAAAACATGAAAGCTTTAAATCCATGGAGATGGAAAAACAGATATGAAACAGTCGTAACGGCTAAAGGGGGTCATATTGTAAAAAGAAACACTTCCAATATCCCGCCTCCGCATCACCTCAATATTACCAAAGGAAGTGCTTACGTTATATTGAGTAGGGCAATGACTGACTACATTTTCACAGATCCAGTGCCGTTAGCGTTCTTAGAATGGAGCAAGTCTACATACAGTCCTGATGAACAGTTCTGGGCTACACTAAACAACTTGGAGCATAATCCAGAACTGTCCACTCCTGGAGGAAGTAAGTCTGATCTCCTTGTTTCTTACATTTTTTACTTATGAGTCTCCTTGATTGTTCGACTGTTCAGTTATGATTCATAAGATGTTAAACAAACAATTAAAATATTTCACTTTTTGCAATACTACGAAACTGTCTTAGACTTACGTCAGCCTTAACTTATAAATAGCTTCCTTCGCTAAACTCACATTAAGAACTTTTATTTTACACCCTAGTGTTGTCTTAGACTTTCGTGGCAAAATGGAAAACTAACGTAACTTATTGTTAAAAACCAAGTTCAGGAATAATACCACAAGTTTGACTTCAATTTAAGACGATTTCTTGATCATCGAACCAGACCGCAGTATCACGAAGCTGTTCCAGACTTACGTCCAATTAGTCTTACCTTCTGGCATTAACCCTGGACATAACCTTCGAAAATTCAATGGTAAGTTTCATTTTCGCCGTGAAGATCAAGGACAAAAGCTTGCGCTGAAATAAATCTCCATAACGCGTACCACAATTCTTTCTAAGCTAAGACTAAGATCGACTTAAGTCTAAGACAAATTCCTTATCCTCCAGCCAGGTTAGGTGTGTAACTGTGCATGTCTATATTCACGAATATGTTGGTTTCGTGTTACTCTTACTCCAAAGGAAATATAACTTTCGATCAGTCATACAGGAAACTGAAGCCCCATAGCAAAACCTTTTTGACACTTTAAGAAACAAAGACTCGAAGAGAAAAGGTAAAAAAAGGCTTTTACTTTCGGAGTAGAGTTTTATAAACAGCAGATGTCAGGGAGGACATAGGGGGCTCCGTAGCCAAGGGGATTAACGCACCTTTGCAGGGTAATGACCCAGGTGCCTCGCACCAATGCGATCACTGTGATCTCAAGTCCAGCTCATGCTGTCTTCCTCTCCGGTGGTACATGGGAAGGTCTGTCAGCAACCTGCCGATGGTCATGGGTATACTCTGGGATCTTCCCTATGAGGGACCAAGATAACACTTCATTGGGAAATCTCGATGTAAATACATGTAATTCATTTGTCGATATCGATAAATCATGTATCCACATCGATAAACAGGGCAATTTATCGATACCGATAATTCTTTCAGTAACACAAACAATAACAATGGAAGAATGTGCGCACTGGACCAATTATGTTCATGTACATCAAATGACAACAGAAGTAAAAATATTAATCATAAATAAATGTTTTTGTTAAATCTCGTAAACTGAAGTAAACATATTAATAATAAACAAATGTTCTCATTTCAAGTACCAATATATACAAAAAATTTGTCTGTTCCTCTGTATATTATATATACATACAGACATATACACGTGCATATACACCATTCATGTGTACACTCGCTTCCTGAACTAAATTTTCCAACTTGAAAAGGTATCTATTGATACAAAATGCGCAGGTGTATTTTGTCTGTAAAAATGTCTTGGATTGGGTGACTGTCTATAACGATTTGCCGACCATGTCTTGTATTCGGATAATACTATTAAATTTCCTGGTGTTCACCTTAGAACGAGGTGGTTTAGTGCCATGTGGCGTGATCGTCTCTGAGGAGAATTGGAACAGATAGTGGAGATTAGCCGAAAGCAGAGATAAAAGAACGCCTTTTTTATATTTCACGGTATCTGCACTGCTTCGTAGTTGTGTTAACCTTTTCTCAACAGTGCATTGTACTTTTTGATCATTATTTTACAGCGGTAGGCATGTGAATGTCAACATATTTACAGGATTGCTTACACTGTATTTTAAAAGGAGCTAACCTGTGTTTGGCTTATCTTACAATGTCGTTCCGTGCAGCTTAGATTGCCAATTAAAGGCAATCAGCTTCTGTGGGAATGTCAAGAGAGCCACAGGATTTTGCTTGAAGCGAGAACCCGGTTGTACGAACGCGTGTATCTTCGCTCCGTGTTGCATGACACGAGGGCACCACCGTATTACGTCATCCGTCGTCCTCACGTATACTCTCTAAAAATTACACATTGTTGTGGCAAAAACCGCACATGCACAGAAGTTTATGTACCAGCCCGACACAATTTGTGGGAGCGAAATACATCCACAATTGACCATTTTGCTCGAATGAGGGGTAGAAGCGATAACCCACGACAATACAATACAATACAAACAATATTTATAGCACTCAACCTTAACTCTACAATATTAATTCTACTCATTGTTTATACTTTAACAATATCATGATTTTGTGTAGTTAAAGAAGTTATAAGCCATATTTTTATCTATAGGCCTCCAAAGACCTGTCAATAGCGTGACGTCCAGTATCACGTCCTGTCCTTCTTGTGTGAAGTAGAAATATAGCATTTGACTAAATTTGTATTATCCCATAAATGTGGCCCAGAACATGGCACAAAGGGGGTGGCCTAAATACCGTATGCAATCTTTGGTTAACAATGCTGAGTCTTTCTTTATTGGCTCACGACAGTTTATTGATTAAAAACAGCCAATCAAAAGCTACACGCACGGCGAACTACTTTATATTACTACATACTTTTCTCATCTGGATTGAGTGCAAATGCCCGAATCAGACTGTAGCTGTAGGTAATTTGGAGATTCCGTGATCAGTTTCATCTCTTGCTACGTAAGAATGATATTGTCGTTAAAGATCTTGAATTTTCTTGTCGTGTATGCATACATGTATCTACATTTCAGCTGCGATCTCATACAAGATGGCGTGCACGCTATGCATTTTTGTCGTCGCCGCTTATTGATTAGTTTCTCCTGTGCCTTCTTGACGTCTTCCTTTATCCGAAATATGTGTTCGTAAAATCTTTGAAAACCATTACCGATTACTAATGTAAAAAATCATAATGTGTAGATAAAGGCAGTCCTAAAGTTGAACTCTTTTGTATGCCGTATATTTCATCCTGTGTAAAAATGTTGCCCTTTGTTTGCTGACGAATGTCTGACGCCACATACTTAAATTAATACGCACGTTTGCACGCGCTTGTATAGACAGAAATAAATCCAGCTGATCTGAGGCCCGATTTTGTGCCTTTGTTCGCCATTACATTTATGAGATAAACAGAATCTCCAACTCGTAATCCTGAGGCTCGAAACAAACGAAATTTTTGACTCGAGTTTAATAAATTTGATACAAGATCACGAGTTGGAGATCTTCTATTAGTGACGTCACCTCCATGAGCTCAGATTGGAATGTCATAAAAACAAAGTGTTTCATTTTCGATATCACTACATCCGGGTGTGTAATATCGAAATGTAAAAACAAAAGTGATATCTAACGAAGAAATTACGACTTTCATCCGTGAGGAAAATATTGGGATTTCACTGCTGCATGTATATTCGTCGTCATATAACTGAAATATTATTGAGTACGATGTGTTACCCAAACATACAAACGCAAATGTATAATTAATAAAAAAAACTATTTTCTTTAATTCAGGACGTTATTTCTCTTTACAGACCACTGCTCTGGTACTTTCCACATGCAAAGAGCCGTGCTGTGGTACTCTCGTGATTGCCACGGCATGAACGTGCGCTCCGTGTGCGTGTTTGGAGTGGGTGATCTCCCTTGGATTATTAAGCGTCCGGAGTTCGTCATCAACAAATTTGATCTCGGTGTGGACTACATAGCTTATCAGTGCATGGAGGAACTGCTTCGAGAGCGTGCCACACACAGAGCTCCTTGGGTCATCGAACTTAACGAAAATGTCATGGCTTCTTGCGCTGGAAAGGGGTGAACCAATCAGTGGTGAGAATGATCACATGGCACATTGACATGAAGTACGTTGACGTGCAAACTAGCTCAAGCAGTGTTACACCAGTTACACCATGATATATCATTTTGATGCTTGACGATTTTAATCATTTTGACTGATACAGAGGGTTACATATGAAGTATTCATAGAAAAATCATTCCATGTATTCTATGTGCTGCTGATTATGTCCATATATTTGGTTAACTCTTCATTTTAAATTGTGGAAACTATTTTAATACATAGGTGCATAAAAAAAGGGGGAAAAGGGGGGAAATGGGGTAATAATGATGGTCTATTCTTTGTAAATAAAACAAACTATACAAAAAAGTTCTTCGTCTCGCATGCCAGTCGTTATATCGCCTTCCTGATTTTGATGACAAACTTCAGACGTATACAAATGATCTGTCAGAAACAGAAAAACTGCTATCGTTAGATGAAAGAGCGTTACCAAGACTGTGCCGAGTCCACGAGCAGGTAGTTACCACGACGACGTAATGACGATTTTTTTTATTTAAGTTTATTTTTTGTGGAATATTTCTAGTCCAGTAAAGTGCTCTCAAAACAGCGGAACCGCCTCGGTTTATATATGCATTCTAAGGACTCCTGGTCGTCATATAACTGAAAAATTGTTGATTACGACGTAAAACCCAAGCATACATATGCACAAACATTACAAACTTCGGAGCATGCTGTTGGCCGTGGGTTTTCCCTGGGCTCTGCCCGCTTCCCCCCCCCCCCACCATAATGCTGGTCGCCTTCATATCATTGAAATATTCTTGAGCAAGGCGGAAAACACTAACCAAAGATAAATAAAACAATATCAAAAATCGGATCCTTCGGTGGTCTGTTGAGACCAAGTCGGTTTCAATATTGTTTCTGCCTGAGAAAGTAAGTTTCGGCAGTTTATAAGCCTGTGTGTGCGAAAATCTCTGGTTATAGTTTGGTCAGACTGAAAAGGCTACTGAAGACTTCAGTGTTTCAAATTCATTTTACTAGGATGGCAAGGGTTTTAAAGTTTAAATCGAATTAGTCTTTGAATTTTCGCGAATGTTCAAGGGTCTTTCCCTTGATATTTTATACTCCATGATTTTGTTGTCTTTGCCTTTAGTCTATCTCTCTGGTTGAGATTTAAAGACATGATTCAGAATATTTTGCTTATACGACAGTGATCAGGTTTTGGGAGAGAAAGGTGGTGGGTCCGGAAAAAAACAGCAACGAGGCAGCGAGGAACTGAGGTAGTGAGATGATTCATCTTACTAACGCGATGCCTCATTTCGCCATATCGCTGCCTCATTTCGCTGCCTGACCACCTCGCTATCTCGCCACCTCGTTCGCAATGTCGCCCTGTATTAGAAAAGTCAAGGTAGAGAGGTAGCCAGATGTCCTCTGTTTGCTTCTGTGGTATATCGGGGAACATGGATGGTTGTCACTGGATAAGAGATCTCGCAAATAGGTCCTAGACACGTAAACGATTAGTGTTTAATGACCCAAAATCTAACAGGAAACACGGCTGGATATATTGATCGCGTTTTAATTAGACAACTGCACAGTAAACTGCACCGGTTAATGAGTTGGTAAACTCGGCAGGATAATGCCTCAGGACTTATTTATATGAATATTGTTTAATGCCTTTCTCGAGAATGTTTCTCTTGGCAGTCAGTCTTAATATATGTAATAAAACAACTTTTTTCTAACAGTACGTGCGGCGAATGTTTAGGTATTGTCATTAACGGATCTCCTCTAAACAAGTCTGACCACTAGTTTATATATATATAGGCACAGGTAAACTATAGAATAGAAGCTGAAGGGATCGAAACAGCCGTTACTTTATATGGGAGCCTGCAAATAAGTCATGAACTAAACGGGACTTCGTTGAATGAAAGAGTTTAAACAAACGTTTGTGGCAATCAACATGATGCGGTCACATGGATATAAGAATGGAAGACCCTTGCCACTCTTTATAATTCCCAGTGCGTTTAACCGAGTCCTTTAGAGTAGCCTCCCTTGGACAGAACAACACGTGAAAGTCCCCAATGTATTGAAGCTATTATGTTTACATGTACATTGTGCCCACGGTTCGAGCGAAAGGTTCGCAGAACTACGAAATTCACATATCTGTGCTATGTATTGCCTGATAAACTGCAAGAGGGGGTCTCTATGGCCGAGAGTGTAAGGGCGTTAGTGCATTGCAAACGCCCGATGACCTCAAGCGAGTTCAGGCCCAGCTCACTTTTTTGTTCCACCTGGTATGTAGGAAGGCCTGTCAGCAACCTGCGCATGGTCCTGGGTTTTCCCCGGTCTCCGTCCCGTGTCCTCTCACCACAATGCTGGCCGAAAGCTTATAAGTGAAGCATTCTTGAGTATGGCTTAAAACAGCGATCAAATAAATAAATAAATAAATAAAAGATTTACAAAAATTGCAATAATCATAATATCAACAGTTCCACAGTGAGCTGGGGTATGTTAATGCCATACTAAAGTGGACTTCATTTACCATTTTAGATTTTGTAGTTAAATACGGCTAAATGTGCTGATTGTGTTGTGGGCTTTATAAGCCATGTTGATAATATATATCTTGTCTGTGACTTCCAAACGACCAGCTTTCTGCTGATTCGAAACCCGTCCAAGGAACCCGTGTGTTCCAAAAGGCAATCGCCTCTGTCCACTAGAACACGGCCAATTAATCCAACTCATCATTACAAATTTAGAAGTGGTAGTTAAACGGAGACGGCAAACCTCCGCCCCAACTAAGTTTAAAACTCCCCACACTACACACAGAGGGGTAATACTTTGTCCTGTTCTATCTGGCAGTGTTGAATGATCGTTGAAAAAATTCAGTAAACCACATCCAGATCAGGATCAGCATATCAATTAAACGGATTGTGGTCAGACGATGATGTGCATAACGTTTCATCCAAACCCTATATGATGTTTTTCCTAAAGTTGCAGACAGGCAGACAGACAGAGAGGCAGACAGACAGACAGGTAGACAGACAAGCAAGCAGAAAGGCAGGGAAGCAGGCAGGCAGACAGAGAAGCAGGCAGACACAAACATGCAGACAGACAGACAGACAGAGATGCAGACAGACAGGTAGACAGACAAGCAAGCAGAAAGGCAGGGAAGCAGGCAGGCAGACAGACGCACAAACACAGATAGACTTGCAGACAGACAAACAGGCAGACAGAGAGTCATTCAGACAGACAAGCAGACAGGCGGGCAAGTAGGCAGACATGCATGTTGGCAGGTAAACAGGTTCTCAAATGCAGACAGATTGAGAGGCAGGCATACAGACGGGCAGACAGACAGGCTGACAGATTGACAGAATGGCAACGGACAGACGACAAACAGACTAGCAGACAGGCAGACAGACAGACAGGCAGACAGACAGAAAGAAAGACTGGCGTGGGTAAAATATAACCTTTTTAGAGGAAGCAATCAGCACATACAAATTTTTCATTGTCTGTGTGTGTTTTATGAATAAACACATGTTTTCGAAAGGGGACGTAACACAACAAGTAAATACCTGGACCGTGTCAGAAAAATGGCAAAAATGCCTAGGATGTTCGTCAGAACCTGTTCTAGCCAAAATGAAAGATATCTTCGGAAGATTTGGGTATAACTTAAGCCAAATATAATGTGCCCTATCCCATTGGTGACGTGTACAGTGTGGCGTTTAGAATAACATACCAATCGCCTTCCCTCTCAGCGTGCGGTGACACGGATCTCTGATTTAGGTCTAATGTCTGTTTCTGTCTCCTTCTGATTATATCTGTTTTACCTGTTAGAAATATAAAGCAGGATGTTCGAAAACTGAGTTCGCTATTACCCTGCATAATTTCTCGCTTGCTTTAACCTCTGTTTCACAAAACAAGCTTGCCTGACCCAGTTTGATATTAAATTACCCTACAACGAGGACAGTATATCCGGGCGGGTTGTGTGCTTATAAACACGCTGGCGTCAGTTTTCTGAATGGTATTCTGCTATAGCGATCGAAGTAGTTGTTCGGGCGAACTCACACCATTCGGCAGTTTCACCTACATAGGCTACTCGCCACTACACCGTACACGTGCACAATAGCGAAGACTCGACCTGCATACCAGTCAACAACGAAGGTAAGGTTAGCGTTGGTTTTCTCATTGTGTTGTATATTAATGTACATATTGGGTCAAGAATACGTGTTCGCATCGTTCAAATAGTGTGTATTTCTGACTGAAGCTGTTATATATAATGTTAACCCACAATACACACATCAATGCGTCAAAAGTCATTCGACCATGACAGTGACGCAGAGGTATTTATCATTTCGCCGCATGTAATGTCGGCCTAGTAGTTAACTGTGGTTGAGTAGCCGCGGACAGAGAATTTGAGCATTCCCAGCTCTCACTGTTAAATCTTTGGGCCATAGTGACAACAAGCTGCTGTCAAAACTCCTGTGGAAGATTGCATGAGTTGAATGTTGAAGAGTGTGCATATAGTGTGGGTAAGGTCGTCTGGAACTTGCCAAAGGTCAGGGGTTTACCGCCCGGCACTCTGGTTTCCTCTACCCACAAAACTGACCACCACCGGGTAAGTGAAATCGTCACGAGTGTGGCGTATGATAAACAAGTCATGAAACATCGATAAATAGAATAAGATACGTTACAACAAGTCTGTGATTGGCCACTGCTTGGTCTGATATGCGCATATGCAAGAAAACATCATGCCAAGGAAAGAAAGGATGTCAAACACGCGTGGAGGGAAAAGTACAACTGTTTGTTGAAAGGCAGTACTGATTCCGGAAATTGTTGAAGCACAATGTACACCTTTCGTTAAATGCAAAGGAAGCTATATATAGGTAATTTTCTTGTTTTTGTGCTGATGTGACGATGCGTTAATTGAAGACAAAAATCCCGAGGCATACTACAAATCAAAACAGTTTTAATGCAACGAGGGGAATGGTTAAGATGCTTGTGTTTTTATTCGCTGGAATACACTAGGTGTTGGGTTCAAGCCCGGCACTGGACGTGAAATTTGTAGATCCCCTCATTCTGTGCTTGTGAGGCCTTAGCGGTCAACGAAACTCGTGTAGCCATTTGCAGAGTTTAACGTTCATTGAGGGCCACTCCCCCCTCCCCACCAGTATGTAATCCACATCTGTACGTGTGAAAGTACGTCGGTTGCTTGACAATGCTCGACGGTTTACTCCAGACACTCGGGTTTCCTGTATGCCCATGAGAGTGATCACCATCGCATTATAAGTGAAAAATTCTCAAGTTAAGCATCAATTTTAATAAGCAAATACCGTAAGTAATTGTCTGAATATCCATATGCTATACTAATTTATACATTTGATGAAGATGAAGATATACAAGTCTAAACTTGACGACTACGAAGATCAGTCCCCGTTGGGCTTTGGTAACGTGTTTTGCTGAGTCATTTCGATCTATTCCCGTCGACATACATGTACATACATATCCCTGACCACATCCGCGTGTGTAACCACTAAAATGCCTCGGGGGGGGGGGGGGATGAATTATCTGCTACTGAAGCTCCTCATATGTGCACCTAACGCCATGTCTCGGGCAATTGTTGCATCCGAGTTTGTGTATTGGAGAAAGACATAATCACGTGTAAATATGTCCTACTTTTTACTTCGTTGTCAGTACACGTGGCTGTGACGTCATCGCAGTGCGAAGAAACCAACATGGCGGAGGATAACAAATACGAGTTCACCTTGGCTGACGACAAGAGACCACCAAGGACGTCCAGGCTGATGTGCTGCTTGGTGAGTGCTCTCGGTGGAAAGTTCTACAAGGAAACATGCAAAGCTTGCTTGTGCTGACCCTTGTATCGCTTCCAAACCTCCATTAGCGGACCTCCGTGGCCGAGGGGGAAAAGCGTTAGTGCAGCCTAATGACCCAGGTGCCTCTCACCAATGCGATGGCTGTGAGTTCAAACCCAGCCGTCATATACGTGAAACTTTATTCCTGAGTACACGGCGTAAAGGGCCATTCAAATACGTTAAAAAATCCGTCTTGAACTCATCTCTTTTCGGTTTTAGCCTGTCTTCAAGATTTGCTTCAATATTGTGCATAGATTTCACAATAGCTTCCTTTTTTCATTCTACCTGTCTTCTTCAGTCTGAAAGAAGACTGGAAACCGCTTTTGAAAGAAAATGTCAATTATCAAACAAAAAAAATATGAAATAAAATTTAGACCACTTGCAATAACGTTCCATCTCTGAAAAAAAATGACCAGAGATGCAAAATGCATTTTTCATTTGAGAAGTGGTGAATTCTTATTTTGATAACTAGGCAGCAATATGATCCCAAATCAGACCAGTTCTTCTTTCGAAAGTGGAATCTATTTCAAAACTGATCCATGTTTATTTTTAAAGAGGTTTTCCTGTCATTTGTTTTAAAAATGGCTTCTACAGACTACCACAACATCGACTACAACAGCAACACCAAGACTCACAGAATGAGAGGTGCGGGTGGTAGCGGAGAGATAAGGGCTCCTTACAGACATTATTTATGCAGGAAATCCCATAGCAACCCACGCCGCAATAAGATAATATTCTCATGAAGGAAAAAAGAACAGAGGTATAATTTAATATAACCGAGAGTGAAAACAACTATTTTCAGCTTTCGTAATTATTTTCGCAGAAAACATAGAAGAAAAGAGAAAAAATTAGACAGTTGGCGGATTTGAAGACACTGTCAAAATGTGATGATAATAATAACAGAAGTGTGGGTAGGGTGTCATGTCTGGTGTCCGCAGCGTGATGTTCCGGCGACGTTACCACTTTCACTCACGTTGCCGTGTTACCTTTGTTTGAATGACTTTTTGAATGTGACAGTGTATAGGTTTTTTTTCTCTTCCCTCTTTCCAGAGTGGCTCCGTGTTGTTGTTGTCGGCAGCTGTGCTCGCCGCGGTGATTGCCATGATTTATCAATACTTTGCGTAAGTGTTTCGTCATGACCTTTTTATAGTGCCTTACTTCGAAGTCTTGCAGCAGTTACTTTCTCATGAGTTGTGAAAGGAAAGGCAGTGAATTTGTAGAATTCCCTGGGGCCGGTTTCAGAAAGCGATTTTGGGCTTTAGCCTAAAACTGTGATCCAAATTAAACTGTGAAATACATGCATCACATCGGTCAAATTTTGACCCCTGATTCTATGCTGTGATGTGGCGATTTCAGGAAAGTTTTCAGACATTCAGCATCAAATATATTGTTTTCTTACAAAGATTAAAGTTTTCGGTTTCTGCCCAAAATCGTTTTGTGAAACTGGCCCCTATTCTCACTGTTTAGTGGAGCCTTAATCCCCAATAAGCGGTCGATGATTGCCGTGTGTCCGTTTATGAGGGAAGACGGCTTGTCTTCACCAATAGGGTGAGCATATCCGAACTTCGTACG
The DNA here is from genome assembly GCA_016165875.1 of Acanthopleura granulata. NCBI lineage: Eukaryota > Metazoa > Mollusca > Polyplacophora > Chitonida > Chitonidae > Acanthopleura > Acanthopleura granulata. Next base: position 9,799,729 of record JABBOT010000016.1, read on the forward strand.
TATGTTTTTCTACGTAAATGTACACTGTACGTTAAACGTAGGAATGTGGGAGAGTAATTTGCCAGACCTCGGAGGTTTATGCCAGGCACTCCGGTTCCCTCCCCACCTATGAAACTGAGCGCCATCATACTGGTGAAAAATTCTTGAGTATGGCGTTAAGCCATAATGATATAAGTGAATGAAATACATCTGTATGGTTTAACTATCGGGGCACAATTCCAAAATGTTAGTCTTTAACGAAATCAAACTTCAAAATTCCATTATAGCCATTATGCACATTTTAGGGCTCCAGAAATTCTTATTGCGACAAATTTGTGGCCATGCCGGTGATTTTGGCAAAACTCAACCAGCGCATATCCAGTCGATTGTTTGGTATTATTTTATAGAAAAGCCCAAATAATTGGCTTCCACAAAATATCAGCCCCGTCTGTGCAACATGTTAAGGATAAATATCGGTAATAACATTCATACAATCTGTGATGGGGTTTCCTTATAACATTTTCCAAACTTTGAATCATATGAACTCCATCAAGATTACAAAGGCCGTTTCGACAGAGCCATTTTTGACAACTCAAAATTTCAAATATGATTTTAGAGCTTCTTTCCTGGCTCTAGTAATTAAAGTTTTGATCACTTCATCAATATTATGATCACACGAATGTTTCAAAATTTCAACTTTCACCGTCAAAAAGTAAGCAGTGGCGATGTTTTCAGTTTTGACTTAAGTGAAATCGGCCCCAGGTACGAGTCTGAGAGATAGTAATTTGAGCTTATGTTTAGGTGAACAGAATTCAATTTGATTTGATCAGAGAATATGGACTTTTTGCTTAAAATCTCCGGTTAAGCCTCTTTGGAAACACGATCGCGCCATGATTCTCCTGCACACTTAAGGGCTATAAAATCGTCACTTTTCAGTCTCTACGCGCAGATCAAGGACCTGTCCGTGACCTGCAAACCGCCTAGTATTGTCGAACAGTATCCTGGCTACTTCCGGACTCCGCTGGAACAGATTGAGGTGGAGCGACGCTACAATAAAATTCCACAGTATCCGCCGACCACCCGACCTCTGCCAAACTGCACACTAGATTGCAATCCGAGACAGAAAAGGGACACTACGCATGCGTTCTCGCCGCGGAATGAATTGGAGGCTGTGGCTGTTAGTGCAAGCGTAATACGAAAGCTGTCGCGGACCAAACGACAGGAATTCCCTAACGGTGGACACAATCCAATTTTCCATGCCTGCTGCGAATCGTAAGTCAGTCAGCCCATCAGTCTGTACAAGGCCCTTGCGGTTTTGGTCCGTCTGTAAGCCTTTTCTGTTTTCTTAATGCTGAGATGTTTTGTCATATATAATTGTTTTATAATGTGAAATCCCAAAGTTAGCGGAGGTAGGAAAAGTATTTACAGCTTTTTGTTAACACTTTCTAAAGTGTTAAATATTGAACACCCTACAAAATGCCAAGTGTTGTATGCAGCAATGCAAATGTCGAAAATCCCATATTCTATATTGGTTTTATTTATTTCAATGGTATTTTACGACGTTCTTAAGAATATTGCACTTATACGGCGGCGGCTGGAATTATGAAAGCCACCACCCTCCGCGTATTCTATATAACATTATGTTATCGCTTGCAAACAATAATTAGGCGGCACATAGCATTTTACAGCGTTGGCTTTCAGATTATATACAATATGTAACATAATGCATCGATTTAACACTGAGAAGGTATTGAAAATTTAACAAAAGTTTTAAACGAGTTGCTTAAATAATATCAATGACCTTTGCACACTTCTCTCAGCTTAGCCGATCTATCATATGAGTCAGTAACTGCATATGTCCATCCTCGGATACCAACAGATGTTGTTAAAGTCAATCTGCAGGCCTTAAAGACACTGGAATTTTGATGATATCAAAGTAAATACCTATAAAAGTCTACGGAAATTGTAGCTTCGTGTCGAAATGAAATAACTATAGTCCAGTTGTGTGAACGCATTGATCATGCATAGTTCGTAAATCTGTGTACAACGGGGTGCCAAGTGAAGACGTTGTTTAAATTATTTGCGATCCGCCAGCAAGCTGCCCGGTTTCCTCCCACCATAATGCTGACCGCCGTCGTGTAAGTGAAATATTCGCGAGTACTACGTAAGAGGCCAATCCAATAAATAAATAAAAAGATATGTATTTGCGTGTAATTACAGAGAGAAGTCGTGGATTGCGCCTACAAGTGGAATAAACCAGAAGGGAGAAGAAGTAACCGTCGTCCAGTTGGATGAACACAAACAATATTTTTTGCAAGAATCTTGCAAGTAAGTATCTTCTTATGAAAATTCCTATAAATGGTCTCTGTAATGTTACGTGGGTTGGTCGAGTGGCCAGTTACCAAGCATTACCCTTGTGTGCCTTTGTAATATTACCTAGTAATTTTTATGTTGAGTATCGGTAAATTGCAAGTAGAGTGGTTAGTGTTTTTCGCGTTCTCCATAAATTGTGATTAATATGTAATATCATCCAATTTGAGTCGATTTAGTAACTGGAAATTGTAGCTACGAGTCGTATGCATGGGTCGTTATTTCTTTCTTTTCGAAAATATTGCTTTTGCCATTTTTATTCAATTACATTGCATATTTGACGACATCTGGTATAGATATACCCACAGATTTTCTTGACCTCTGAGAATGTTCTTCGCCTTTAACCTTAAGCATTTATTAATATGTAGTAAAACTTCATTTGAGATGGCTTCAGATATAGCACTGCGCATTGGATCATACAAATGTCACAATTTCTTTTCTTTTTTTTTCGAAAATCGTCGTTTTGTGTGATTTCATCGTTACATCGCAAAATTTGAGACATTTCATAAATCAACAGATTTAAACTTGAAAAATACTGGTATAGCCTCGATGCCTTCAGTCTGTACCTCTTACTGATATCCAAACATTTAGTCTACTGCGCATGCCCCACGATATCTTGAAAACGTGTGATATCTCACTCGTTAAAAATGCAGGACATGCTGATTTCCTCTCTGGTGCGACGTGGGAAGGTACGCCAGCAAGCTGCAGATGCATGGTTGTGGGCTTTCCCCGGGCTTTGCCTGGTTTCCTCCCAACATAGTGCTGTCCGCCATCGATTAAGTGAAATATTCTTCAGTACGGAGTAAAATACCAATCAAATAAATAAATAGGTAAGTTGCATCATTATAGGGAATTGTCGCCCTACTGTACATAAACCGTTAAATATAATGGCTAGAACATTAAATTATGCAAATGATTTCAATCAAGTCGCGAACAAATTTTGCTAGCGGTTAACCCTAACATGCATGAAAGGTATACTTTTCAATGGCGGACAACACAAAAGGATCCAATTCGCATATAACTCATCATTTTCTGCAGTGACGCTTCAGTGCTTATGTACTACCTAAGTGCTTTCTGAGCACACATTGCACCTGCACGTGTGACGTAGTCCAAGAAAGAAGAAGGGAACACAGGGCTTTGGACCCTTTGTTAAAGTTTTACGAGTTTCCCATTGAAAACATGTTTTCGTTTTCTTTGTGGCCACGATATTGCTGCAGTGTGGCCATACAAGCGTTATAAGGCTTCACCTTTCGTTCCTCTTGTTCCTTGTTAACAGGCATTCTCCCGGATGTGATTTCTGCAGATGTGGTCAGCCCGAGCCGTTTTTGGACACAGCCATCGTTTACAAAGATGGGGAGCAAAACGAGGTTCAGACTGATATTCTACAGCTCCCTGGCTGCTGTAAATGCCTCAACATAGCTCTAGGCCAATAACCCGCTCTTGGGAACACACGTCAACTCCTCCCCGCACCCCTACGTTGGGACTGAAAACGTACTGAACGATGAAACAGTTTATGTTACTCTTTTAAGAAAGTAGATTATCCCTCAAGCACGAACATGGGGTTTGGATTCGAGGAACACGGCTGTCAAGGATATAATTAAGTCACACTTTAAAATATGCCATAGGCACACACACTGTTACAAAATTGAGCATCTACACTTGTGTATACTAGAAATATACACAGTCATGTGTACCATCAATACACATGTTGTTTTCTCAAGTGTACAATTTGTATACCTGTAATGCACAAAGGTTGTAGGTGTTCAACACAGTCGTTTTTAGAGTGATCCGTGAAAGTCACAGAACACCATGTTTTCTAAGTGATGTTCTGTTATCTTTTCCTTCTGTCATTCCAACAGAATATTTTTGTGATTGTAAAGGGATATTCTGTGATTCATAATATTATATTATGTTCTTGTAGCATAACCCCTTCTAGCGTCGCTCAGGAAACGTAATTTTATGCAAAAAGTAACAGATCAGCTCTTAGAGAATACCGCTCTATGTGTGGAAGGTAACTGCATTGCAACTCCCCATGGTGAGCTACAAATTTTGGTTAGAGAGTTTATACGATATCCTGAGATCCATGCCTGTGTTATATAGAGAGAGTCGGTTTGAAACGTACTTCCAGAGTTTGGCATAACATGGATTGTAACGATTTTAAAATTAGCAGAATGGAGCAGAATTGACGAATAGTGATTGTATGTTCGTTATAATTCTACACAGTAAATACATTTGAATGAGTAGTGCACAAATGGCAGGAATGAAGTGGAGAAAAGGGAACTGTTCTGTCTCAAAGCTATAAAATGCTGAAAAATAGGATATAGGTCTCATCTTACTAACGGTCATGGAAATTAGCATATTATAATGAACGTAAACACAAATACAACTCAGTATGAGGTTAACAGATTTTAGTGAACGTAAACACAAATGCAACTCAGTATGAGATTAACAAACTATAGTGAATGTAAACACAAGTACAGTTGAATGTGAGTCTTAGATTACCAGACTAAAATGAAAGTAAATATAAGTACAACTCATTGTGAGTTACAGATTAACAGATTAAAATGAAGGTAAATATAAATACGAGTCCACGTGAGGCTTAGATTAATAGATTATAATGAACGCCAACATAAAAAAAACTCAGTATATGCATCCAAAACCAAAGGCAATCCAATATATGAAACCTGTACGTGGAAAAATTAACCCAGTCATGGGAAAGGAAATCGAAGCGTACTGAAGGGTTACAGGGACATAGAATTGCACTTAAATTTGGACTTGAAGATTCTACTTCTTGTCATTTGATATTTAAAACATCGGTTTGGTGATTGCGTGTATTTAATTAGAAGTTGGACTAAGTTGTATTGAACCAATAATTTTATGTTCTTCTGTTATAATCTGGTGGATATAGAAAGCCAAGTATTTAAGTTGATCCCGAAAGGCTTGCGTATCTAGAAACACCCCACCATGCTCCAGGATGTTCTAGCTCACTTTAATTTTTATAGCTGCCGTCAAGAAGATTTTCTTTACTCAAGTTATCTTCATGTCAAGATGGTGCCACAATGGAGAAAACCACAAAGCAAGGGGAACGTGTTTACAGTAAGAATACATTCTTTCTAAATTTATGGAAACTTCGTCGATCACGTATCCTTCCAACTTCATACAAATTGTTCATTGCTCAAGTTAAGAAGAACTTAGTTATTTCGCTCTATTTTACAAACCAAAAAAAATCTCAGTCTAATTACGGAGAGATATAAGATGATGAAATCCACCAGTTGGTTTCCGATGAACATTGGATAATAGGTGTGTTTCGAGTTCGAACTCTTTTGTCAGTAAAGGTAAAAAGAGCCTTACTGTATCATGTGACGTGTCAAAACTGTTAGACAAGGTTTGTTGACTTCATTTTACTGATAACACATCTCACTGTGTTCAGGAGGTACAAATGTCATTGCTTTCCTGCAAGAACTTCTTATGTTCTCAATCCCCCTAGCTCTTCAATTTTCACCATTGTTTGCTAGTCTAAATAACTTTTTGTGACACTTTGCACACATTCATGTTACAGTAAATGTTATTAGATATAGTTGCCTAGCATTTTGTCAAGTCATGTGGTACAGTAGGACATTTTTACCTTTAGCGTTAAGAATTTGAACTGGAAACGTACCTATACCTCCTCTTCGGTCTTGTATGGTGTCTATTACGTATAAAGGAGTAATTTAGGTTTTAGTTCTCATTTTTGGAGTATTTTTTTTGTTGGTGCCTTCCATTTGATGCATTTTTATTATTTCACAATGTCAGTAATGCAGATGGCAAAATTTTGCATTAAATGAAAGTTTCGAGGCCAGAATTGGATGTAATTTTGTTAAAAACTTATGCTCATACATTGATCTGAAGCTCCATGTTCTGTGTTCATATCAGTATTGTTACGTTCATTTTCGTATATCTTACCAGTGACTTCTTTTGATATGTTTCATTTTATTTCTGTTCATTTGTCTATCTTAATTTGTTTTAATCTAAATTTTTTCATTCCATTATTTCATAATTACAATATACTAGTTTTCTAATGTTTTATATTGCATATATAGTAGCTCTAAAATGGTTATATTTTAGACAGAAGGGAAATTTTGAAGCCAATATTGGGGACATGGCATGTGGAGAAAATGTGTGAAATTCCAGGAAAGAAGTGTTTGCTTGCAATTATAGGCACTTATGTATTTATTCTGTGAAGGCTACTTCACGTTTGGACACATGTTCTCACCAGCCATTCAAAATCAGTTCTATCTGGTCCTGTTGTGTGGCCTGTATACAGCTAACGAACATTCTAGGCCACATCTTTACTAGGATCCCATTTACACTCCCCTTAGTTTTCCTGTCCAAAATAAATTTTATAACCAAGTACTAGTATACTCACCTGTCTCCATTACTCCACACCTGCAAAACTGCTGCTTTCAACATTTTTGTTTTCATTTTACTTGTTTAGTAATTAAATGATCATTTCATGAAATCAACAAGTAGTGGTGTGGTCAGTTACTCCATAGTCTTTGGTTTACAAAAGCGATTGATTAGACAAAACAGATAATACCACACGATCTCTCTCTAGAAGCAACGGTTATTCCTAGAGACCATTGTGACATTCCAAAACTCCTTTCAACAACATAGTAACCAATCCCAGAGGAATGCAGACATTATGATATCGATAATCGTTCCTGGGGGATCCAGACATTATGATACGGGGGAATGCGGACATCATGAAATTGCTAATCGTTCCTGGTGGAATGTAGACATTATAATACCCTTCGCGATGATATGGCTGAGGTATTGTCAATGTGGAGTTACGCCATAATCATTCGTTGATAATAGCCCTATTCGTTTTTTGTTAAATGCTGATACTATGATATCGCTAATATTTTCTGGGGAATGCAGACATGACGATATCGCTAATCCTTCCTGGGGAATGCAGACATGACGATATCGCTAATCTTTCCTAGAGAAATTTTGACGTTTTGGGCAGAATTTTTTTGAAATGAGATTCTACGCCGTTCTTTCAATGCATGGCTGAAAGAGTAAAACTCCAGGCTGCATTAATTACTGGTGCTGTGACCAAACAGGAACTTTACATTAAATCTCTTACTTCAGTTTCCTTGGGGGAAGGCAGACATTATGACATCGCTAATCGTTCCTGGCTGCATGCTGAGGTTATGACATTCCTATATATTCAAGGACGGTTCTTGGAGTCATGCCTGCATTAAATTGATTAATTTTTACATTTTCTTATCCCACCCCACCCCCATGAACATGGAGGCATATAGCGATCGCTTTTCCCATCCGTCCGTCTGTCCGTTCTTGCCCTCGTTGAACGTTGTACGGATGTGTATGTCAGCAACTATTACACATAGGATTCTCAGACTCACACAAAGTGTGCAAAATGACCTGAGGTTATGTTCTGTCAGGTTATTTTTTTCGCGTTTCGATATATTTAGGAGTTATCTGCCCTTGACAATATTTTTCAACTTTGTACAGAGCATATCTCAGCAACTATTAGGCATAGGAGTCTCAAATTCACACAAAGTGTGTAAAATGACCTGAAATTGTGCACGGTCAGGTTATTTTTCTCTGTTGCGATCTCTTTTAGGAGTTGTCTGCCCTTGTGCGTACCTCTCAATTAAGTATGTGCGGAGCATATCTCGACAACTATTACGTATGTATGCTGAATAATAAATAAGTGAAATAAAATATATTATGCGGGGACAAGCAGCACGGCGTTACACTACAGTGAAATGATGCAGTTATTGGCAGTGTGATTAACCAAGGTTTTATACGGTAAATTCCCTAAAATTTCTCCCATGGGTTAAGTTGCTAATTTAGCCCAGATCTGGGAGTTATATAGGTCTTGTAGGAAGGGTTTTCGACATTCGAATGGGAGGCAGGTAGATATTCTCTTCGAAAAAATATAATTTTCGGCACCTAAAGTCTCTCTTACAACATTTAGTTGCCTCTAAAGAATGGACTATTAGTACGAAATGTTACTTACGTCATAGGATGTACGGAGAATGTTTGTAACGGATAAAAGGAAAAAGGTTGTATCAGCCCCACATATACGTTGAAACTGGGCCTTAAGTTAATCAGCAGATTTTTCCATTTCCTGAGGAAGCCTGATCGGTTGACAAGATAAAGTACTGGACGCAGCTCTGGAAGGGAAATATGCCTACAATTTCACGGAAAATATGTCTACAGTGTCCAGAAAAACATGCCCAAAATTTCATGAAAATATAAAAATCAGAATATTGAAATACCCACCAAATATACTGAGCACAAACAAGAAAGTAATACATAGATAAATAAATTAAATAAACGACGAATCAAGAGAAGGGATATAACCTCTGTATATGCTACGTTCAAAATAAAAGAATATTGTACAACGATGCGAGCATAAGCGTTAGTATCACGACAGGCATAACGCTCACGCAGAATCTTGTACTTTTCTGATAATGCAGCAAAAACCCTAACTATAGAACAATCATGAAGAGAATAGTTACACTAAAACTATACACAATCCGGCTTGCAGGGAACAGATAACTGAGAAAAAGAGAGCCCATTCGTATGACTTAATGTGCTTGATTTCAACGGCCATTTCCTGCCTTCTGCAAACCCAGGCCAGCAAAGAGAGTCAGCAATTTTCACACCTTGCAACAGTAATAACAGTTTGAGGTTATGGACTAGATTGCAGTTAATAGAAAAGAATGAAAGGTAACTGAGCCTTGGAAAGCTGGATTGTTTGCCTGGTATTTAGCATCACATTGGTCATATGACGACGGTAGAGTCCTCTTGTGGAATCTCACACCCAATTCCGGCATTTTTGTTTTCTTATTATATATATAATTTTATTTACAATCATACATTACAGAAATACATTTTAAATTCTACATTGTACAGATATAAATGAAAGTATATATTTGACCTAATATGTATGTGTCTTCTTTGTGGTCAGTCCAGTCCAAATCCTAAATATGAAATATTAATCCTGTTTCCTGTTCAGGAAACATGCTTCCTGATTGAGAACAAATGATATGAATTTTATTCACGTCATATTTAACTAAATAAGAATCAAGTCTAAAGATTACTTTTCTTATTTTGGAAACTTGGGTCAGTATTTTTAAAATACAATTTGTAATTTTTTATCACCCGTTTTTAATGCTATTTTATCAGTTGGAAAATTTAAAAGCTCGTCTCTCAGCTCCCACAATCCTGTACATGTAGGGATTTTTAGCAAAAAATGTTCAATCATTGCCCAGTTTAGTGGGCCTAGTGGCATTAGTGTTAGTCTGCGTTAGGCCAAGTTATGGGTGGCCAAAAGAAAGCAGTACCTGTCGGAAATGAATTGTTTCTGAGCACGCAACGTTATCTGAGAATGCCTTGCGTTTCCTATTTTAGTAACAATTAATTGTTTCCTAATCAGGGTACATTGTATAAATTTTTCCAAAAGAGAAAACATTCCAAAAAATGTCCAGAATAGGAAGGACATGCAAAAGATTCTTGAACAGGTAATAAACTGAAAAAGATATTAAATTCAAGTACTTTCTGATAAAGAAACAAAGCTCGATTCGTAAAACAAGATGATATTCTTACAGGTCCTGTTTATGTAGGCCTACAATGTAGGAAAATGAGGTTATACACAATAAATACATGTCATTGCTTAAATCACTATAAAAACCACGTTGACCTGTAGTCTGTATAGAGGTTGCCTCGGAAATGTTACATCGCTAACTAGGGTCTTACAATGATACAAGGCTACTGCAATTTATACGTATATATGCTGAACTGTTTCACTCCCGTGCGAGCTGTTCAGTACAGAAACTGTTACATAGTTCAAAAATGTCAAATACTTCATGACCAGTACAACGTCTACTAATAGTTATTTATCGGAAGCCTAAAATACAAAGGAGAGGAGCTTTCAGTTTGATGGTTGTCAAAATTCCAAACCTAACCAGTAAACAAAAAAATCCCTTTTGAAATGAGGGGAGCGGTTTAAAGCAAATATAAGCTATAGTTCTTTTACATATGTATTGAGTCTCAGTATTCGTATTCATGTTTTCTTTTTAAGGTATATATGTTGCAAAGCAAATTTGATTAAATGATTCAAGCTAATGTTACATTGCAATAACATTTTCTAAAAATACAAACATAAAAATCAACTAAAAGGTAGGTTTGCTATTAGTGAATGTCTGAGTGAATTTGAAGAGGAAAAGGAAAAGGTTTCATAGATTCATTCAAAAGGCAAATTTCTTTGAAAAAGTCAATAGCATTCAGTGTTTTGAAGAATCAACAACACTATGTTTTCCTGTTTGAAATTATTTAAATTGTTCGAAATAGCATTGTGACAACTGAATACACTAAGTGAGTGTTGTACGTTCTGACCATACGGATGGACATGCGTTTGAAACAAAGTAGGTCAGACACACATGACAAATTGCAAATTGACAATCATTGCTGTTTTTAATAACCGAGACAGGGTGATATTCTAACAATAATTTAGATGTGTGTGTTTAATATCAAAGTCAGAATTCTCAATAAAAGCAATTCATGGTGATGGAACGATTACCAATAAGCATATACATTATGTTTGGATATGTACTTATGCAGGCTATGACGTACATGTATTTAAGGAGAAACACGATAAAATGAGATATTAATTTTGTAAGTAAACAATTTATTTGTTTCAAAGCATGAATAAATAAGTTTCATTCTTAAAACTTCACATACCTAGTTAAAGTGTCTGTGCATATATTTACCGTTGATTATATTGAACCAAACACGAGTATAAAAATTAAACTTCTTACAAATACCACACATAAGCAAAGAAAACATGGGATGCAAAAAGTTGAAAGAAAACAGCTTTTTCTGACAATGTGGATTTAAAAGGTGAATCATACAAAGGCCACAGTAATATTTTATCAGAGTCATCTTTCGGATCTGAAGCAGCAAAATCTGTTGTTGTTGTTTTTGTTTACATCATACCATGCACGTAATCTGTTGTTGTTGTTTTTGTTTACATCATACCATGCACGTTTTCAGCATTCCCCAACTTAATGTTATCTATTCAGGAAGAGATTTTTCTTTCCAGTTTTCTGTCACGAATGTGACAAATTATTTATTACTGCCTTTTCAACTTACAGTGTTTATATTCAGTCAGTGACATTGTCGTTGCTTCAGTCAGTAAGGCGCAGTTGTTGTCACTCGAAGGCCTTATACGCATAATCAGTCTTTCAACAAGTGTCATCCCATTTCGTCTGTAATAAACTTTCATCGAGTATACATTTTTACCTTTATAGTTATTTTCTGTGACTTTCAAGAGCGGCTGCTCACCATTATTGCCATTGTGTTGTGTAAAACTGATAATATGCACTCGGCAATTTCACACCTTGCCTTCGCTGGGACAGGCTCCAGCTGCTTGCATCCAGTGGGAGCACGCACACGCATGAATAGTCTTCTGAGAAATTTAAAGTCTAATTTTTGAAGGCAGTGTTTGTAGATGTAATTAACATGCTTTTGAATAACGCAGGAAATTCCTTCTACTTGTGAACTCTTGTCATTTGTCTTCAGCAGACTTGTCCTGTGTGCCCTATGTTGTGATTCGTAATGTATGTGACCTCTCATCACATGAATATTCATGAACATGAAAAAGCCAACGAAACCTCCTGATGATTAGGCTGGGCTTAAGCCACATAAAAAGTGAAATTATTGTGTAGTGTGGTAATAATATTATACAACTCGAGTCGGTGATTCGGAAAATGAATACCCATGTGTTATACATCGTTACACACGGGCTCTCGTTGTATAACCTCTAGATATGCTGATGTAAAGGCCCGTGTTAGAAACTGGGGGAAGTTATCTTGTCTCTTCATAGAATGAGCCAGATTAAATTCAGGTTAACGTTTGTCACAGATATTTATTGTTATTACATATAAATGACATACACGAGTTGTGATCATAAACACTGTTGATTTTATATTTAACGAGTTTCAAATTTTCATACTGTTGTTCTTTGCAGACAAAACACGGATATTTTCACAAAGTCTGCAGAAAATTTAGAGAAGTCATTGAATGAATTTAGTACACATATTGTGTACGTTGGGGCTTGAAGTTAGATGTTCGCTGACTAAAGTAGTTCCATGTGGATCTATTAAAGTGAAAGACAGCTCACTGGCACTTTTCATTAAAAAGATTACAAATTTCTCTCCTGAATACAAAAACTTATTTGAATTTGTATGAATTTGTTGCAGAATTATCTTCGGTTGAAGTCTGAGTATTGTGCTGCCGAGTGGTAATCTGAGTGCCCCTATCTTTTAAGCTTGTAAGATACTGACCAATCAGAGAGCTAGGAGGCATCAGGTGTTTATAAGTTTTGGCGTAGATGTTCTGCGTTGACTATCAATGTATAGCATAGAGAAAGAGGACATCGTTTTAATGTTATATATATTAATCATAACAAGTACACGAGCGAACAACAGTGCAAAGTATTTCCAGACCATTGTGTTGTGACAGGAGTAGGTTACATGAGTGAACAACAGTGCAAAGTATTTCCAGACCATTGTGTTGTGACAGGAGTAGGTTTCTTGATTATTTCCTGTCACAAATCTACATATATACATAAGTTTGGACGACAACCATGACAGCTTATTACAGTATAAGGTGACAAGAGTGGTGCGTTTCATGCCAGCCGACGGAGATCGATCAAGGACCAGTTTCCACTGCTGTAGTTACTGTTAGAAACGAACACTTAACCGAAATGAACATAACATTGTCTGGCCTGTTTGGCAAAGTTAATTATGAACATGCACCGTCTTTTATTTTAAGTAGGCCCATGAAAGAGGCCCTTTTGGGTGCACAGAGGCCATGGCTTCGATATAAATGGTACTTTTTATCCCTTTCAAATCACCTTAAAGTTTCTAATAGAAAAAGCCAAATGGGCATTTTACGTAGAAAGATATTACATGTCTATCTGTGACATAATGCCTGTCTTTTGTGAATAGACATGCCTCTGGTAAATGCATATTGCCTTCTACATAACCGTGCATGGCTCCTTGTGCAGACTAACCAAGGAGGCCTATTAACCAAAGCAACAATCATAATCACCTCACCGGGGTGCAACTGGGGGAGGAGGAGGAGGGGGGGTTACATACCTGCTAACAGATTTTGTTCAGAGCTGTATAGATAAAACAAAAATTTTCCGCCATCGAGGAGCGTAAGTTTGAAATTTAACATAATTAGGTTGATATATTCATATTTCATCTGGAGTTAGGACAGTTCTTGATTAAAATTAATTGATGATGAATTTTGACACACATAATGCTTCTCCAGACGTTTTGGTCTTTTTCTCCCTTTTTATTTTTGGGACGGTTGTGTGATGAAATACTTTAATTTGTAGCTCATTTTTCAGCATGGTGCTATGAAATATAGCACACGTGTAGCTAAATACTTAAGCTCAAAAAGGATCCCACAATTTTTTGATATCTTTTATAGTTTTAAAGATATTACCACAAATATTATCAAACTTTCAAAAACGTTTTAAGTTTCTGAAAGTTTAAAATTTAAATGATCTTTCAGAGCAATTTGAGATGAATATTAAAAATCTGTGGGACCGTTTTATAATTTCAATGTTAAACTATCCACTTGGGCAAGAAAAACTGGACAATGTTCCTCCATTCATTTTCTCCTTTCCAGTCTTACGAACGGTTGTGTGGCGGAATGTTTTTATTTCACATTTATTTTTCATCCTATTGGCATACACGTCGCTAAATACTGAAGTTAAAGATATCTCTACAAAAGTTTGATATCTTTTCTACTTTTAAAGATAATCATAAACGAATATCATGAAAGATTCAAGAAGTTTTTAAAGTTTAATCTTTAAATCATCATTAAGAATAAGCTCTAAGGAGAATATTGAAAATTTGGTGGACCGTTTTTTAGTATCTACATGGACAATAAAAATTGTTAAAATTTTGAAAAATGGCGAAAAATTGCATTCAGTAAAAAAAAAACGGCTTTGATTCTTTTCAGATTTTCCCGTTATATTCATTAATATTAAATTTAGGTAAAGTTTAAAATTTAGTTTTAAAAATCAGCAGTGGTTTAGCTTCCAGAGTATATGTGCGTCTGGTCATATTTGATCAATGTTTTGGGCTACGCCAGGCAAAATGCGGGATTTTGTCTAGGAGGAATTCTACTAGTATCCTTGAAATAACTTTATGGCCAAATAGTTTCACACAGGATAGAAGCAAATTATTTTCTGGACATGCCAGAACCATACCAGAGGTTATCCGAGAGAAAACTATTATAAAGCATATCTATACAAAAGCAGATGCCAGGTACAGTACATCCTAGCTTGAATATTTCCTGATTGTCAAGGTGGACTAGTGGTTTCCTCTGGACAGAATTTAAGCTTTGGATCTTTATGTTCATGCTTCCTCATAGCTCTAAAGCATTTTCTTCATTGTGTCTGCACAGTGATAATGTAGCCTCAGGTACATTCTCTTTAAATGGACACTGTGGAAAAATAAAACAGCATTGTTTAAAACTAAAATGATTTTTTCACACCTGGCAGTAAATACGTGGTTTTGGCTTTGGCATTTGGTCATACCATTTCAAGATATCAGACAGGGACAGCTGTAAAATACTGGGTTGAACACTTGTGACATAGAGTTGGTCAAGCTTCATGTGTACAGGCATTTGCATGTAGCAAAAACATCTGACCATTGTCCAGGAACAGAGCTGAAAATGGATAGGTAATTAAGGAATATAATAAACACCAGTATAGGCCTTTACATTGCCTTTACAATAACCTGCATGGTATGGGGATATAGGACGTAAGATACACATCGGCTGGGCTCACAGCTGGACCCGAGGTGTTCACCGTGACATATCTACCCACTATAATACATGCCCCCTTATTCAACAGCTAATGGGTCCCATGGGATGGGGTTGTAGCCCACCCTTATGCATGGTTGGGGTGACTGTACACTGATGGGACACTCTTTGGTGAATGTCTGTGCTCTAGGGCTTAAGCTGGTTCCCCAGGTTATGCTAGCTACATGTGGTGGAACTTGCACACACGCAGGAGCTAGGGGAATAACATATAGCGGTTTTCAAATGGTAAATTCTCCATGCGATCTAAATAAACCATTAGCAAGTATGCCCTTCAGCCCACAAAAATCCTCACAAGACTTCACTATGTCAAGCCTAAGTGGAAAATGTACACTCGTTTTCGACTGAAAACATGATGGTTTCGCATAACTCAAATATAGGTCAACACTTAAGAGCAGAGTCAGTGCGCTTGCGCATCATAGTGACCCAGAAGCCTCCCATCAATGCGGTCGCTGTGAGTTCAAGTCCGGCTCATGCTGGTTTCCTCTCTGGCCGTACGTGGGAAGGTCTGCAGGCAACCTGTGGATGGTCGTTGGTTTCCCACCATAATGTGACCGCCGTGGTATAAGTGAAATATTCATGAGTACGGCGTAAAACACTAATCAAATAAATAAATCAAACAAATAAGAGCAGAGAGGGGCCGGTCAGGGAGGCCCTGTAAATGTTAGTTTATCCAATCTATTTCGATGTCTATCTTCAATCAAGTCTATAGCAAGGCCATTCTATTGTTTATGAGGTTCAGCAATAGCACTCTTATTGTGTTTTTAGGAGTTTTTAATGAGTTAGAAGTAAGCGAGGAAATAAAAAGATTCACGAAAACAGCATCAGTATACCTGAGCTCTAAGTGAAAAATTCGATTCTATAACTAATCCCTAAGTATATATATGTACTTTGTAAATAGAAACACAGCAAATGTAGGTCCATTAGAGCGTAGTATTTCTTCAAGGACGGATTTTCAGATATCAGCAATCGCACTCAGTTTTCATTGTAACTTTGTTTTCTGATACATTTGAAACACTTTTCAGAAACAAACACATCAATACAAATTTCAAGAAATATATTTTTTTTTCTCACAGCCATAGTCTCCAAATATCATAAACAGAAGATACGCGGAATATCTGAATTTAGAAAATTGGTCGGAGCATGTTGTGCATGTCGGTGCTTTATTAAATTCTGTCGTGAATTTCCATGGCAACATTTGACCATAATGAGCGTTTGGGTGGGCAGCAATATAGTTTTCAATTTTGATTAGCTGAACTCTTGATCTGTCAGCTAGTCTTAATTAAGGCTAACGCACTCATGGGATCTTAAGGCGCCACGTAACTCAACTGGTCGTTTACGGAGTTGGTGTCAGTTTCTATGATCCACATGACTTAAAACTGAACTTCATCCACTTAACAACTGGAGTAGAACCCTAGTTAAGTGACTTCCTTGTTTGGCATACATATTCATGAATACATAAGGGCTTACGGCTGGACGTACACGAGAGTTTATGACCCAACTCAATTCAACTCAACTCAACGCGACCTCTGCATCGTGTCCTAAGCACCTGTGTATGCACAGTAAGTACATGTATAAGAATGCACTCAATTGAGTTTCGACTCAGTTTGTTACGTTTATGCCAGTCAGTCTTAAAGTGAGTCATAAGCGATTGATACCAACTGTGTACGACCAGTTGTGCCGAGTTATATCTTAAGCTCTGGTGTATGCCAAGCTTATGATACAACTCACCTGAACTCCACTGGTCGTACTGAGTCCTTCCCAAACGCTGAAGTCATGCGACTTTAACACTGACCGGCATATACTTAACACCTGGGATTTCAATCCAGTTGTGTGGCATTGCTATCCCACATACGCGAGTGCTTGCGAACTGACGCAGTCTTAAGCTCTTGTGTATGCCAAACTTTAGAGCCCGATGCAACAGTCGAGTAGAGCTGAGTAGCAACGTTTGGCATAGACCGTACATGGCAGCTTAAGATCCAGCTGAGCTGTCACAAGCACTTCAGCATGCGGGATCTGAAAGTAACTTACCACGCATATGCATGCCGTTCAATCTTAGAACAACTCTACGAGATAATGTTCTCAAATTTTCGATTTAAATTATTTACACTGAGCTTTCTGTATTTTTCCAAATAAAGTCTTACACATCTTATAACCCCTCTGTGTTTCCCCAAGATTTGATAAGTTTCCAATATCATACAACCACAGAAATGCGAAAATCCAAAAAAAAAAATAGTAACAGATTGAACAACAGTAAAAGTTGTAAATATTCAAAATTAAAGACAAAACAATGAAACAGACAAATGTACAGTTTCGCCTCTGAAATTATATGTAAAAGGTAATCGAGAGCCTCCTGGATTTAATTAGCCCCTGGATGGACCTTCATCTGTAATGATTCGTGCCCCTCCCTTCCCCACATAGCAGATATGGCGGGAGTCTGCTTACAGATACTTATATACAAAGACCAACAACCCCTAAGCTTTAATTCTCATGTACTAAGCTAAATGTTCACACAGCAATAATTAGTTTTAAAAAATAGAATGACATGATCTCAAGCTTGCTATGGAAAGTCACAATTTTATTGCAGGAAAAACAGCTAAAAACAGCGCGAGTGTCCACAATTTGAGGGCTACTCGGGCCTATTCGGTTACTGGAGGCTACTCGGGCCAGAGCCCTCTTTTTTAGGCTGGGATAATCTGACTCCCTTTTTAAAATTTCGTTGTGTTTGCCAATCGCCAAGGCTGTGGACCGATATACTATTATCCGTCAACATTCTGTATATGCTCAAGCGTCACTCAGCGGACCTTCCTTGAACACGGAATCTGCTTGTCCGATTTGGAATACATATAAGCCTAACAGTCACAGTATCTCCGGGGACTATTTCACAGTATCACCTGGGATTATTTCACAGTATCACCTGGGACTATTTCTCAGTATCACCTGGAATTATTTCACATCATCGCCTGGGACTATTTCACAGTATCACCCGGGACTGTTATATAATAGTCCCAGGTATCACTGACTAAAATTTGTTTTGAACCAATGATATCTTCACCAAAATCGTAGGCTGGACAGGTTTTATTTACACATGTTAGCAGATAGATTCCAAAATTTAAAAAAAAAAAAAATTAGCTCTCTATTTGCGCCAACCTGCGGGATACTGATATGATCCTCTGGTATGTCTGGTATAATCTCCTTAACCAGAGGAACTGTTGCACCTCAAGTTAAGGTCAACCGCATGAAAAAAATACAGAGTTAGTTCCTAACTCTTCAATCACTTATATGTCACAGTTCACATTTACACCTATATCTTGCCTCATGACATTCATTTGTTAAGGCTCACTGAACCTTTATAAACCTCAGAACTTTCATAGCAAAAGAACAACACAATAAGCCCATTTTTTGTATCTTTTAAGATATCATATATTTGTGGAAGTGTTTTGTTTTGTTTTTGTTGTTTGTTTTTTGGGGTTTTTTTGGTCAAGAAACGTGAAAGACAAACATTTACATTTTCATTGTTTTTTTGATCTTTTTTGGGGGGGAATTAACTCTAACCTGCGTGATCTTAAATGTAGGTGGAATGCGTGGTGGTCAGTGGTATACAGGGATTTTTCAGTGGTTAAGTGAAAACATATGGGGCAGACTAACCTTCACGCTCATTAACTGCAGGTACTATATACAAACCAGAATCCAGCAGTCAAAAGCTCGTAGCTGGTAGAATCATTTTCGGGGATTTAAATACATTTACACACTTGACCAAGACTATCCTTAAAAAAGTTTCTTATTGTGCATTAATACGCAAGGTAATCTGGAAATACAGGGAATGTCGCTACTGCTATTTTTCATATCTGTCTAATGAAAACGTTAGAGATTTTAAAAAAAATGAACACTGAGTGGACACAGTTTAAAGAACAAAATCTTTGACTGTATCCTTAAGATTTTCCTGGTGTGAGGGTCATGATATCCCTTATATGATGTCAGGCATTTATGCTGGGATCACGTCAAGAGGGTTTGAAATTTAAGGACAGCGGCATTTGTGGATTAGGAATTACTCCTAATTTGCAAATGGGGAAGGGGAGGGGATCTGACGTAAATGGGAAAACTAAAGTGACTGGATTAGTGACATTCACTGCTGTCAACTTTGATTTTAAACTGAGAAAAGAAATGGGTAAACAAAATTTCACTTGTGTCAAAGGGAGAAAATTTTAGCACTACTCTGAGCAACTCACATTAGGTCACTTAACTTTTGAAGTCCAACATATGTATCTTTAAAAGTCGACATGTTATATCTTTCCACGTGGGGCACTGACTTCAGTTTGGGGGCTAAGTGCAAGATGACAAGATGACATGAAACTCAAGGTCAACTGAATGTTACAGCTAGTTATTGCAGCTAAAAATATGTGTACAAAATACCGCAAATCTGTGACCAGGGACACCAACACAGAATGTACATCCCCAGACCATTTATTTATCGCAACATATATATATATATATATATATATGTGTATATATGTACATATGTATATATATAGTTTGCCCACACAACATCATCTCTAAGGCAGAAACACACAAAAGAGTACACAATTTAGGGCTGACGTACTTATGGCTCCCTATTCTTCAATGGGCACACGAGTGAAGCTAACTCCAGCTGATCCTCAGACAGCTAATGACGCGCGTTCAAATGCCGCTGTCGCTGGTTTCACAGTGTTTGTTTCAGTCAGGTTGATTCTCATTTACCGTGTAAACATGCGGTGGTTATTCACTCTAAACTCAGCGCGGTGACCACGTGAAAGAGAACGTCTGAGAAAGGGTGATTGTTTGCAGTGATTGATTACTACTTTCAAGAAACGTCGAATATGTGACACAAGTGGATGACACCCTATCTGTGCCACTCACCTGTTGGTGATAGCTGTACTAAAAAAAAACTTCTTGCACCATGAATGGAAACGCTTATATATATTTCCTTATATGACACATTTCCGAAAATGTTTTACGCTTCTTTGAACGTGTAAGAGGGAGCGCTGTATTTGTTCAGATCTTTTCTTTGTGGATCTTGCCATACAGGTGTGATATGAATCATACGGAATTCAAATCCTTTGTATACACTGAGACATTACCAAAAATGTAGTGGGAATTTCTGGCTGCAACCCGGAACCGTACTTGTGTGAGTCATATAGTTAGACTCCCACGGCATTAATACATAGGAACAAATTTAAGCACCTTTACCTGTTTCGAGTTTCCTTCATATTGATACAATGTAAAAAAATCAGACGTAATAACTGAGGGGGGAAAGTGGCTCAGCCGGTTAGCGCGCTATCGCAGCACAATGACCCGAAGCCTCCCACCAGTACTGTCGCTGTGAGTTCAAGTACAGCTCTTGCTGGCTTCCTCTCCAGCCGTACGTGGGAAGGTCTGCCAGCAACCTGCGGATGGTCGTAGGTTTCCTCCGGGCTGTGCCCGGTTTCCTTCCATCATAATGCCTGCCGCTGTGGTATAAGTGAAATATTCTTGAGTACGGCGTAAAACACCAATGAAGTAAATATGTAAATAAATAAATAAATAAGTAACTGGAAAATCTAAAATTGATCATGTCATCAAACCTGAGCACTATTACTTCTTACATCGGTCTTGTGTCACATTGATGCTATGTACAAAAAATGAAACGTAGTATTAAACTGAAAATCCAAGTGTCACAAAAACAGGTGTGTTTGTATCATAATGCTATCATTATATTGATTTCTACAGTGATACAAATTTAACACTTTACAATATGCTAAGAGAATGATGTCATCTAACACTGCCCTACTATCAAATAAACAAAGATTTTCATGATGTGCTTATAAATCTTTGCAAAGTATTGTTACTTAATATCATGCAACAACTTGCTTACAATCGTTATGTGAAGTAGTCACCCTTGCAACATTTAACATGTCGTAACGCAGTTCTCCAAAATATGTTTCAGACGAAAAATTTTAAAAGTCTTGTAATTTAACTTTATGTTAAAAATTTGCAAACAATCTATACGAAGCGAATCATTTAACACAGAGGACATCAGGCTTTAAAGCATTTAAGATCTAGACAATACTTTGCGCATGCGTGTTAAGAGAGCGCGCGCTAAATGCAGACAACAAAAAAGAAAAAAAAACTTGCATGAAGACCCGGTGAGTTAGTAGCACCAATTTAATTCCATACTCACCAGCCTATTAAAGAAGAAACGTTTCCTCTTACCACAATGACGTCGCCATGTATTGTGACATATTCTTTAATACGGCGTAAAAAACAAATAAATAAATAAATACATACATAAATAAACACACAAATAAATATAAAGGTAAAAGTTTTCCATTTCTTCCACTGTGTACACATAATATGCGTACTGGGGCCTCGGTAGCTCAGTTGGTTAGCGTGCTAGCGCAGCGTATTGACCCAGAAGCCTCTCACCATAAATAAATAAAATAAATACATTTCATGGCAAATATTTAGCTGTTTTACGGTGTAATTGATTAAAGGAGGGGAAAACCTTGGCCTATATTGTACCTGGTGGGCTTTCGTGAATCATTCACAGCACCACGAAAACATACACGTGAGTGTGAATCCCGGATTTTAAATACAAAGCGAATAGAAAATAGTCCCGCCAAACAGTCTATTGACTATGCTCCACGGTACACGGGTCCATTCAACCAGCGCAAAAAAACAAGAAAAAAAACCCCAGACCCACAGCCTATTTTTAGAACATGGGCTCACTTGATTTACAAACCCTAGAGGTACATGTATGGTAGTTTATTGCCATCTGTGAATTTAGTACATTCTCACTAAGGCTGTGGAGAACTCTTTTTACCATACCAAACAGACTGAGATATATTTTGATTAGCCCAGAGTCAATATTCGCGTCCAAATGGCGTCGTCAACTCGACTGGTGTATTGCTTGGTAAGTATTTATTGACTATATAGTAACTTTCTGTAGCCTTGCATAGAAAACAAATAGGTATGCTTCAGTTCAGCATTCTAGGGGGCCTATATACACGTATGGATTATAAAACTGACTAAAGCTCTGTAACTACAAGATTCAAGGTGCTATATGTCTACACGGGGAGAGAACTACAGTAAGTAGCTATCACGCTTTGTTTATCTGTAGAACGAACTTAAGCGAAACTGTTTAAGGGCTTAATGTTTTCTGTAAACAACAAGTCGGGAAGGACTATTTGCTTTCACGTTATGTCGGAAACATCACATTATTTGGCCATTGGATAAAGCTTTTTGTATTATATTTTGACAGTTAGCCAAGGGCCTGTCTCACAGAAAAGCTGACGACTAATTCAGTCGATTATCAATTTTGTGTATACATGTTTCTGAAGGAAAATGTTTGGCTATCGGCTAAAGCTCTTTGTCTTAGATTTTCAAACCTTAATCCGAAATCCTAAGTCATGTCCCACACCGTCTAGGAGGAAGGAAAGCGCGCTTTAAAAGTGTAATATCTTCAATATTGGAAGGTGTATTTACTGATTAGAAAATAATAGCAATATATCAGCTTCTCTCAGCACAATCTTCAGAATATCGTTTTAAAGCTCACAAACCACCAAAACACGTAGGTTGTTGTTGTTTCTCTTCGATTGTCTGCTGTGGGGGTTATGGTTCTTTGTTTACACGCCGTGTTCAAAATGATAATGAAGAAAACATTATCATCTGTTTCTGATATTTATAAATAGTAATTTAGTTAATCAACCCGGTAAAACCCTTGGTGCTTAACAAGTTTCAAGAGAGAGCTAAATTAAGTAACTATCACATTTCGCTTATCACTAAAACGCACTTCAACGAAAAAATAAGGGCCAGTTTCTTCTAAACAACAACGTAAGGAAGGACTTAATGATTTTGGTTTTCACTCTATATGTTGGAAATATCACATTCCACACGGCGTGGATTTCTTGCAAACGGGAAGGACATAACCCGATCCTAGAGCCGCATGTTCGTCGTCTTGAGTAAGATCGCCAAGTTGGATATATGAACAGTTGCATTCAAAGTGCAACTGAGATAAATGTATATTTGATTATCGAAGGCAAAAAATGGATATACTTTATTGTATTTGAAATAAAAAACTAGACTGTAACCGAATTAAGAAAAAAACCTTGGAAGTTTTCATTAAATTGCCTAAGACATAGGCCTATGCCGAAAATAATGGACGTGTCCATTGTTTCAGTGCGTTCCAGCTCACATCACCCTAAGTACAGTTTAAGAATTAAATTCTTGGTCACATTGCATTTGTAATACGCCCTTTAAAAAGTGTCAAAAGGAAGGTGGATCTTCTGAAGTCAAATCGTGCATATCGAAATAAATAGACCTGAGTATGGGCTTTTAAAACATGTTGAAATCAGGTGGGCAAGTGAAAATCATAGCAAAGGTTTGTGTTGACAATCTGTCACTCGTCAGTATAGGTTTTGTCCCTTATTTCTTACTCCAGGTTGGCATCATTCTAATTCTAGTCCTCATCGCAGCCGCAGCTGTAGGGATCCTCGTGTGGAGATTTGCCACGTAAGTTACATAGCAAAACGTCTAAGGATCCTATATATGATTTAATTATTTATTTCATTGGTGTTTTAAGCCGAACTCAAGAATATTTCACGTGTATGACGACCACCAGTGTTATGATGGGAGGAGATCGTTCCGAACCCGGGGGAACCCCACGACCATTCACAGTTTGCTGGCTGACCTTCTCACCCCGAAGTCATGAAAAGATTTACTTACTTTCTTTAGGCCTTTAGACATTTAATCAAGGATAATGGGTGTATAAGTTATTTTATTTGTTCTTCTTATTCTGTTATGTTTAATGTAGGCCCATATGGGCAAAGAAATTTGCATCCATTACTAAAGTGTTCAAGCAGATGGAATGTAAGTCTAGATTTGACGATTGATTAAACGTGGAATTTATACTACGGAGAGTGGAAAGTAGTTTATTCCCCTCTTGATGGAAAATTGTTCTGAACGGGAAATACTGTAAGTCTAGATTTGACGATTGATTAAACGTGGAATTTATACTACGGAGAGTGGAAAGTAGTTTATTCCCCTCTTGATGGAAAATTGTTCTGAACGGGAAATACTGCACTGTAACAAAGTCGTGATTTGTTACAAATCATAAACATGTGTTGAGTTTTTCTGTCTGTTCCTCGACAGTGTGGCCGAAGCTTTAGAGGACTTTGACAGTTGTAGAGAGGAAAATCTATCCGATTTGTTCCCAGGCTATTTCCGTAATGCCGAGCAGCAGTTATTATTCGTGGCACAGTTTACTAACGTAACTAGCCCTGTGAAAACATACTCCCCAAAACAATGTGGATTTTATTGCCCTCGTAAAAATACGTCCAACCCTAATGAGATGACTACCATCACGTCGAACAACAACAGTACTACAACTACACTGTCCAATGTGGCGAGAAAACGAAGGCGTCGAGATGTCAGCAATGTGTTAACGAAGAGCAAGGTGGCGTCGTTGAAGGAGTCCCCTTTCCGGAAGAAGCGTGAGGTGCCCTCTGGCGCTACAATTCTGTTTGGACCTGTGTACCACGCTTGTTGTCAGTCGTAAGTTTTCTTTGAACATGTGTTAAGCTGAAAAAACATGTCCTAATTCAGATTACAAAAATGCAATAATTATGGGCAGGTCATCCTTGGTCATTGACGGAAGAAGAATTTGAGAATTTTAAGAAAAAAAGAAGGTTGGGATGTATGTAACAATTATTTATATTTCTTTTTAAAAACGAACATCGTTTCCCGCTCAAAACTTGTTCCATATTAACATTTTTATCTGTTGAACAATTATCTGGAGATATAACATATCTATTTATTTATTTGTTTGTTTATTTGGTGCTTTAAGCCGTACTAAAGAATATTTCACTTATACGACGGCTGCCAGCATTGTGGGAGGAAACTGGGGGAAACCGACGACCATCCTCAGGTTGCTAGATTTGATGGTGTCAAAGGCTAACATATATATTTTATGAAGACGTATTTTCAAATATTTGCAGTGAACTGACCATCGCCGTTGCCATGAATGGCTGTACAAAGTACAGATCCCTATCTTAACCTGAAAGGGGCTTCCATGGCCGAGGGGGCTTCAATAACCCTGCCTCTCACCAACGCGATCGCTGTGAGCTCAAGTCCAGCTCATCGTGGCTTCCTCTCCGGCCATGCATGGGAAGATTCACCAGTAGCCTGCGGGTGGTCGTGGGTTTCCCCCTGGCTCAGCCCGGTTTCCTCATATCATAATGCTGGCTTCCGTAGGTATAAGTGAAATATTCTCGAGTATGGCGTAAAACACCAATCAAATAAATAATAAATCTTAACTGTAATCATACTGGTGCCGTTCTGCCATTGAAGTTGTCTCCCTTCCTGTTTGGCTTTGTCCAGGTGGCGTATCATAACAACTCCGACGTCTGCAGAAACCGTGGAAGGAACTGTCGTGGAATTGGTTCAGAACGTGGCTGGGTTTTCACAGTACTTCATCTCTGAATATTTCGAGTAAGTTCCCAAAAGCTGCTCAACCCCCGAATGGTCGCGTGTTTCTCATCGGCTCTGCCAGTGCCAGATTTCCCCTGACCGCCACATTGCGGCAGCCGCCGCACAAGTAAAATATTCTTGAGTACGGTAAAGTCCTGGTTAATGGGAATGCAGGTTGCCATGGTTGGCACAATTCACTTTGCCTATGATTGAACTGGACACTTCTGTATAAGTGATTTATTTATTTAATTAGTTAATTATTTATTTGATTGGTTTTTTACGTCGTACGCAAGAATATTTCACTTATACAACGCCGGAATGCATTATGGTGGGAGGAAACCAGGCAGAGTCCTGGAGAAACCCACGACCATCCGCAGGTTACTGGCAAACCTTCCCACATACGGCCGAACAGGACGCCAGCATGAGCTGAACTTGAACTCACAGCGACCTCTTTGCTGGTGGCTTCTGGGTCATTACGCTGTGCTAGCGCGCCAACCAACTCAGTCACGGAGGCCCCCTGCATAAATGATGGTCTTTTGTTTACCACCTCAAAGTCATATGTTCCGAAATTATTCATTTACTTAGGATCACGAAGCTGCCTGAGACTTAAGTGATATTAAACCCGGGCTTACATTTGAATTTAAATGTTAATTTTTTAAATCATAAAGGTTCGTACTAAAACAATTCTTAACATTGAATTAAAAAATCTTTAAGGTGCATGAGTGATGAGTGATTCTAACCCATGCAGTAAACTTTTTTGAAGTCAAGACTAACTTTGACTTAAGTCTAAGGCATATGTGTTATCGTGCGACCTGTGTGTCTGTGTACAGAACAGAGTTTGTCCAGGATATGACAAAGTATATTATGTGTAAGTGATAAGAATGTCTCGTCAGCTACATTCTGGATACCCCGAGATTCTCCGAGATCAAGCTCTGGATTATGTACACACGATTCCCCCAAAATCGGATGGGGTGTTAAGGCCGCATATATTTTACTAGTAGGTCGCTCCGGAGCTTTACACAGCGACCTAGGATATGGATTTTTTTCTCAATAAAGAGATAAAAAAATAACTGTTGTTCAGCAAGTCACAGAACGCGTTGAAAAGCTGAGAAAAATCGAGCTGTAATGCAGTATTATTTACAGTCGAAGTTTGTATAACGCATGTTTACTGAAGATTGAAAATAGTTCCTTCCGTGAATATTGCTTCCCCTATATATAGTTCCCCTTAATCTTCATATTTTTAAAATGGCTAGTTGCTGCATAGCAAGCTAGCCAGCTAGTGACATTGAGTTAAGAATGTCAACAACTATTCTCTGCTTTAATAATTATATCTAATTATTAAATCTCTATATTGTGTGTATATTATATAGACATGTTTGCTTCAATAATTTTTCAATACTTCAAAACACGATGCAGATTAGTCAGTGAAAACCGTAAGCAAACTCCTAAAAACTCATCCAAAAAGTATTCATTGTCCAATAGTATGTATAACAGATGTTTCCGTTAAGGTTTTGATACTTGCAAAAAGCCCGTTTGAAAGGCATTGACCAATGATTTTTTCGCTTATTGAAACAACACTCCTGTTCTGTTTTGTTTTCCAGAGAGGAATCCACGTGCGAGAACTGTCAGTGCGGCCAGCCAGATCCATTTGTATACAATGCCGTATATTACAAAGACAGACGTGCCATTAAGTTCAGGAAGAGATTCGATATTACCTCGATCAAGTTGCCAGGATGCTGCAAATGTTTAAATATTTGAAAGATGTTATATGTTTTGTATGAACGTGCCGAATGCTGTGTCACGCTACGAAAATAGTATTATCATCATGCTCATGGACATGCCATTTGCTATAAAGAAATACGGAATAAATTTATCGACTGTATGCATGCTATATTTCCGACATGTACAGAGTGAGGGTGCACACCACTGTTATAGCGGGTAGTCATAAGTATTGGATGGGCAATAATTTTACACGAATTTATCACCTATGTTAAAACTATGGACAGATCACATTCTATATTTACCCAACGCGGACAAATGCTTCTCTTTCCAGCATATAATGAACCGAATGAAAAAAAAAACAACACCCCTTTGCAATGACAGATGACGGACAGCTCTGTTCCAAAACAGAATATAAAAATGCCGGACGTTTCTGCTGAAATTGAATGACTATAGCTTTGCGCCACATCGGCAATAATTCAGCCATATCGTGGAAACTTATTTGAAGAAGTGGCGTAATTGTGATATTCATGAACACACGAAGCAAACGCTCCTTTTTTTTCCCTTATGAAATCATGAACTTAAGAGTTGTACATGATAGCAATTTTACGTGGACAACGAATGTATAGTGGATTTCTGACTGTAACACTACTTGACTCCTATACCTGCAGCCCACCTGGTCATGCTTGGGAAGAGACGTTACTACCGACCTAGGTAAACTCGCTTACATTTCAAGCTTAAAAAGTATGCCTTTTGTATTTGACGGAAGATACAGTACAACAAATCATCGTTTCAGAAATAAGCAATTATTTATGGTCAGAGATGTTACCGCAGTGTGGGAAATAAAGTGTCAGATTTTGCACTTACTTCGCGCAAAGAGTATGGTATATAAAAACACACAGACTGAATTATATGTACAGGTGTGCATATTCTGTTTACACGATGAGCGCTATGTTTTACAAGGTAGCCATTATGTTTATAATGTAGGCATTATGTTTACAAGGTACGCATTATGTCACTCCATATAAGCCATAGTCTCTATGAACCTTAAAAGCTTCCCTTAAATGAAAAAAGTCTGAAACGAAGTCCTATGAAGCTCAATCTAGCTGAATAAGTTCCTCGGTGTTTGTTTTCAAAAGAGATTAAATAATCAAAGAATACGCCTTGCATATTTGCTGAAAGCGAAACCCACAAGTCACGACGTTGGACTTCAGTTCGTGGAGGTAATATTGTACTTCCAGTCTGTATATATTCAACCAGCTCTATGTATCTACTGCCTCTTGTCTCTGCACAACCAACCCGGGGAAGTACATAGGGTGTGCGGAGTTCTGCCTTCTTGGCTTACAAAGAGATGACCAGCATATACAGTTTAACATCATGGCAAGTTCCTGAGACGTTCAACATTTCTTTGTCTTTCCATAAAATTGAAGCTTTGCAGATGTTAAGGCAAACCCAAACAAAAATAAAACTTATTGCGATCACTGGTATTGGATTTTCGTTAGCAATCCAAGTGTACACAATTACATCGACGTAAATACTTTACGTACCATTATATATACCGCACTCAGTCGGTTAGCGCGCTATTGTAGCACAATGACCCGAAGACTCCCACCAAAGTCCAGCTCATGCTGGCTTCTTCTCCGGCCGTAAGCGGGAAAGTTTGCAAACAACCTGCGGATGATCGTGGCTGCGCCCGGTTTCCCTCTCACCATAAATGCTTGCCGCCGAGGTTTAAGTGAAATATTCTTGAGCACGGCTTAAAGCAGCACCAATCAAAATATAATTAAATAAATAAATTACACTATAAAACTAATCGGTGGTCCAGAGAACGTTTGTGCCTCTTCATTGGTTCTGATATGATTAATTACATGTTCACTCTGTATCAGGATATGGGTGTATGTGGCGTCGGTAAGCCTCAGTCTCTGGTAACGTTCAACAGAATTTACTACGGCATCCCCAACAAATAACGCAAGGCGCTACAGGATTCAATATTTCGGTTTTGTTTAAACCATTTTCAACAAAGGATATCATTTTTAAATGGTGTAAATAAAGCGAAATTTTCAAGAATATCATTCAGTATTCCGAAATAATGAGTCATACATCGCCTTGCCTCATTTGTGTGAATGACCACAGTAATCTACTCCTTGAAACCTATCAGTGGAAAATGCATGGAACTACTAGCAATGTTATAACTCTTATAATGGGAGACGCCTCAGCCATTCATGAATTCTCTCGCTCTTTCTGTTTGTAGAGCCTGCGTGTCAGTAAGCAATCGACAAAGCTCTTGTGAAAGTTTCCGCTTTCTTGCGTTTGTTGAAGAGCACTTGCCTTCCTCCACTATGGTGTGCAGATCAGTACACCACATGTAGGAAATTTCGTCAATAATTTGTCAAAGGTCGGTGGTTAACCCCGGCACACCGGTTTTAACTACAGATAGCACTGACCGCCATTGTATAAATGAGAAATTCTTGACTTTGTCGTTAACCATCAGTCAAGTTAAAAATATAAACTACGGAATCCGTAACACTGAGAACGAACCAACTTCGGCACCCAAGAAATTTTCACACTGTGAGCTCCTTGAGAGATTTCGCTGGCAAAACAAGTGGAGTTATGACAAGCCCCCTTCAATTAATGCGTCAGCTGAACTAACCATTCCATTTAAATCACACCATGAATGCCGGAGAAAAGCCATTTGTTCTTGTTACTCATTTAAAGCCGCAAATTTCAGATCACTCAGCAGATTCACTATTTTTCTCGTAGGCAATTATGTATACATTATTCTGAACCTTTGTCTTCGTCCACCAAGTACGTGATATTTTGAGGGGGAAACACACATAGACAGTGGTAGATGGAGGAATGCTTGAAACATATGATTGGTTCACTGGTAAGACGTTAATGGGCAATAATCAGTACTTCCTTGAAATGCCCGATGGTGGAGCTGCCTAACTCACAGGATTTCGCTTGTGAAATCTCTAGCACATGTTACTTGCGCCGGTTGTGTGTGAATGGGTTAAGGGAAGACAACCAAATAATCCTTCACGTACTGCTAAAACAGAAAACGTCCTTGACTTCATAAAGAGGCTTTTGCAAGCTGGCAGGATAAGATCACAGACGTTTGTATATGCGTATACATGCAGCTACTTCTGATTTATTAGTTCTCATCCCGTTGTAGTACATTCCAAGATCGTTGTCCTATAAGCAGGTGAAGATACAAACAAAATCTTCAACATATATACATACTTACTTATTTAATTCATTGGTGTTTCACGCAGTACTCATTTCATTGCATTTCATTCAGTGAAAAATGAAAGTAAATAAATACCTAAAATAAATAAATAGGTGGCACCATAATTATGGTGGGGTAAAACCCGGCACAGCCCGGTAGAAACCCAGGACCATTCGCAGGTTGCTAGTAGACAGGTGAGAAAGCCAGCATGAGTGCACTCACAGCGACCGTATTGGTGAGAGGCACCTGGGAAATTACGCTGAAGAATCGCGTTAACCATCTCGACCAAGGGCACCTTATGTATATGCATACAGTTGCTATTGTAAATAGAGAGAGACTATATATTTCTAATCACAATCGGAGTGCTAACATGATAGCAGTGCACAATATTCTAACAAAACTTATGAGGGGCCTCCGTGGATCAGTCGGTTAGCGTGCTAGCACAATAGCCCAGAAGCCTCCCATCAAAGCGGTCGCTATGAGTTTAAGTCCAGCTCATGCCGGCTTCCTCTCTGGTCATACGAAGGAAGGTCTGCCAGCAGTCTGCAGATGGCGGTAAGTTTCCCGCGGGCTCTGCCCTTTTTCCTCGCACCATAATGCTGGCCGAGGTGGTATAAGTGAAATATTCTTGAGTGCGGCGTAAAACACAAATCAAATAATAAATCAAAACGCAAGATCACCCATTCGTAAGAGGGAAGTCAAATAAGACATTAAGAAATAATAATTCTAAAACGCCCACAATCCTCTTGGCCTTTAACCACCGAAGCTGTGAAAATTGTAAAATATTTAAGCGCCACAAATCAATAATAAATTCTTTGTATTCCAAAACTAATCGTAAGGGTACCAGGAATTCAGGACAGAATGAGATTACATACACCGGATGGAGGAACGAACATGGATTGGTTTCCCTTTGCATGTTAACTGAATCACACGCAACTATTTTCTTTTACACTCTACGTACTTAAACACTGGTCCGTAATGCTGAGAATATTGGTAAACATTGCTTTGGTTTTTATTTATTTACTTATTGAAGTTTCACGCCGTCCGCAAGAATATTTCACTTATACGACGGCGGCTAGTGTTATAGTGGGAGAAAACCGGGCAGAGCCCGGGGGAAACCCAGGACCACCCGCAGGATGCTGGGAGACCTTCCCACATATGTGACCGGAAATGAACCCAGCGTGAGTTGAACTTGAATTCACAGCGAGCGCATTGGTGAGGGGCTCCTGGGTAGCGGCCCTGAGTCAGCACGCTAACCCTTGGTCACGAAAGAGCCATAACGTACATAAGGTGCACGACAGGCTTTTCTCGGTCGGACAGAGCACGTGACTAAGGAATTCACGTTCAAGGCCTATGTTGGAACATTACTAATCTAGGATACGGGAAGACCGATCCCGTACCTAACTCGAAAGACCAGCTTCGTTTCAAAGCTTTATTTCATATTTCCAAAGCCCTGGCGTTTTCACTCAGCTCAAACCTCGCTCCCATTGCTATTCGTCTGACGTTCACCAACGAGATCCTGTGTTCAAATCCAGCTTTGGTCACATAGACTGCAGCCTGAAGTCAGGCACCAGGCGAAGGGCGGTGGTTTACTCCAGGCTTTTACCAGTATATTTGGTGAAGTATTCATAAAATCACAATAATAGAGCACCAGTTGTTTGAAAGGACATACTCCAAGACGGCAATATTCAATGGTGCATGGTTCATGGGATATATTACTGCCACTGATTTCCATTTTGCTTTGGGCACTGTGGCATGAAGACCAGGCTTGTTCACACAGTGTTCGTTAGTTAGTAACAATTCTCATGATAAATTCAAGTGTAAACCATTTATCTTTTCATGATCAGTGTAATGCTGTGTAATATTATATCTAAAAATCGTTAAAGCCAAGAACACACCATCACTGAAAAGGGCCAAAGTCGTCGTGTATCCAGAGCCTGTCCTTTTGAGAAGTTTATCTTGTCCGAGGTGAAGTGGTATTTATTCCTTTATTTATTTTAGCGTTTCACAGCGAGCTCCTTCGCGCTGTATTTGATTCTGTTCATGTAAGCAACACGCGCTTATTACGCTAATGGTTGGTGAAAGCACCACAATCTTGCAAATTCTTACTCGACGTTGCACTAGTTCAATAGCCATAGAAGCTCGTCCCCGTTCGCTATCCAAGTCTAATCCCCGGTCAAGCGAAAACTCGGCCCTGCCGTGAAGAAAAAGAAAATGTCCACTACATAAGTGATGAACGTAGGAGAAAACGTCATGACGAAGCCGTATGACCTGTTGATGGGGTATCCCAGCCAGAAGGCTATCCTGCCGACGACAAAGAAAGCCACCAGCACCGGGATGATCCGCAAAGACTCTGACTCCAAGAAACTGCTGAGAATCAGCTGGGCTGGGATACTGAGGACAACCTGTTCTAGGGTGTTCTGCAGACAGCGGTTGTAAACACCGATGTATTCTTCTGCCCGGGGGTCGAGTGGGTTCACTGCGGGGGTGAAGAGTCGGGTCAGGGCCACGAACGACACGCCCATCAGTAAGGTGAATAAAGAGAAGAGTTGCCAGCGGAGAGTGTACATCAGTTTGCTATGCCACGAATCTAGCCTGGGTCGCGGAGCAGGAAGGCTGTGGTAGGCCAGGTAAGCCACAATCCCCACCCCAGCGGTTGTTAACAGGATTCGTGAGATTAACCTCCCCCGGGAGAGAGCTGCTGGCTCCCCAGGAGACTGGTGGCCCTTCATCGTCCCCTGCAACAAAGTCACGTCATCTATTTACGTATATTCTTATAGGGCCGTTTATTTATTTGGTCTTCTTGAAGGAAGAGAACTGTAAAAATGAAAAAAAGTTAGAAACACCATTAAAGCCTGTATCTGAAAACATCTTCACTTATTTTGTTTTTACATTTGTTTTCATTAGATCGATTGTTGTTAAATATATTGTACTTCATGTCTCATACAGGTAACGATAATGTATGTTTCGATGACGCCACACAAATATTTCTAGGTATTTCTACATGTACAGATCGGGATACAGTTGTTGTGAACTGTGCTCATTATGTAATAGGTGGCTGTGCATGAAAACAGGAATTTGACAATAAGCACTTGTTTTAAGGCCAGTAAAAAGAGTATGGCGTTGCTGGTGAGATACACCATCAATATATTCTAAAAAGTATACTTTACAATCGAAACATTTCACTGTATTTCATTCAGTGAAAAATGTAAGTAAATAAATACCTAAAATAAATAAATAAATAGATAAGTAGGTTTTGATGCACACAAAATATAACTCTGTTAAAATCAACAGAATGAACCACCGTAAGTGACCACGTCCAAGAAAACCCACACCACAACATCAAATGGAACACAATCAGAACACTAAACTCTAATCAACCCAACTGGAAAAAGCGTAAACTACAAGAAGCCATCCAGATTAAGAGATTAAAGCCTAGTCTCAACAGAGATCAAGGGATTTACCTTCCCTCAGCCTATGACCTATTAATCCTCCAAACTGACCTGGAACCCCATCGAGCCTAATCCCCCTGAATATTGTTCTACATGTTGACACTTGTATCTCTACTTGTTATATTTAAGAGTGTTGATGTCTCGATTTCACTCACTTGATAACGATGTTAGTATCTACATCGAAACGTCGTGATAAATAAACCAAGAAGTTGTATATCCATAAGAAAGACATGTTCTAGTACACAGGGTACTCTGTTCGTTGCGAACTGGGAGAATATTGTGTTATTGCGCAAATAACATAGTGAACTCTGTTGACCGATACCGTTCCTTTTTCTGACCGCAGCCAACCTTCAAGAATAGCACCTTTAAAATATTTATTTATTCATTTGATTGATGTTTTACGCCGTACTCAAGAATATTTCACTTATACGACGGCGGCCAGCATTATGGCGCGAGGAAACCTGGCAGAGCCCGGGGGAAACCCACGACCATCCGGAGGTTACTGCGCGCTATCCCGCTCGGCCACGGAGGCCTCTCCTTTGAAACAGTGTCAGCTCGCACCGAAATATCCTCTGACAAGAAATTGACCAA
Source organism: Acanthopleura granulata (assembly GCA_016165875.1). Classification (NCBI taxonomy): domain Eukaryota; kingdom Metazoa; phylum Mollusca; class Polyplacophora; order Chitonida; family Chitonidae; genus Acanthopleura; species Acanthopleura granulata. Next base: position 9,834,463 of record JABBOT010000016.1, read on the forward strand.
TCGCTGCACTGAGATGCAGTTACAACAAAGTAATTCTGATACCGTACTCAGCCTCGTCTATCAAAACACGGGAACGGACGAATTAACTGATTCAGTTTGCTGAATGAACAGATTGATGTTTTTCAACAAATTATTCCCACGAAATAAGTCAACAGAAAGGAATCTGATGAAATTAAACAGAGTTTTATTTTAAGGGCGCTTTTTCTATAGATGCATGCACGGTGCCTTTCCCTGTTAAGGTAAAAGACGCCAAGCGGCATGTCAGTTTATAGGACGCAATGACATGAATAATCAACACTACAGGGCTTTATTTTCAACTAATTTGGGCACAGTCAGTGTTGAGCGCCGATAGTCAAAATCCCCCTAAGTAGTAGGGGTACGGGAAAATTTGACGACAGCCCAAAAGAGAGACACGCTTTTTTTCAAGTTAACCACCAAAACATTTAATGTATTTATAATTAACATAAATGATAGAAAAAAGACAGAAATTGTTCATGTTTATTTTTGCTGTTGTAGTTGTATTGTTCTTGCACAGGATAGTTCTTTTCGTTCAGCTTTGCCAACTCAGGGGGAAAAAAAATAAGAATATGTACAAGGGGACATTTGGCCACTAGACTTAAACCGTCGGGAGCCAAATCAAAATTCTGAGGGCCATTTTGTGTTTTCTTTGAATAATAAATTGCATTTCTTGACATTTCAAATAAATAAAAAAATATTATTAATTATATTTTTTCAAGTGTACCCAAAAGGACTGTATATGTACATTCAAAGCTAGAGCGTTTTTAGCACTTTTAATTGTCTATTTTCTACCCACTGTCAGTGTTTACTGGGTGATTCTAGAGAAAAGGCCCCAAACCATGCCCCGCAACTTACCTAATATACACAAATCGTTTACAGACCCAAAAAGTTTTGGGCGTATTGCAAACTTGTAACAATAATCTCATCAATATCAAACCCAATCAATATTTCTGCTGGTTTTAAGTTCCGTTTATGACCTCAACACTCAATAATACGTGTCCCAAGTGATCAAGTTTGTACTTCAGCTAGAAATACAAGTGCTTTGTTTGGGCCCCATCTGGTCAGTATCATGGTTATAATGTTAAAACAAATTTAGAAAGTAACTGATGTATACCATTTTCCAGCTTCTCTTTTCTTAATTTTTGCATTTTGCCCTTGTCGCACAAACATTGTCTTTACCGTAGTTTTTGAAATTTGCTGAAAAGTGATGCAACCGAGGGTGAGAGCCACGCGGCTGGACAGCAGACGACACAGTTCCCAGACTACGTTGGCGGTAGTTGATGTTTATTTAGCTAGTGAATTCGGTTCACCTCAAGGAAAAGTATGTCGAACACACAGCACATTTATTATGTGTCCTTACCGTTCACGCCTGGGAAATGTTAATAATGCTTATTCAAACCATTGCTTTGTCATGGTGGCAGGCTGTACATTTAAACCCTTAGTGAAGGTAAAATATATTTCTTAAATACAGAGATTCCTGTATTATTTAGATGTCCCAGTCAATCCACGGAAGGATGCAGAAATAAAGAGAAAACATGTAAATTATAGTCATTTCGACCCGGCCGACATCAAGCAGATCATGAGCAGACAACTTGATATATATTTTAATCTCTCCGAGAGGACACTCCTGATTTTTTGACATCCGTTTGTTTCATTACCGTTACATCAAAGTCTTTACCGCTACGTTCATCTTCACCGTTATACGCACAAATTTCGCAAAATATGAACTATTTTATGTTCTTTTTACTGTATGCTCTTCATAGTCCATTTTCCTGATATAAAAAACTATCAGGAAAATGTCTTAAATTTGATAGCAATAACAAGTTGTATTGTTAATATGTATAAATGTAAAACATTATGTAACGGTTCGGTTGTGGGCATCTGATGATATATTGAAAGTCGTCACTTAGGGCAAATTTTCACGACAAAAGATGCGCAGGGTTATTATTCGTGTAAAGTTTGTGTGTTTATTTCCGTTATTACAGTGTAAAAAATGGTTTCTCTTTTTATTTTACGTTTTAACACAATATATGTATTCGTAACGGTAAGGGTAGGTCTTACTGTTCACCTGGGAAGCAAAGTGTAAAAAAGTCACTACATATGCCAAAAGAAAATTGATTGAGCTGCCAACATTAAACACAGAGGTATCTGGGATGAATTAGGACGAAAAGTTTACTGATGAAACAAAGCTGAACAGAAAGCTAACTTCTTCCTTAAAATGGCATGTTTCGGTGGAACGAGTACCGGGTACTGAAGTCTACACAGAAATTACACCGCCGCACATTATGAAGAACGTTCGCACTCAGGACAAGGTCCAGCAAAAGCATTCTGATAAAAGTAGAAATTTGTCAGGTATGCAGAAATGAAACTTTTGTGAAGACATTATCGACCATGAGTCTTGGCAACATGTTATATGTGTCTTGGCAACATGTCATATGTATCTCGGCAACATATCACATGTGTCTTAGCAACATGTCAGATGTGTCCCGGCAGTTGATCGGCAGCCTGCTAAGTTCTCTGTTCAGTGAAGACAATGTCCAACTTTGAATGAAAAGTAAATGCATTCACTACAAGCAATTCTACTCAGCTACTTTTGTTCCAAGTTAACAAATAAAGCGGGGAATCAGTCTTCGGTTCCGTCAAAAGGCACGGGTAAAAACGAAACTACCACTGACACTCTTCTATCACAGAGGTTCATATAATGTAATATTCCATTACAACAGGTTTTTCTGTGCTAACAAAATGTGTCTTTGCTGCACTGAGTTCAATTGCGCATGTCACATCAGCATTTCTTGTATTACGAAGTATAACAGGAATGTGATAGAGACTATTAGCCAACCCTCGATCAGAGCACAGACAGGAAATGGCCAGTTTGACGTCTCCAGTTCAATCTGTGTTTCGTTTTAAATGATGGTTTCTCCTAAATTATAGATATTTTTACTAGATCTTAATTCGGGCGGATTTATCTTACCGCCGTGATATGTGGAGGAATATAAAGGCCTTTGCTATCGAGAGTCATCATAAAATGACACTTTACAAAGTGTTAACTCAACATCATAAAGCTGTCCTACGACCACAACTGCTGAAATGCTGAATCTGACATTATTAAGGTTATATACAAACTAAAAGGCTACAGTACGGAGAGTAAAACCAGAGCAGCGACGACAGTGTGATAGTTGGCAAATGGTTACAGGTTACCGGTGAAATCCGGCCTCTTGTTAATTTACCTCAGTTAGGATTTTATTCTAACTGTTCATGTAAGTGTTTAAGAAGTCACAACTTACACGACCAACCGCACCACTGTTCAGTCAGAAATGGGTAGAAAAAATTGCAGTGATGCCAAATGCAATATACTAAATGTCATGCAATGGTTTAGAATGACTTAAAATGCTATGTTCTCGTCACATTAAATACATGTGGCCTAACATTCCAGTTTTAACAGAGTACGAAATGGGGTCTTGCATTCCAGTCGATGGATTATTGGTTTTACAGCATACGTGTTTTACGTCTAGATGTTTGTGCCATCCAAGTCTGAGGACTTGATTCTACCAACATCTATACTTAAACATTAGACATCACATCTCGTCTATATGCTGGGAATCTCACTGACTAGTTTCACATAACAGATTAAAGTCACAACTACGAGAATTGATAAGCAGAGCATGTTTGTTTTGATGTTTCGGTTTATTGAAGCATCATTTTCGTCAGGAATGAAGGCACAGTCAATTGTTAAATTTCTAAACTCTTTTTACATTTTTTTTTTATAATTAAAAACCCCACACAATGGTAAAAGGAGTTAAGGGGTGTATACGAGTGTTTTCACTGCAGCACATACATGCTGTGACTGGATGATAGTTTAAAAGTCTTCATTTTAAACGATCATCGAATCACCAGTGTCACAAGTATCCGCTTCAATGTTAACGTTTCATCTTTAACACCACGGTTTTGTTCATAATTACCTACTGTAAGTACTGTACACGTATAAATATATTTCACAAATGACTGTCCCTGTATTCCTGACAACAGCTGAATAAACTCAAATATTCAAACAAACATGCTTTATGTGTTGTTTCTCGCGCAGCGGCCGGGCAAGTCGGTTTGAGAACGGTGTTAACTGGGTTCGGCAGTGTCACCAGCGCGGGGTCTTCTATTCAAGAGGCTACTAAAACAGCAGGACAGTAAGAATACTATCAGCTGGACTGTTTTCACTGCTTGTGCGGCCATGTTTACAATGAGTGGCCGCCGACGCTCTTGTGGCCGTTTGCGCAGTCCGGCGTCCGTTGGAAAACCACTCGTCTCCCACCAACAAGAGTTGCTTGTGGGCAAGTTTTCAGTATTCTGCTAAAGGTCAGTGGTTCTTTCCGGTCACTCCGGTTTCCTCCACCCACGAAACTGATTGCCATTCGTGAGGTGAAAATTCGTAAGTACAGCATTAAACAACGATTAAATCCAATCAAATGGTTTTGTCCATCTCGACGCAATGACCACGCTCTATAATGGGACAGCAATCTTGTAGAATAATATCTAAAAGTGACATGTGACAGTTGCCTCCCCTGTATTGTGTCACGAAAGAGCCATAACGTACATAAGGTGCACGACAGGCTTTTCTCGGTCGGACAGAGCACGTGACTAAGGAATTCACGTTCAAGGCCTATGTTGGAACATTACTAATCTAGGATACGGGAAGACCGATCCCGTACCTAACTCGAAAGACCAGCTTCGTTTCAAAGCTTTATTTCATATTTCCAAAGCCCTGGCGTTTTCACTCAGCTCAAACCTCGCTCCCATTGCTATTCGTCTGACGTTCACCAACGAGATCCTGTGTTCAAATCCAGCTTTGGTCACATAGACTGCAGCCTGAAGTCAGGCACCAGGCGAAGGGCGGTGGTTTACTCCAGGCTTTTACCAGTATATTTGGTGAAGTATTCATAAAATCACAATAATAGAGCACCAGTTGTTTGAAAGGACATACTCCAAGACGGCAATATTCAATGGTGCATGGTTCATGGGATATATTACTGCCACTGATTTCCATTTTGCTTTGGGCACTGTGGCATGAAGACCAGGCTTGTTCACACAGTGTTCGTTAGTTAGTAACAATTCTCATGATAAATTCAAGTGTAAACCATTTATCTTTTCATGATCAGTGTAATGCTGTGTAATATTATATCTAAAAATCGTTAAAGCCAAGAACACACCATCACTGAAAAGGGCCAAAGTCGTCGTGTATCCAGAGCCTGTCCTTTTGAGAAGTTTATCTTGTCCGAGGTGAAGTGGTATTTATTCCTTTATTTATTTTAGCGTTTCACAGCGAGCTCCTTCGCGCTGTATTTGATTCTGTTCATGTAAGCAACACGCGCTTATTACGCTAATGGTTGGTGAAAGCACCACACCAGTAATCTTGCAAATTCTTACTCGACGTTGCACTAGTTCAATAGCCATAGAAGCTCGTCGCCGTTCACTATCCAAGTCTAATCCCCGGTCAAGCGAAAACTCGGCCCTGCCGTGAAGAAAAAGAAAATGTCCACTACATAAGTGATGAACGTAGGAGAAAACGTCATGACGAAGCCGTATGACCTGTTGATGGGGTATCCCAGCCAGAAGGCTATCCTGCCGACGACAAAGAAAGCCACCAGCACCGGGATGATCCGCAAAGACTCTGACTCCAAGAAACTGCTGAGAATCAGCTGGGCTGGGATACTGAGGACAACCTGTTCTAGGGTGTTCTGCAGACAGCGGTTGTAAACACCGATGTATTCTTCTGCCCGGGGGTCGAGTGGGTTCACTGCGGGGGTGAAGAGTCGGGTCAGGGCCACGAACGACACGCCCATCAGTAAGGTGAATAAAGAGAAGAGTTGCCAGCGGAGAGTGTACATCAGTTTGCTATGCCACGAATCTAGCCTGGGTCGCGGAGCAGGAAGGCTGTGGTAGGCCAGGTAAGCCACAATCCCCACCCCAGCGGTTGTTAACAGGATTCGTGAGATTAACCTCCCCCGGGAGAGAGCTGCTGTCTCCCCAGGAGACTGGTGGCCCTTCATCGTCCCCTGCAACAAAGTCACGTCATCTATTTACGTATATTCTTATAGGGCCGTTTATTTATTTGGTCTTCTTGAAGGAAGAGAACTGTAAAAATGAAAAAAAGTTAGAAACACCATTAAAGCCTGTATCTGAAAACATCTTCACTTATTTTGTTTTTACATTTGTTTTCATTAGATCGATTGTTGTTAAATATATTGTACTTCATGTCTCATACAGGTAACGATAATGTATGTTTCGATGACGCCACACAAATATTTCTAGGTATTTCTACATGTACAGATCGGGATACAGTTGTTGTGAACTGTGCTCATTATGTAATAGGTGGCTGTGCATGAAAACAGGAATTTGACACTAAGCACTTGTTTTAAGGCCAGTAAAAAGAGTATGGCGTTGCTGGTGAGATACACCATCAATTTATTCTAAAAAGTATACTTTACAATCGAAACATTTCACTGTATTTCATTCAGTGAAAAATGTAAGTAAATAAATACCTAAAATAAATAAATAAATAGATAAGTAGGTTTTGATGCACAGAAAATATAACTCTGTTAAAATCAACAGAATGAACCACCGTAAGTGACCACGTCCAAGAAAACCCACACCACAACATCAAATGGAACACAATCAGAACATTAAACTCTAATCAACCCAACTGGAAAAAGCGTAAACTACAAGAAGCCATCCAGATTAAGAGATTAAAGCCTAGTCTCAACAGAGATCAAGGGATTTACCTTCCCTCAGCCTATGACCTATTAATCCTCCAAACTGACCTGGAACCCCATCGAGCCTAATCCCCTTGAATATTGTTCTACATGTTGACACTTGTATCTCTACTTGTTATATTTAAGAGCGTTGATGTCTTGATTTCACTCACTTGATAACGATGTTAGTATCTACATCGAAACGTCGTGATAAATAAACCAAGAAGTTGTATATCCATAAGAAAGACATGTTCTAGTACACAGGGTACTCTGTTCGTTGTGAACTGGGAGAATATTGTGTTATTGCGCAAATAACATAGTGAACTCTGTTGACCGATACCGTTCCTTTTTCTGACCGCAGCCAACCTTCAAGAATAGCACCTTTAAAATATTTATTTATTCATTTGATTGATGTTTTACGCCGTACTCAAGAATATTTCACTTATACGACGGCGGCCAGCATTATGGCGCGAGGAAACCTGGCAGAGCCCGGGGGAAACCCACGACCATCCGGAGGTTACTGCGCGCTATCCCTCTCGGCCACGGAGGCCTCTCCCTTGAAACAGTGTCAGCTCGCACCGAAATATCCTCTGACAAGAAATTGACCAATCGCTGCACTGAGATGCAGCTACAACAAAGTAATTCTGATACCGTACTCAGCCTCGTCTATCAAAACACGGGAACGAACGAATTAACTGATTCAGTTTGCTGAATGAACAGATTGATGTTTTTCAACAAATTATTCCCACGAAATAAGTCAACAGAAAGGAATCTGATGAAATTAAACAGAGTTTTATTTTAAGGGCGCTTTTTCTATAGATGCATGCACGGTGCCTTTCCCTGTTAAGGTAAAAGACGCCAAGCGGCATGTCAGTTTATAGGACGCAATGACATGAATAATCAACACTACAGGGCTTTATTTTCAACTAATTTGGGCACAGTCAGTGTTGAGCGCCGATAGTCAAAATCCCCCAAAATAGTAGGGGTACGGGAAAATTTGACGACAGCCCAAAAGAGAGACAAGCTTTTTTTCAAGTTAACCACCAAAACATTTAATGTATTTATAATTAACATAAATGATAGAAAAAAGACAGAAATTGTTCATGTTTATTTTTGCTGTTATAGTTGTATTGTTCTTGCACAGGATAGTTCTTTTCGTTCAGCTTTGCCAACTCAGGGGGAAAAAAATAAGAATATGTACAAGAGGACATTTGGCCACTAGACCGTCGGGAGCCAAATCAAAATTCTGAGGGCCATAATTTTGTGTTTTCTTTGAATAATAAATTGCATTTCTTGACATTTCAAATAAATAAAAAATATTATTAATTATATTTTTTCAAGTGTACCCAAAAGGGCTGTATATGTACATTCAAAGCTAGAGCGTTTTTAGCACTTTTAATTGTCTATTTTCTACCCACTGTCAGTGTTTACTGGGTGATTCTAGAGAAAAGGCCCCAAACCATGCCCCGCAACTTACCTAATATACACAAATCATTTACAGACCCAAAAAGTTTTGGGCGTATTGCAAACTTGTAACAATAATTTCATCAATATCAAACCCAATCAATATTTCTGCTGGTTTTAAGTTCCGTTTATGACCTCAACACTCAATAATACGTGTCCCAAGTGATCAAGTTTGTACATCAGCTAGAAATACAAGTGCTTTGTTTGGGCCCCATCTGGTCAGTATGATGGTTATAATGTTAAAACAAATTTAGAAAGTAACTGATGTATACCATTTTCCAGCTTCTCTTTTCTTAATTTTTGCATTTTGCCCTTGTCGCACAAACATTGTCTTTACCGTAGTTTTTGAAATTTGCTGAAAAGTGATGCAACCGAAGGTGAGAGCCACGCGGCTGGACAGCAGACGACACAGTTCCCAGACTACGTTGGCGGTAGTTGATGTTTATTTAGCTAGTGAATTCGGTTCACCTCAAGGAAAAGTATGTCGAACACACAGAACATTTATTATATGTCCTTACCGTTCACGCCTGGGAAATGTTAATAATGCTTATTCAAACCATTGCTTTGTCATGGTGGCAGGCTGTACATTTAAACCCTTAGTGAAGGTAAAATATATTTCTTAAATACAGAGATTCCTGTATTATTTAGATGTCCCAGTCAATCCACGGAAGGATGCAGAAATAAAGAGAAAACATGTAAATTATAGTCATCACGACCCGGCCGGCATCAAGCAGATCATGAGCAGACAACTTGATATATATTTTAATCTCTCCGAGAGGACACTCCTGATTTTTTGACATCCGTTTGTTTCATTACCGTTACATCAAAGTCTTTACCGCTACGTTCATCTTCATCGTTATACGCACAAATTTCGCAAAATATGAACTATATTATGTTCTTTTTACTGTATGCTCTTCATAGTCCATTTCCCTGATATAAAAAACTATCAGGAAAATGTCTTAAATTTGATAGCAATAACAAGTTGTATTGTTAATATGTATAAATGTAAAACATTATGTAACGGTTCGGTTGTGGGCATCTGAAGATATATTGAAAGTCGTCACTTAGGGCACATTTTCACGACAAAAGATGCACAGGGTTATTATTCGTGTACAGTTTGTGTGTTTATTTCCGTTATTACAGTGTAAAAAAATGGTTTCCCTTTTTATTTTACGTTTTAACACAATATATGTATTGGTAACGGTAAGGGTAGGTCTTACTGTTCACCTGGGAAGCAAAGTGTAAAAAAGTCACTACATATGCCAAAAGAAAATTGATTGAGCTGCCAACATTAAACACAGAGGTATCTGGGATGAATTAGGACGAAAAGTTTACTGATGAAACAAAGCTGAACAGAAAGCTAACTTCTCCCTTAAAATGGCATGTTTCGGTGGAACGAGTACCGGGTACTGAAGTCTACACAGAAATTACACCGCCGCACATTATGAAGAACGTTGGCACTCAGGACAAGGTCCAGCAAAAGCATTCTGATAAAAGTAGAAATTTGTCAGGTATGCAGAAATGAAACTTTTGTGAAGACATTCTCGACCATGAGTCTTGGCAACATGTTATATGTGTCTTGGCAACATGTCATATGTATCTCGGCAACATATCACATGTGTCTTAGCAACATGTCAGATGTGTCCCGGCAGTTGATCGGCAGCCTGCTAAGTTCTCTGCTCAGTGAAGTCAATGTCCAACTTTGAATGAGAAGTACATGCATTCACTACAAGCAATTCTACTCAGCTACTTTTGTTCCAAGTTAACAAATAAAGCGGGGAATCAGTCTTCGGTTCCGTCAAAAGGCACGGGTAAAAACGAAACTACCACTGACACTCTTCTATCACAGAGGTTCATATAATGTAATATTCCATTACAAAAGGTACTTCTGTGCTAACAAAATGTGTCTTTGCTGCACTGAGTTCAATTGCGCATGTCACATCAGCATTTCTTGTACTACGAAGTATAACAGGAATGTGATAGAGACTATTAGCCAACCCTCAATCAGAGCACAGACAGGAAAAGGCCAGTTTGACGTCTCCAGTTCAATCTGTGTTTCGTTTTAAATGATGGTTTCTCCTAAATTATAGATATTTTTACTAGATCTTAATTTGGGCGGATTTATCTTACCGCCGTGATATGTGGAGGAATATAAAGGCCTTTGCTATCGAGAGTCATCATAAAATGACACTTTACAAAGTGTTTACTCAACATCATAAAGCTGTCCTACGACCACAACTGCTGAAATGCTGAATCTGACATTATTAAGGTTATATACAAACGAAAAGGCTACAGTACGGAGAGTAAAACCAGAGCAGCGACGACAGTGTGATAGTTGGCAAATGGTTACAGGTTACCGGTGAAATCCGGCCTCTTGTTAATTTACCTCAGTTAGGATTTTATTCTAACTGTTCATGTAAGTGTTTAAGAAGTCACAACTTACACGACCAACAGCACCACTGTTCAGTCAGAAATAGGTCAAAAAAATGGCAGTGATGCCAAATGCAATATACTAAATGTCATGCAATGATCTAGAATGACTTAAAATGCTATGTTCTCGTCACATTAAATACATGTGGCCTAACATTCGAGTTTTAACAGAGTACGAAATGGGGTCTTGCATTCCAGTCGATGAATTATTGGTTTTACAGCATACGTGTTTTACGTCTAGATGTTTGTGCCATCCAAGTCTGAGGACTTGATTCTACCAACATCTATACATAAACATTAGACATCATCTCGTCTATATGCTGGGAATCTCACTGACTAGTTTCACATAACAGATTAAAGTCACAACTACGACAATGGATAAGCAGAGCATGTTTGTTTTGATGTTTCGGTTTATTGAAGCATCATTTTCGTCAGGAATGAAGGCACAGTCAATTGTTAAATTTCTAAACTCTTTTTACAATTTTCTTTTTATAATTAAAAACCCCACACAATGGTAAAAGGAGTTAAGGGGTGTATACGAGTGTTTTCACTGCAGCACATACATGCTGTGACTGGATGATAGTTTAAAAGTCTTCATTTTAAACGATCATCGAATCACCAGTGTCACAAGTATCCGCTTCAATGTTAACGTTTCATCTTTAACACCACGGTTTTGTTCATAATTACCTACTGTAAGTACTGTACACGTATAAATATATTTCACAAATGACTGTCCCTGTATTCCTGACAACAGCTGAATAAACTCAAATATTCAAACAAACATGCTTTATGTGTTGTTTCTCGCGCAGCGGCCGGGCAAGTCGGTTTGAGAACGGTGTTAACTGGGTTCGGCAGTGTCACCAGCGCGGGGTCTTCTATTCAAGAGGCGACTAAAACAGCAGGACAGTCAGAATACTATCAGTTGGACTGTTTTCACTGCTTGTGCGGCCATGTTTACAATGAGTGGCCGCCGACGCTCTTGTGGCCGTTTGCGCAGTCCGGCGTCCGTTGGAAAACCACTCGTCTCCCACCAACAAGAGTTGCTTGTGGGCAAGTTTTCAGTATTCTGCTAAAGGTCAGTGGTTTTTTCCGGTCACTCCGGTTTCCTCCACCCACGAAACTGATTGCCATTCGTGAGGTGAAAATTCGTAAGTACAGCATTAAACAACGATTAAATCCAATCAAATGGTTTTGTCCATCTCGACGCAATGACCACGCTCTATAATGGGACAGCAATCTTGTAGAATAATATCTAAAAGTGACATGTGACAGTTGCCTCCCCTGTATTGTGTCCCGCTTCCATTGGGTACAGATCAGTCACTCCATGCAGTGTTTATGGTAGATAACAAAATCCGTCATGGGCTCTATAGAGGCCACAAATACAACTAAATACTTCTAGACTTACGTGTGTGATTTCATGCAAATGGCAGTATTATGGTCACAACAGAGGTTTGAACACGCCAAAGGGTAGGTCTATACGCATTGATAGCTGTACTATAAAATTATTACACACTGCATGATTGTGTAATATTTTCGCTCACATTTTGTAATCATGCATATAATAACTGCAACCATTAATCTACTACTTCGCAGCTTAATGTATCATAATACTCTGGGATAAATTAATTGATCTTCCTACCAAGCAACAAGGTCTCTGCAGCTAGGTACAGCCGACATGAACCATTACGAGAAAACCACTTGCAAGCTCCTAGAGAAATCTTACTTACTCTTAGTTTAATCGCGTAGCCTTGATATACGATCTCACCCTGAACGCAGGCAGTCTCTCCTCACTCTCACTGTTGGAATCTGCACAAGGCCTGGCTTAATTAGCCCTGTTGGCGACGGCTGCGTGTAGTACAGAAGGCACTGCTGGTGACTCCAGGCTGTAGGTAGTTCACTAACGCAGGGATCAGGTTGCCGACACTGCTATACACCCAGCCAATGACCGACAGGGTCAATTTGCCATACTATGTGCAGCCCGCAGAATTACACATCCTATACACATTGAGCTGAATATGTAGGCTAAGCTGTCACTTGACAACCCAAACTGAATGTGGTCAGAACGATTTCATAAATAACTCCAGCTCCTAGCGAGAGAGGAGTGCTAAGCGTTTATAGGCAACATGCGCGGATCACAATTCTATGCCTGTTGTACAGGATGGGATCAGTTCAGTCTCCAAGAGCGGCGTACACCGAGAATACCCTCTGCAGTAGTTAAACGCCATTTATGGAAGGCAATATCGACGACAATTACTGCCCTTGAGAATATACCTGTTATAACATGGCTTAAATTTACATCGGTAGCTCTCTAGTCACACGTTAAGATATTACATCATCAGATATAAAAAATCTAAAATCATCATCCGATTTTATATCATCAGATATAAACGCTAAAATTTTGGCTCCCTGTAGTTAAAGTCTGCATATATTTTTTTTTCTTTAACACATATATAAAATTCAACCCACAATGACCACTGTTTTCAGAATACCACAGTATAACTGAATTAGGGTGTGTTATCATCATGTTATAAACTTTAACTAGTTATAAAATAACATCACAGAAATTGGTGGTGCAACACCAATACAAAAAGTCTGCACAATGTTATGCAGTCAGTGCCCAAAAATTCTTCATTTCGGAGACATTTTGGACCCAGTTGCTTGATATGCGCAGGAACTGACCTGTTAAGATATGATCGATATAGCGAGGTAGGATAAAAGACAACCAGTGTGTAATTTCCCAAGTCGTTGGTCAGAAACGTGTGCTTTGTTACAATCTGTAAGCCTATTACCCACGTGAATTGGGTCTACGTGGCCAGTTTCAGAAAGACAACGAAAAGACAATTTACGCCGAAACGAAAACTAAACACAGCTTTTAACCACATGTTTCAGATTCTCTGAAAATAGTTTACTGTCTTGCTTTCAGTTCAACTCTGAAGCCAGTGTTTGCTCTCCCTAAAGATGACTTGGTTTTTAGCAAATAATTTAGAAAGGCGGCTTCAGCTCAATGAGTTAAACAATCGATCCTACACATCCATGCATATCTTTCAGTAGCCCTATTCATATCAATCAATCAATCAATCAATCAATCGATCGATCGATCAATCAATAAATTTAATTTAATCAAATCTATCAATTAAAATGAAGAACAACAACGATTAAAAAGCTACTAGCAAATTGTTTATTAAAAAAAGGAGTTGGTCTTACAATGTGTAATGCATATGTATGTAGTGATTCAACAACGTTAAATGTGCTACCTCCATATTTTATATTTGTGACATTCATTAAAATTTTATAATGTTGAATGAGGAGGGAGATCATTTAGTATCTGGGATGAATTAGGACGAAAAGTTTACTGATGAAACAAAGCTGAACAGAAAGCTAACTTCTTCCTTAAAATGGCATGTTTCGGTGGAACGAGTACCGGGTACTGAAGTCTACACAGAAATTACACCGCCGCACATTATGAAGAACGTTGGCACTCAGGACAAGGTCCAGCAAAAGCATTCTGATAAAAGTAGAAATTTGTCAGGTATGCAGAAATGAAACTTTTGTGAAGACATTCTCGACCATGAGTCTTGGCAACATGTTATATGTGTCTTGGCAACATGTCATATGTATCTCGACAACATATCACATGTGTCTTAGCAACATGTCAGATGTGTCCCGGCAGTTGATCGGCAGCCTGCTAAGCTCTCTGTTCAGTGAAGACAATGTCCAACTTTGAATGAGAAGTACATGCATTCACTACAAGCAATTCTACTCAGCTACTTTTGTTCCAAGTTAACAAATAAAGCGGGGAATCAGTCTTCGGTTCCGTCAAAAGGCACGGGTAAAAACGAAACTACCACTGACACTCTTCTATCACAGAGGTTCATATAATGTAATATTCCATTACAAAAGGTACTTCTGTGCTAACAAAATGTGTCTTTGCTGCACTGAGTTCAATTGCGCATGTCACATCAGCATTTCTTGTACTACGAAGTATAACAGGAATGTGATAGAGACTATTAGCCAACCCTCAATCAGAGCCCAGACAGGAAATGGCCAGTTTGACGTCTCCAGTTCAATCTGTGTTTCGTTTTAAATGATGGTTTCTCCTAAATTATAGATATTTTTACTAGATCTTAATTTGGGCGGATTTATCTTACCGCCGTGACATGTGGAGGAATATAAAGGCCTTTGCTATCGAGAGTCATCATAAAATGACACTTTACAAAGTGTTAACTCAACATCATAAAGCTGTCCTACGACCACAACTGCTGAAATGCTGAATCTGACATTATTAAGGTTATATACAAACGAAAAGGCTACAGTACGGAGAGTAAAACCAGAGCAGCGACGACAGTGTGATAGTTGGCAAATGGTTACAGGTTACCGGTGAAATCCGGCCTCTTGTTAATTTACCTCAGTTAGGATTTTATTCTAACTGTTCATGTAAGTGTTTAAGAAGTCACAACTTACACGACCAACAGCACCACTGTTCAGTCAGAAATAGGTCAAAAAAATTGCAGTGATGCCAAATGCAATATACTAAATGTCATGCAATGGTTTAGAATGACTTAAAATGCTATGTTCTCGTCACATTAAATACATGTGGCCTAACATTCGAGTTTTAACAGAGTACGAAATGGGGTCTTGCATTCCAGTCGATGGATTATTGGTTTTACAGCATACGTGTTTTACGTCTAGATATTTGTGCCATCCAAGTCTGAGGACTTGATTCTACCAACATCTATACATAAACATTAGACATCACATCTCGTCTATATGCTGGGAATCTCACTGACTAGTTTCACATAACAGATTAAAGTCACAACTACGACAATGGATAAGCAGAGCATGTTTGTTTCGATGTTTCGGTTTATTGAAGCATCATTTTCGTCAGGAATGAAGGCACAGTCAATTGTTAAATTTCTAAACTCTTTTTACAATTTTTTTTTTATAATTAAAAACCCCACACAATGGTAAAAGGAGTTAAGGGGTGTATACGAGTGTTTTCACTGCAGCACATACATGCTGTGACTGGATGATAGTTTAAAAGTCTTCATTTTAAACGATCATCGAATCACCAGTGTCACAAGTATCCGCTTCAATGTTAACGTTTCATCTTTAACACCATGGTTTTGTTCATAATTACCTACTGCATGTACTGTACACGTATAAATATGTTTGACAAATGACTGTCCCTGTATTCCTGACAATAGCTGCATTAACTGAAATATTCAAACAAACATGCTTTATGTGTTGTTTCTCGGACTTGTTTCTCGGACTTGTTTCTCGGACTTGTTTCTCGCGCAGCGGCCGGGCAAGTCGGTTTGAGAACGGTGTTAACTGGGTTCGGCAGTGTCACCAGCGCGGGGTCTTCTATTCAAGAGGCGACTAAAACAGCAGGACAGTCAGAATACTATCAGTTGGACTGTTTTCACTGCTTGTGCGGCCATGTTTACAATGAGTGGCCGCCGACGCTCTTGTGGCCGTTTGCGCAGTCCGGCGTCCGTTGGAAAACCACTCGTCTCCCACCAACAAGCGTTGCTTGTGGGTAAGTTTTCAATATTCTGCTAAAGGTCAGTGGTTTTTTCCGGTCACTCCGGTTTCCTCCACCCACGAAACTGATTGCCATTCGTGAGGTGAAAATTCGTAAGTACAGCATTAAACAACGATTAAATCCAATCAAATGGTTTTGTCCATCTCGACGCAATGACCACGCTCTATAATGGGATAGCAATCTTGTAGAATAATATCTAAAAGTGACATGTGACAGTTGCCTCCCCTGTATTGTGTCCCGCTTCCATTGGGTACAGATCAGTCACTCCATGCAGTGTTTATGGTAGATAACAAAATCCGTCATGGGCTCTATAGAGGCCACAAATACAACTAAATACTTCTAGACTTACGTGTGTGATTTCATGCAAATGGCAGTATTATGGTCACAACAGAGGTTTGAACACGCCAAAGGGTAGGTCTATACGCATTGATAGCTGTACTATAAAATTATTACACACTGCATGATTGTGTAATATTTTCGCTCACATTTTGTAATCATGCATATAATAACTGCAACCATTAATCTACTACTTCGCAGCTTAATGTATTATAATACTCTGGGATAAATTAATTGATCTTCCTACCAAGCAACAAGGTCTCTGCAGCCAGGTACAGCCGACATTAACCATTACGAGAAAACCACGTGCAAGCTCCTAGAGAAATCTTATTTACTCTTAGTTTAATCGCGTAGCCTTGATATACGATCTCACCCTGAATGCAGGCAGTCTCTCCTCACTCTCACTGTTGGAATCTGCACAAGGCCTGGCTTAATTAGCCCTGTTGGCGACGGCTGCGTGTAGTACAGAAGGCACTGCTGGTGACTCCAGGCTGTAGGTAGTTCACTAACGCAGGGATCAGGTTGCCGACACTGCTATACACCCAGCCAATGACCGACAGGGTCAATTTGCCATACTATGTGCAGCCCGCAGAATTACACATCCTATACACATTGAGCTGAATATGTAGGCTAAGCTGTCACTTGACAACCCAAACTGAATGTGGTCAGAACGATTTCATAAATAACTCCAGCTCCTAGCGAGAGAGGAGTGCTAAGCGTTTATAGGCAACATGCGCGGATCACAATTCTATGCCTGTTGTACAGGATGGGATCAGTTCAGTCTCCAAGAGCGGCGTACACCGAGAATACCCTCTGCAGTAGTTAAACGCCATTTATGGAAGGAAATATCGACGACAATTACTGCCCTTGAGAATATACCTGTTATAACATGGCTTAAATTTACATCGGTAGCTCTCTAGTCACGCGTTAAGATATTACATCATCAGATATAAAAAAATCTAAAATCATCATCCGATTTTATATCATCAGATATAAACGCTAAAATTTTGGCTCCCTGTGGTTAAAGTCTGCATATATTTTTTTTTCTTTAACACATATATAAAATTCAACCCACAATGACCACTGTTTTCAGAATACCACAGTATAACTGAATTAGGGTGTGTTATCATCATGTTATAAACTTTAACTAGTTATAAAATAACATCACAGAAATTGGTGGTGCAACACCAATACAAAAAGTCTGCACAATGTTATGCAGTCAGTGCCCAAAAATTCTTCATTTCGGAGACATTTTGGACCCAGTTGCTTGATATGCGCAGGAACTGACCTTTTAAGATATGATCGATATAGCGCGGTAGGATAAAAGACAACCAGTATGTAATTTCCCAAGTCGTTGGTCAGAAACGTGTGCTTTGTTACAATCTGTAAGACTATTACCCACGTGAATTGGGTCTACGTGGCCAGTTTCAGAAAGACAACGAAAAGACAATTTACGCCGAAACGAAAACTGAACACAGCTTTTAACCACATGTTTCAGATTCTCTGAAAATAGTTTACTGTCTTGCTTTCAGTTCAACTCTGAAGCCAGTGTTTGCTCTCCCTAAAGATGACTTGGTTTCTAGCAAATAATTTAGAAAGGCGGCTTCAGCTCAATGAGTTAAACAATCGATCCTACACATCCATGCATATGTTTCAGTAGCCCTATTCATATCAATCAATCAATAAATCAATCGATCGATCGAACAATCAATAAATTTAATTAATCAAATCTATCAATTAAAATGAAGAACAACAACGATTAAAAAGCTACTAGCAAATTGTTTATTAAAAAAAGGAGTTGGTCTTACAATGTGTAATGCATATGTATGTAGTGATTCAACAACGTTAAATGTGCTACCTCCATATTTTATATTTGTGACATTCAATAAAATTTTACAATGTTGAATGAGGAGGGAGATCATTTAGCTGGCTGAATTAATGTATATGGGTACATAGATCTGTCTATACCTTTACTTCAAAACTGATTACGACGTATTTTACGTCGTAAAATGGTTTTAACCTATACAAGA
Organism: Acanthopleura granulata; assembly: GCA_016165875.1. Lineage (NCBI taxonomy): Eukaryota > Metazoa > Mollusca > Polyplacophora > Chitonida > Chitonidae > Acanthopleura > Acanthopleura granulata. The sequence goes on from JABBOT010000016.1 coordinate 9,853,026, forward strand.
CAGCGAAATACTAGGTCTATTCCTTCACTTATAAACAACCCCTTGTTTGCAGCAGAATTCAAATGATTAGCCATCGTCGTTATACCGTTGCATATCACACGTGATGGCAACCATAGGCCTACCTTGCCTTATACTTAATATTGCGATAATATATAACGCCTTGTGCTGTGTCTTGGATGATCCAGTCACGAAAGACTTGTATCTGCAAAACGTTTGACGTTTGTTGTCTTACAGGATAACAAATATAAAACGTTGTAAAAATCCTGTTTAACGAACTACATTGTTTGTTGTTGTTGTTGTCGTCTCATAGGCGAAACAATGGACCGGCCGTCACTAGGAAGTACAAATTAGCAAGGTAAATTGCAATCGTGGGGAAGAAAGTCAGTAGGAAGCCAGCGACCCTTTTATGCGGATAACCAATATAAAAGAGGATGCGTCCTGTGACGAAGGTAAGGACCAAAACCGGGATTAGACGCAAACTCTGAGGTTCTAGGTAAGTGCTAAGCACTAGCTGACCAACGACGTTCAGAAGTAGCTGTTCTAGGGTGTTCTGCAAAGGGCGCGCGTACTGGGCGACCTTCGCCTCACTGTCACCGGCTAGCGGATCCACAGCTCCCGTCTGCCCTCTGGCGACGCCCACTCTGAAGATACTGAAGAGCAAGGTAATCCCGGACAGAGCCTGCCAGCGAAGAGCAAAGAGAAACTTGGAGAACTGAGTGACTTGCCCTTGAAACTTTATGTCCCAGGTGAAGATGAAATATCCCAGAAAACCGCTGACGGCAAGGATGGGAAGAGCTGCGGCGGGGAAAAAGGCAGGCTTTGCAGACTCTTCTTTAGCCATGCTTTAGCTGTACGCTGGATTATTTCCTGTGACAATTTAACCGGTATACACGATCGACTAGGACACGCACGGCTGCAGGCCAGTCGCTGGGTCACTGGTTGTTAAGAGTAGATACGCCTGTTGTCCCGTGTAGATGTTGTGACAGGCACTATATAACGTGCGACAGGACTTTTATCCAAGAAACAAAACTCACCATGGAAACTGAAGCTCAGGAACCAGCCACACACTGTCTTAATTTATGTCCTTTGCGTTAATAACCTCGTCCCGTGAAAGTTGCGACTGGCTAAGCAGACGTTCTAAAAGTTCTTATTTTTCAGAAGCGATCCCCGCATGACCTTGCTAGCTGAATTGCTGATAGCGTACGAGATGGCCGGCTTGTCAGGCTTGAGTGCTTGCCAAACCGTCACAGTCTTCATCTGACTGTTCCTTCAGATATTCGCTTGTATTTGTAGAGAATGGAGAGGTTCAAAATGCGGGACAGGTCATAACCGGGGCACCTAGATATCACCCCAGATATCCTCGGCCCTCAATCGATTGCCATAGGGCGTGTGCTCTCCATAATGTAGTTTGTTAACGTTATCAGGTTTGCCAGGTCATTAGAACGTGAATTAGAATTAGTGTGTGTTTTAGGTACGGTATGTCTTATTATTCATGCTTCGGGAGAAATATTATATATGTACATGCAACTTCACACCGAATTTGGTCACTCTTCATAGAGTAAATTTTAAACATGAACCACTACATAAAGAAATATTTTATACCAACCATATTAGCTGTGTTTGTAAAACAATTAAGGACATTTGAGTGTAGAAATTTCAACTTACAATTACGCTAACTTGCGATAACTGATGCAGTAGGTCAATAAGTAGAGGCACACAGAGCATACCAGAGATGTGTGCTATTAGATATTTCTATACTGAACGCACATTGACCTCATGTCATCCCAGATGCACAGTTTAGTTTGTGTCACAAATGTGACAGACTACAATGACAACTGTTTTCATGTTTTTGCCCACATGTATGAAATGTGATAACAACACAGCATTCTGAGTAATTCTAAACCAGCCAGGACTAGTATATTGCATTTAACATCACTGCCATTTTTATTACCTAATTCTGCTTAAGCCAGGGGAGTTGTTACTTCATAAACAGTTGCATGATCAGTTGGAATAAAGCCCTAACCGAGGTCGTCGCTGCTCTGTAGTCTTTTATATTCTACGATACATTCTAAGAACCTCTCGTCGACAATTAACTGAAAATCTGTTGGGTACCTGGTACGACGACGTAACACCCTAAGCATGCATACATGGCATGCAAACACCTTCTTTTACGTTCAGATACGGTTTGCTGAAAGTTTGTGTGTCATATAGTTGTTTGGATCGGACAGTCTTGTGATTAAAGGCTTACCTTCATTTGACAGCTCACAAGAGGTAAGGGTTCAAACCCAGCTTTGGGTAGGGATTTTGTGGATTCTTCCGCTCTCACTGCTTGCAGTGTCTTGGTGACAATTGCACAGTTTACCATTCGTTGAAGGCTATTTATCTTTCACCTATATACCTGTAAATCAGTGATCCTCACGTGAGCTATATCATTACTAACTCTACACCTGTTTGTTTACCTTAACAGTAAAGTTACTGGCAGATTGGTATTTTCAGATAGGGGAAATAAAGTAAGAGTTAATAATATTTTAGCTTAAATGTTTTCATTGTCACACGGGAATATAATTATAATTTGCTTCAGTGAAAGCTATTTTCGTAACATAAAACAACACCAGAGCAATGTTTTGTTGATGGAAACAATTAAACATTTTCAATGCATATATTTTATAACATTTATAGACACAGAATGGACCTAGCTTCTACCGAAACTGCTATTATTGTATTCACAACAAAAACGGATACAAATAGCTGCTCGACCGTACTACTTTATTAGGCCTATATAAATCGCAGTACTTCAGATAAGTCTAGATTAGAATAGAAGCGCAGTCCACCAGAGCTGTCAAGTATGACTGTACACATATGTGCGATCCATATAGCCTACTTTTCGGGCGAAACGTTCACAAACTGTGCTGCCTCACCCCAGATGGCTTTAACAGATTAGATAACCACGCAGAGTTCTGCAACAAGTCGTCTTTATTGCCGAACCATGCGGAGGTAAATAACTGAAACACAATAAAACAGCGTCGGCAGAAACAATCAACAACTGAATTTAACATACACATTCTATGTTGAGAAAGTTCAGGCATAACGATAATGTAATGGTACAAATACACAACGTTATGTAATGCGTATTTACTATGTTTCAATGAGTGTCAATAAGCCCAGCGGAGTTGGCATGGAAATGCACACAATTCAGCACAAGCGTTGTTGTTGTCTCCCGAACCGTCCGTGCTCCTTAAACCCCTTATTTTCCAAATGAATTTAACACCGTATATGATCCCGTTTATATGTACATGCATATATCTAATTGTAAATGTTACATTTACACTGTGGTTGTCTGGTTGTTGTCAACTTTGAGCGGCATTTAGATAACAGGAACGAGAGATACGCCGCGACGATTTGCTGATATATAATGTCACCAAGGAGAGTTCTACATGTGCACAGTACAAGGTAGGCGTGACACAAACAATACATGCTTCGCGCATTCCTTCTATCGACACAATGTCCCCTAGTCCTTATGCGACATTTTTATTGCTCCTTGATGATTCTATCAGTAATGAATCTCGACAAATTCTCTCTTTGAATGCATCACTTTGAAATAAAATGTCAATTTTAAAATAAATGCCAATCTTTGCCAATAAATGGCAATCAAACAAAAATTACTTAATTTTTACAATAAAAATGCCCTATTGTTTCTAATTGATTAAATTTTGCTCGAAAATGGAAGCCGTTTCAAAAATTGGTCAATTTTAATTTCATCAACGTACATTTCTTCTAAAATGGATATTCCCACTACAGTGCTAACCGCATTATATCATATATAAATATTTATAGGAATAATCTTGAGTACTGCGTAAAACACCATTCAAATAAATTAATAGATAAAAAAGTAAACAAATAAATAAACAAATTGCAGCTTTTTATTATACCCAGAAGATGTTGTGATGGTTTGTTGCTTTAATACACAGCTTCCACACAGACAGTATGCAGATAGAAAGGTCACTACCAGTATTTCAGAGACGAAACCAGATGTAAACAGCAACAAATGATTTGTTCAGCATTGCCTCTAAAAATCCATTGTTTTTTTTTTAGCTTTTGTCATTGTTTAGCGAAAGAAATATACATGTGAAATATCAGTGGTAAGACTGAAAACATACATCGTAGTGTTTTCAGCCTTGGCGGATTAGTCAATAATGAAAAATTATTTGATAACTGTTTCTGGAAAACGATTGTTCTCTGGTTATTGCCTGTCCTTAAAACAGAAAAATAGCATGAAAACTACATTCCTTGGCAAAATACAATGAAGGATTATGGCTTTACCCCAGCTCGGCCATCCTGCAGCTGTTGCCAGAAAATGATTTCGTATGTCTGGAGACAGAATTGTACATATCAAAATGTCCAAGTCTAAGATATGAAACAAACATTGGTATAAAACATCATAGAGTAAACAATAACCAGTAATTAGTTCGGTATTATTCCTGCGAGGCTTTTGTTTTGTGGCTTTTTTCTCTGTATGGAAACAGAAATATACACAGCGAAGTGTCAATGTCAAAGAGAAAGAAGCATAAATTGTAATGCTCTCGGCCTTGGTAGTATAGACAACAAGCAATAATTAGTTTAAGATTCTTTCTAGAAAATCTTTGTTTTCTGGTTCTTGCCTTTCTTTAATCAGAGAAAAATACTTCCCAAAATGTCTACAACACATAAAACATACATGAATGAATCAATCAATGGATGATTATGCCCTTACTTTCACTTCCGCAATCCAGCCGCTTTATTGTTAGCAGAAAACGAATTCGTATGCAACTCATGGGAAAAAAAATACCGATTTATTTGATTGTAGTTTTACGTCGTACTCAAAAATATTTCACTTATACGACGGCGGCCAGCATTATGGTGGGAGGAAAGCGAGCACAGCCGGGGGTTGGGGGGGAAACCCACGACCTTCCGGAAATTACTGGCAGACCTTTCCACGTATTGCCGGAGAAGAAGCCAGTACGAGCATGAGCGACCGCATTGGTGGGAGGCTTCTGGGTCATTACGCCGTGCTAGCGCCCTAACCTCCTCAGTCAAGGAGGCCCCCATAGAAAAAAGGAGACAGAAAAAAACATTAGCTTTTAAGGAAGCTCAGACAGCTGGAGAAATTTTTGACACCTCGGGTGAGAGTGAGGAAGAGACCAATACATTAACAGAAATTAAAGAGATACATAGTGATTTAGAAAATGTAATAAAATAGCTTCCAGGGGATCAGAGTAGGGCAAAATCGACCAGACATGATCAAGTTGAAAACCATCGAAATACTTTCTTAACTTAGAAAAACAAAACTTTGAGAACAATGCTATAAATAGACTGGAAAAAGAAGGCGGTTCGATAATTGCGCAGTGCACATTTGTACTAAATGAACCACAATGTGTTACGACAAAAATATTCAAGGCAGAGCATGGCGGATACTGAAATTTTATTTTAAAATTACATGTCCCCAAACTTAAATAATCAACAAAGTGCTGGTTTTGAACTATCCAGGTTGTTTTATCAAATTAAGTTATGGGTACATAAGAGAACACAAAACGGAGGAATAGGTATTTCACAGACGAATCCAGGAATTTTATTATGACGGAGCAGGGACACTCTATAGTCAAATATATCAAATGTATCTGAACAAGCATTAAATACTTACTGATCGGGATCTAAGAATATGTATGGAAGAGTGAAGAGAAAATAAGGTTGTTCTTATTACCCTACTGAAAATAGAAATTCGCTATTAGTGTTCATGAGGGAAATAACTTCCGCTGAGTTCTGTGTTGAGTTTAGGTAAAAAGCTTTAAATAAAAAAATTGCTATTCATTCCCATGTATTTATTACTGTACATATCTAATTTATACGATTTATCTATTAAAATCGCCATGAATGCTAAAGACTGAACAATAACTAACATTTAGTGAGGTTTCATGATTAAGTGCACTGTTTTCCAATGCTATAATCTCTTTCAAGATTTTACCGCGCACCACTTTACGATTAGGTGCACTATTTTACCATGGTAAGGTAAAGTACCTTTGCACAAATAGGCAAACTATTTTACCCTATTTAGCTGCCTTTTACTGTTTTACAATGATTAGGATTGTTTGGCGGAAAAGGAGCACTATTTTACCATGGTTATCCTCCGTTATCTACTCTTATGCGCAACTTAACGATCAGAGGTTTAGCATCATGCCTCGTGTCTTCGGCATGGCGTTGCATTGAGGAAGCACTGTTAATATGTTGACATTACGAGCCTACAAGGAGACACCGACGTGATAAGACTGAAATTATGTTGAAAGCATTGCTAAATCCCAATCAAACGAACAAACGACACCTTTCTTTTAACAAAATCCACAATGTATTGTCTGTTGTAAACATCTGCGTGTACCTGGAAAATGAGAGAGTTGACCAAGTGTACAGATTTGATCAGGTCACGGAAGACCCTCAACCAGATGTCCTGATCAAACTATACATGTTAAAGTAGCATTCATCAGTGGACGATGGCGTGCTACACGTCGCTATCAACACGCACCTGCGCAATCCAGATATGATACGCAATGGTGGCCAAGATAAGGCCTATGGCAGCTGTGCAGAATAGAGTGTTGTCTTTACATCTACGATATTGCGATTTCCCCTAGTTACTGACTAGTATCGCTGTCTGCGAAGGATCACGTAAATTATTAAATAAATAGGGTTGTTAATTGTTTTCTGAGCAATCGGCCAAAAGCAGTATACATATATTTAAGGGCCTGCACGCGCTAAATCTTATCACCTTCACCAATTACTTCTGGAAGCAGACGAAATCTATGTTCACATGCATATTACAAGTAAGCATCGCTTGGAACTTAGCAATATCAAAAGACTGAAATATTTGAGCTTGGTACTTGTTTCTGTCGCCTGTACTTTTACACCTTATTCCTTACTTGAAATTGACCCCCCCCCCAAAAAAAAACCCCGCCAAGGTACACCATTCTCCAAGACAGGAGAATGAATCACAAGAAAGGGAAAAACGAATGCCAGCACGTTATATACGTACAATCTACAAGCGTCAAGCCCCACATTCGTACACCCCTCGCACACCTCAAAGGTGCGACCCATGTCGAACTGGACCGCTTGTACAGCCGCAGCGAACCTGTATTATATTTTATATTAGAGCATAAACGAAAACAAAAATCGAACTGAACGATAACCTCAAAAAAAAAAAAGCGGCTTTTAGCTATCAAAGCAATCAGAAGCTTTCAGCTCTTCAACAGGTGTCATCGTCAGGTCCACTGATGTGTTCACAACAGAATGAAGGGACCCTCAGTTGAAGGTAAAACCACAAAGGTAAGCAACCTCACATCTCATGGGGTATACCGTACATCGCCGAATGGCTGAATTGTTTTCTTGCAAGGAATAAGCATAGCGTTACTAGTTCACCCATAAGACGTCATCGCAAGGCCAGGACTGAGCCCCTACAGACTACAAAGCTTATTCCAGTGCTACTTTAAGACTGGTTCCCCATAATTTTTAGTATACCCACTGCTAACGTCGCTTTCCTCGATGCCCTATGATGCACATTTATTTCAGGAAGAAGACTTTGATTTTTGCAGTAAAATGCCTGAGATAAACTGAAAACGGACGTGGTCAGTGGTTGGGGAGTAGGTCGCTCCCTCAAACGCGCCTCCGTTTTTGTTGGTGTGTATTTGCGGCATTTATTGCAAAAAGCACAAAAAAACTTTTCTTCTTTCTAATGCAATAAAGTTGTACCCAAATGTTATTAATTTGTTGTATTTTTAATGAAGTCCATTTCCAAAACGAACAAGCCTTTACCCTGATAGGCTTAACCATATTCCAACCTGTCCGCAATGTGAATTCTTGAGAATGTAAAGATAACAAGGTGCAGAGGCCAATGGATAGGTGTTATTTAAAGATGTGACCTGGACTTGTCAGTTACGCATGGCATGATCTTGTCAAATTATTACAGGATCCATTTTTTTCTTTATTGGAAGTTATTTATTTTAATTGATGCAGACATCAGTTACACGTATGACAAAAAGCTGTCCACCGTGGATTTCTTTTATGCCGCAAGGACAGGTGGCGGTTAAGTGGCTTAAAGCGCTTGTCTTATAATCACAAAAAACCGGCCGACGATGCTCATATCACCATTTTACACAGTCTAACGGTCGTTAAAGAACCATATGTCTTCCAATGACTGGTACGCCACTTATGGGTCAAAAGTTGGTGGTTCATCCCGGGAACCCTGGTTTCCGCCATTATCTGACCACCATCGATGCAGTCCAGTCTTTAAGTATTTCACGATAACTATGGATGCTATCCATTAATTAAATCATAGTGTCGACTGTCTGTAGACTTTGAGGAACATATCGGAAGCAGACTGTGGTGTAACTGGCAGCACACCAGATACCAGAGCAAGGCTATATATTTCTCCATTCACATCAAGAAAGGTCACAGCCAAATCATGTCGAATGCTTTGCTTGTTCTCCTCTACATGTATCAACCGGATTCTTCCATCAGACGAATTTTGTCGATCTTAATGACCAATAAGTCACACTCTCTAATCTGTCTCTTGAGCTTCTTCTGAGACTTTGCGTCAATGAGTTTCCTTGTTTCCATTGGTCAATACAAAGCCACACGATATTCCGCAAACGTGATGTACAACGATCACGAGGCAATATCCCACGATCACGCGCTAATAGCCAATGATGTCGAGCATTTATTCCAAACAGTTATCTCTCTTTGACACTCTCAACTCTTCTAAACAGTTGGACGATGCCTTGCCATACTAGGGACAATGAACAAGTCCAGGTTTTTTTGTTTCCTTTTCTCTTCAAATTTTTCCTGTATAATAAAATATGTAACGCATGCTGCGGATAGGGATATGAGGAATGGTGAACTCTTGATTCTTGCTCCGAACTCGGTGAAGCTCACTTCTCTCGACCTCACAATACCTGACTTCCCTTCCTACGGCATGCATTATCTGTAAAATGGCAATATACAGATACAAGCATTCTTTAGTCACTTGATTGCTGTTTAACGTTATACTCAAAAATTATCCACTTATACTATGATGGTCAGCATTATGGGTGGAGGAAAATTAAGTGCCCAGGGTAAAGCACCAACCAAGCTACTGACGAACTCTTGCACGTAAGGGGAACAGATATACACACTTGTTAGAAGACACATCGTTTTCAACATAAACGTTAAATTTCCGCAAACTACCATAGATAAGTGTCGTTGACAGTTTATTATCACCAAGATACCACAAGCTGTAAGTGCGGGAGTGTCTGCGAATTCAACAGCATTCTAGTCGGCTTCCTTCCCACTATAAGGCGACCGTCACCGCACATTCATTTCATAGATTCATTTATTTGTTTGATTTGTGTTTTACGCCGAAGTCCAGAATATCTCACTTATAAGGAGGTGGCGGAGCATTACGTTGGGAGGAAATCAGGCAGAGCTCTGCGGAAACCCACTACCATCCACAGGTTGCTGCAGACCTAATCACGTGCGGTGGGAGAGGAAAACAGAAAGAGCTAGCTCACAGCGACCGTATTGATGAGATGAGTTCACCACTAACTAGCAGGCCCCTCATTTCATTGATGTTAACCTCTTTGAACTAGAAATTTTCACCCGCGGAAAAGGCGCGGACGCCAGGTGAATGGGTTGAGCAAACCAAAGGGAGTAAGACAAAACCAACTGTGACGACGTGTTATGTACATGTAACGTAAACAGAAAGTACGTAAGGCCATATACAATCGAAGCATTTTGCGGCACGGATTCTTGCAATAACACGAGTTTCACTCTCATTCTTGTAGCCTTGGAAAGATTCTTGTGATTGTTTCGGTCTGCACGATTTGTATTGGACATGAAGATGGAGGCTTCTCGAAATTTGGGCACACAGGGATTCTGAGTATGTCCGGTTACCCAAGACAGGATGTAGTACAGGGTTTGCATTTCTCACTATGGGCACCAGAAGGGAGGGTGAGGTTTTCCTGGATGAACCCCGAACTGTTCACCCCGGGGAACAAAATCCTTTATCCCGGTTTGTATGTTGGGGGTGAGTCCAGCTAGACTTGGTCACTTGTCCACGGGAGAATCTTACTCTTACACGGCCGGACGTTTTGCTCACACTCTCAGCTCCGTGACGATTGACCTCTCAGTTTTACACAGTACCCACACACCAGCCTATTAGAAATGTGGGTATCCCGAACTGGGCTGAGGGCAAGTCTACCCTATTCAGCTTCAGTCATCTACAGTAGTAAACGAAGATACTAATTTGGCTGAAAAAGAAACTGTTGAGAGTAATTACGTGTTGGCGGGGAATGGTGTAAAACTAGAGAGCAGTGATGTGTCGTCGGAGGTGAATGGTGCACCACTTAGGGTTAGCAACATGTTTGCGGAGAACGATCCAAAGTTATAGAGCAGTGACGTGTTTGCGGATGATGGTGCGAAATTGCTGGCAGTTATAGTTGACCTGGGAGCAAGCGACGGGTCAGACACGGTGAAGGCCTTGTCCGATTACATGACCTCAGACCAGGTCAAGCTTGTGGTCCACGCCGGTGGCATCAGCTACGCGGACCTCTCTGAAGACCCACTCAACGACTCGCATGTATGGGAGGACTTCATGAATCAGCTCAGCAGATTCACGCCCTGGGCCCTCTACAGTACATGCCCGGGCAACCATGAAATCCAGTACAACTTTGCAGCATATCAAATCTGGTTGCCCTTGCCTTACAGCCACGGCGTTTCCGCATCACCCTTCTGGGGATACCTTGATTATACGGAACACGACTTAAGCTTGTCCTCGCCACAGTACCAGTTCCTAGAACAGGACCTAATCAGGGCCACCCAAAATCGCGATTCGGCACCTTGGATAATCGTGTTGGGCCATCGCCCACATTACTGCACTAATACCACCATAATTATCAGCGGACTTATACCGTGCATCGAGAGAAAGCTGTGCAGAAAGAATGTGTCAGGGGCACCGGTGTACATTGTTAGCGGCATGGCAGGTAAGGCCACCCTAACATCGCTAACCTTGGCACTACCTCACTTGGTGTTCAAAATCAAAGGCATAATGTTAAGTAGTCTACTGTTTGCACTGGAGTTAATATAATGTGCCTGGGTGGGGGTGTCGTGTCTGGTGTCTCAGTCATGGCGCACCATAAACATGTCGGCATGGGGTCCGGTGTGCTGCAGGAGATACTGTAATGCTATTACACATGGCGGAATGTGTAATGTTTGAAGCAATGTTAAGGCTCAACAAGCAAGTAATAAATATTTTAGCTACAACTTAGATTTGATTTGTTTTGATTGATGTTTTACACCGTTCTCAAGAAAATTTCATTTTTACAACGGCGACCAGCATTACGGTGGGAGGAAAATGGATTGAGCCAGGAGAAAAGCCACGACCATCCGCAGGTTAGCTGGCCGACTAACCCAAGTGCGACCGAAGAGGAAGCCAGCATGAGATGTGCTTGAGTTCACAGTGCCCACATTGGTGAGAGGGTCGCTTCTCTGGCACGCTAACCACTTCGGCCATAGAGGCCCAAACGTGAAATAAGCAGATAGAAAGATGAAAAACTATATCTACGAATACTTTTATTGATATTTTAGATAATATAACAGACGTGTTTTTTCTTTTTTCGTTTTTTTTTCCTTGTTTTTTATTTGCCAAAGAAAACACCCTTCAAATGGAAATCTTAGTTTTAATTTTAATGATGTTAAATTCAACATATTTTGCAGTGATAGGCAGAGCACTGTTAATGATAGGTTAACTCTTTCCAAAATCATGATGTTAACATTTTAATATTTAACAAAGTGATTGGTATATGTTCAGTGGGACCCCTTCGTTTGTCAAATTAGTACTTTTAGGTATTGTTGTTCCGCTTTAGAAACGTTAATAACCTTGTAATCTAACATTATGCAAGAAATTGCAAAGTGCCATTATGTGCTGTAGTATTAAAAGATACTTGGCTCTAATGTTTCACAGCATTTAACATGTGGTACCACCTAGGCCATGTTAATGGCTGATTCTTTGCGTTTTAAGAAAGTAAAAAGAATTTAGCACTAAATCATGCTTTACCAGCATATATATCCTTGGCACTTTAATGAATAAAGCTAACCTTTATTTCTTTTCTAACATAGCAGAATTTTCCGAAAATGACATCAATTCTTTGCATTTTTATTCATTCCTTTTCCTAAACGCACAAGAATGCAAGTCTAAGCATATCCCAATACAGTGTGCTATTTCATTATCTGAAGTGTACGCTAGAATTAAACTCTACCTCTTGTCCAGTTATGACAAGATCCATTTTGACCACTTTGTGTAAGGTGTTTACATTTTGATTCAAACAGTTCCCAGTTACAAGCGTAACTTGTGCACCCTTTATTTAGAAAAGCCCAGCCCTGTCGTATTCATTGTTGGCCGAAGGACCAACCAGTTAGAATATTTATTACTATATACACATAAATTGTTGTCACTCTGAAGAATTTGTCATTTGTATCAGAGTTTATGGAGAAGATGGTCGGGTAGTATGTCGGCAAGGCCACCGTCTCTTATCAGGAATAGATAACACACGTTTTGACCGGAAGTACGTAAGTGGGAAACTGGGAAAAACAAACAGCATATAGTGAAGTGGGGATAAATGGAAATCCATCATTCCTCCCCGTTATTCAACAGCATTAGCAGATGTGTCGCTAAAGAACAAATACACATTGATTTTTGGCGGACACCTTTAATTCTTTTTATTTATTTATTTGGTTGATGTTTTACGCTATACTCAAACTAAGAATATTTCACTTATACGACGGCGGGGAGGAAAGCTGGCAGAGTCCGAGGGAAACCCACGACCGTCTGCGGGTTGCTGGCTGACCTTCCCACGTACGGCGGGAGAGGAAGGCAACGTGAGCTGGGCTTGGACCCACAGCCACCGTATTAGTGAGAGGCACCTGGGCCATTACGCTGCACTAGTTTGTCTAATTCCGATTAACAGTGCGATAGATGCTCATTGTGTTGAGTATGATTGCCACGTTGTATGAATGAGCAGCTGCATGCAATCAAAGCGCAAGAGAGATATATATTGGATTAGCGAAAACATATATACTAGAATGGTACACGATTTGGATACTGATTTTATTCATCCGCTCAGAACATTCATTGCTTCTTTTCGTCAGCACTGAAACCTGTTGACTACTTCTCTTTGCATGAATCCGACAGAATTTTTTATTTTATAAATTATTTTAGTTCTTTGGAGGTTTGCGTTATTTTTGGGAAACTGGCCGTGCAATTATTGACCTGGAACGCTTATTTTGGTTGACGGTTGGTATACGAATTGTTTGACGGTTGGTTTCGACACCTTGGTTTAGCCTGTTCGAATTGATCCATGGAATTCAAACAAAGACAGAGCCTCATATCGGACACTTAGGTACTCGCCCGCACTGATTATCATTAGTCATATCTTGATAGCCATTTGAAGATCCTTTGACCATGTTTAAGCGAGAGTTACAGACATGTAACAAGGCGGAAAAGTGTATTAGATTAGTTATACAGTTCAGGTGTGTAAGAAGCACAAAGGAAAATTATTATTCATTTTAAACACAAGACAGCGCTCATCAAATTATTGACAGGACATTATGCCGCCATGCAGATACAACTGAGAGCCATGAGCGCTTGAAGAGGTCAGAGCAAGGAAACTGACAAGGACCTGTCAGTCTGGTGTCAGTATAATGGGTGGGGTGTCTATGTCTGGTGTCTTTTGGGGCATGAACTCACCTTGCCACAAGAAGACACAGCATGTAATACATTCTACGGGTGCCTCGTCGTCATGTAACTGAAAAAAATGCTGAGTATGACCGAAAACCCAAGGTCACGTATACATACAGACATACATACAGACATACTTATGAGTGCTTGACACAAAACCGGAGCGCTTTAAAGCATTCTGAGAAAAGATTTGGTCCATATTCTGGACCGAAAACAAAAAACAAAAAAACAAAAACAAACAAAAGAAAAAAAAACAAAAACAAAACACACACACACACACACATACGCACATACTTTGTTTTGTAAACAGTCAGCACAGAGCACTGAGACATGCTTGAAGACGATTGGTAGAATGACGGCATGGCGTCATCACTTGGGTAGTTGTGAAGACTGGAGTGAGCAGGCTCGACGGGAGGATTTCAATGTTTATTTATTATCATACATATGGGGCTTTATCATGTGTAAGGGTATAATAAACTTATGGTCTTAAAGGAATTGTCAAATAAATTATGGTCTTAAATGAATAATTTTGAAGTAGTTTCAGCAAGCTAGGTCGAAATTCTGTGCTAGAGCTCTCTGATATGAACCATGACAGTGTATTCTGATCTGATTGATAAGAGAATTCTGAGTGTGACGCAGAAAACGTGCCTCTTTTGACGTACAGAAAATAAATACTCACCATCAATTTAAGTCCCATCAAAATGACCGAAATCTGACAAAAAGGCACTGTTTTTTCATCCTTTTCTTTTTTTTATGAAGTAAGTTTATGACATCAGATCTATGCTTGTATAATGTGCTTCAATGCTAGTTTTCAGTTCTAAGAATGAAGACACAACTACATGTAAAAAGTATACTTTTTGGCATTTTTTACTTGTGAAATTTGGTACAACTTATACCTTTGTCAAGAGACCAAAGTGCCACACTGCCTTTAGGCATGTATTCTTTTCCATTCGCAAAAACTGCATACCGCTATTTCCAAATACAAACAGAGCATATTGGTTCCTGCACAACGGGCTCATAACGAGTACTTGAGCACGGCAAAACGTTAATAGCATATTAAGGGCAGCACGACCTGAGCCATTATAGTTGTAGAATCTCTCGCCGTCTAGTTGTTGTGTACGTCGTGTGACCTCTGTTGCCATGGTGTCACGCGGCTCTCACTGTTTTTGATGACAAGCGGCAGGCGGTCCGGCAGGTAAAATACACGCTGTACAGGGTTGACCGGGCTACCGGCGACATGCACCTTTCTACACCACACCGGATTATTACCCAAAGATCTAATTAGATATTTTCAGGTGAGTCGGGTGATTACTTCTAATCTCTTTAGGATTTAGGATCAAACGAGAAGATTAAGTTGAGGCTGTAGTATTATGTATAGCGCTGTGAATGGGATATATATATGCTTATGTCCAAACCATTTTCGATTTTGTCGGTAAATTTCGGATATCTAGCTGACACATGAGATTTCGCGAGAACCTGTATGTTGGGATCTGTATTTTAGTGAAAGAGTGACATATTCATTTCGAGGTGAAGAATATGTATTCCAGCTGATAAAAACACATACATTAAGTGTTTTTAGAAAAGAAATGAAAAATCTGTAAAAAAAATCTGAAAAAAGTTCTTGAAAAAAAGTTATTTTCTTGTACGGTTTTTGATGGCCTTTCCTTTCATGTTTCTGGCATTCCAACGCATGCTGTTTTAATTGTTGACCTGATATGGTCTACATATCCGAAAAGTTTAGTTTATATGTTCATTTAAAAGCGAGGAGAACGTGTGCCTCTTGTCAATTTAACTCAGTCAGGGTTTTATTATAGCTGTTCAGGTAAATGCTAAAACAGTAGAGACTCACATCACCATGACTTAAGCAGAATTAAGTCAAACAATTGCTGCGATCGATGTTAAAAGGAATGTTACAGACGTCACTGGTCTAGAATTACTCAAATACTGTACTGTCGGTGTATTTAATAAACAATAAACAGTAGTAACCAGGTGCTTGTCGTTACAGACATCTTGTCCCATAAAACAGTTAATTCGTTATGTCTGCCATGGCTCGATCAACACATGTACAGAAGATCACGAAATACATGTAATATAAAGCGGGTGTAAACATCAAGCACCAGTATGCCGGTGTACGGGTTCCAATGCAGTATAGAAATGTGTTTATCATGCATGTAGCTAACAGCTCAGAACAACGCTCTAACAAAAGCCGACACTGGCAAATACGACATGTTTGGACTCGTGCAGTAGTGTTGACACTAATGTATGTGCAGCCCCATAAAAAGACAACAGTCAAGCTCTCAGTCTATGTAGCCGCCTTTAAAAACACATGCGGGTCTACTGTACAGAGTGACGGGACAAAACGACATTTCGAACAGGTAGTCCGGCTGTAAAGACGGTCGCTGACTTATTCCTCCTTCCCCGCCTGAGTCGACAATTTCTTCATCGATGAAGTCGGATGTTCGAATCCAGCTCAGAACGGTTGTCGGGTAGCTGGTTTTGTTCTACCTCTTCCCATGAAGATGAACACTGTCTTAAAAAGGAAATTTAGTCATTTGATTGGTATTTTACACCGTACTCAAGAACATTTCACTTACACGACGGCGGCCAACATTATTCTGGGAACCGGGCGGAGCGAAGGGAAAACCGCCGACCATCCACAGGTTACTGGTGGACCTGCCCACGAGCCGCATTATTCTCAAGATATTCCTCAGTCTGCCGTTTATCCTTAAAGGAAAACATTACAATATAGTTCTGCTATATCTTACTGAAAGTTACCATTAACATGTTTCTTCTGAGACCATAATTTTATGTGCAAAGACGAAGTACGGATTAACTCCTTAGATTAACGAATTTCTTGAGTACTGAGTAAAACACCAATCAAATAATAAATGAATAAAAAATAATATTAACGAATAGTCAATTCGTCATCCCTCAAATCACGGATCTAACTAAAGCTGTTTACTGACAGCATGGCATCATAATGTCGGCTCTCACTTGTTAGTTTTGAACATATCTGTCCTATTGCAAAACAATCGCAGCACGGGTGCAGTTTAAAGTTCAGATCCAAAATCAAATTCATTACACACACCCCACTGTCTGTGAGATATGGTGGAAACAGTCTGTTACGTAACACATACATGGCATAGATGCTTAACAGATTGGTTAACACAGTAGTATACACTGGTTATACAGAAGTCAGCTCAGCATTGAAACCTGAAGAAAGACACCCGCCATTTTCAAAAACAACCCAGCGGAGAAAGTCACTCATTTTTCATGAAATAAGGCATCATATTGTCGATGTTATAAAGTTTCTTATTGCTTATGTTATAAATCTTCTTACAGAGAGTAAATCGGTTTAACATTACGTAACAGGACAATGTGAGTCTTACGACTCTGTCCAAAAGGGTTGTTTTCAGATATGTCCAGCACAATGTCCGCCTGATATATGATGGGTGCGCGCAAAAATTCTCACGTTTTCTCCTGTTGCTGAAAGGGATTAACACTTCGCAGGCTCGAAAAAGAGGTGTTTTGACAAATCTGATTTGAGCGCTGACATCCAGACTGTGGTTAGATTTCACTAAAGCTGAAACTCCTAAAAATTCGATTTTGGTATGCCATTTACGATGGGTTTTAATGTAAGTAATGTTCGCCTGGTCCGAATAAAGCGATTTGACGTTCGTCCTACAACCAGTTATTTCATTGTTGATGTCTTGGTATTTGGTATGAACACAACCAGCTATTACAGACAACAACGCTGGGCCCTTCACCCATAAACCAGGCCACTCTCATATAACTGAAAACTTCTCGAGCACGGCGTTAGAACACCAATTTACTTACTTATATATTTGATTGGTGTTTTACGCCGTACTCAAGAACATGTTACTTATACGACGGCGGCCAGCATTATGGTTAGCGACCCAGCGCAGCGTAATGACCCAGGAGCTTCCCACCAATGCGGTCGCTGTGACGTCAAGTCCAACGCATGCTTGCTTCCTCTCCGACGTGGGAGGGTTTATCAGCAACCTGTGGATTTTCGTGGGTTTTCCCCGTGTTCTTCCCGGTTTCCTCCCACCATAATGCTGGTCGCCGTCGTATAAGTGAAATATTCTTGAATACGGCGCAAAACACGAATCAAATAAATGAACAAATGAATATAATTATGTTATGCCATTCTATACTATGCTATAATTTGAAATTTGATACATCGTTGTATGGCTACGGGGTCCTTGACAATGGCTAATGCTTGTAAGCAAATATGTGTGTTTCCTTTTGAAAACAAATAAATTTAAGGGCGAGCCGATAGCCATATTATTGCACGTTAATTCTCAGTAAATTGTGCTTAACAATCTTCTGGTGGACATATATTCAGGCATATTTATCTGTGACAATTTTTGTTTGTTTGTTTTATTGTAGAGGAAATCCAGAAGAGACCGGTTATGAGTTCCATGTACTACCGGGTTACCTGTGAGCCGCCCCCTCCTCCGCGATTCGGCTTTAAGAAAGTTGATCAGAAACAGCTCCAGGAGATTCTTTCGCGTGTGACAAGGCCGAAGTCGAGCACGTCGGATCGACCAACTACTTCCGGTTCCTCGTGTAGGCCTAAATCTACACAGAATGGTCGAAGGAAGGACTATCCGACCGAACAAGAGTGGCAACGAATGATTCGTCGCTTGCAACGGCCGACATTTAGTCACAAGATGGCACGCACCCGAAACCTAAATTCCAAGCGACAACAACCACTGCAAGAACAGCAAAAGACGCAGAATAGCTTTAAGCTAACACGACCCAAGTCTACGGTTCCCATGGAGAGCAAAAGCCTGGAAAAGCTTTGTCGTCCAACGACGGCAACTTTAGCGAAGTCTGTTTTCGTGTGTCACCTCTGTGAGGCAAACCCTTCAAATTCGTCCTCGGCATTTGACTGTAACTATGCCGACTACAAAGCTGTGCACCCAGAGGAAGTGGAAAAGATTACGGAGCGAGTGCGCATGCACACGTGCTCCAGTCACCCGAAATCTCGTCCGTGTACGCGTGGACTGGGAGGGAATTCCCCGGATTCCATGATTCAGGACATCCGGCTGCCGCTCATCAGTGGCTTGGGCAGGAGCAAAAATGTGACAGAAATCACACAGAGACTTCAGCCGACACGATCTGCGTGTCATAACCTACAAAGACTTCAGTTGACACGATACAGGCACAACATCCCGACAGCTACTGACATCACAGTGTAATAGCATACAGAGACTTCGGCCAACACGTTCTGAGTGCCATAACATAGCGTACAGAGACTTCATACCACACGATACAGACACAAGACTACTGACCCCGACAGCTACTGACATCACAATGTAATAGCGTACAGTGACTTCAGCCGACACGATACAGACACAACACTCGATCCGGCAGCCACTAACATCACAGAGATTTCATACAACACGATACCGACCCAATACCCCTACAGCCAGTGAAGCCTCAGTGTCATAGCATAGAGACTTTAGTCGACACCATGTCGATACCTCGGCTGCCACTGACATCTCATTTCCGTAGTTCCACATTGGGGATTATGTATTCTGTTAGAAGGAAAGACATTATACTATATTACCACTCTTACTGTAAAACAGGAGTGAAAACAGAGAGAACCAGCCACAGCCATTTGTTTTTGTCCTCTGACGTGCTTGTTAATTTTATAAATCAACTTTTAAAACTTAATCCTTCCGATATCAGGAGATACGCAGAACCAAGGTATTAAAAAGTTTAGAATTTCCTCTCTGTCTGATGCGGGGCATCAGTTTCACGAATTGAAGAAAGTTTTCTTTTTTTCGGTGCCTAAATATTTGGAGAAGATCATGTGAGTATAGTGAGTCTTTCTCTCTTCATGCATTCTTCTCTATGTAACACATTGAACTCATACTTATTTACGTGTAATAGCCAGTGTCAAATAATAATGGAATTGTCGAGACCAAGCAAACGAAGTCAAGTTCCATTATGTGACACTTGGTGAAAACTATCGTCATATAAAGGGATAACTATTCTTCATTGTGAATTCGACTCCATGTGTGTGTAGGTCTGTAAGAAACAAGGGGAGTAACTCGAGGATGTAAAGTGGTGGAGGCAAACATACTTCCTCTGTGTGTCACAAACACTCCTTGGCCTGGTGGTAAATTATAAGAATATTATATACGTTTGTGTATATATGTTAATAAATATATAAATCTGAATTTATCAAACGAACTAACTTTTTATCCAGCTTTTCTGTATTGATTCAATCCGTTCCAGACGCATACTGGCGGGTCTATACATTTTCATTCAACACTTATATTTATGTGATATCTCTTTCGGAAGCGCGTTCAAAATCCTGCTATGAAAAAGCTCTTCGATTGAAGTTTAACGTCGTTATAACGGGTGTTTCATTTAAATGACAGCGATCAAAAAGAATGGAAGAAAATGGACAGAGATTTTGGTCGCAAAAGCTTTCGGCATCATGAACTGACAGTGACGCTATTTGTCGCATGAGCTCTGGTAATCTGGGGAACTTTAATATGAATAAACTCACAAATGAGGATCAAAATGCTAGATGTGGGCTGACCCATTCTCACAGTGACGGTGCCGAAATGTGTGCTCGATTTACATCACTGCCACCACTGGCAAATTTAAGGCCAAGGTTACAGGGGTCACAATAATGAGGCAGGAAGTAATTCCAAAAATCAAAAACTCTGTCTCAGTCTTTGTTTCTACTTACAACTGGTACCTTTTATGTAACACACGAATGTTTCCAATGGACACATAAAGAGTTTTTGTTGTAGTATGCCGAATATAGGCCCCCGCGAGGATATTAGTGGTGAGGCTACGTAAACAAACCCACGTAAATCGCACATTTTCGAGAGATCAAACAGACCTAGTGATGGCAGTGATGTGAAGCAAGTGTTGGGAGACGCGAATGCGTTGTGAGGAGTATGAAGAGAAAATGGCCTTTAAATGTACCTTTAAATGAGTGAAAACGGGCTACATGTGACAATATTTGAGCAATTTGCAGTTAGGCGATGGTTTTAGGCCTACGCAGACTGTATTCAACCTTCTGCACCCTTTCAGTCTAAATAACATACATACTCAAGCCCAGTTCTGGGATCGAATCCAGTTGGTGACGATTTGTAACGTTGATCTGGCAGGGCGTGAAGTTTCACCAGTGAGTCCTGTTGCGTTACGAAGGCACCTACTTCGTAACTGCACAGTATTCATACGGATTGAAGGGAAGAAATACAACAAACATTTTGAATAAAATCCTTAACCCTTATCTTGCTAATATCAGTGACAGACACACTGACCATTAACACGAGCGTTTGATTAGGAATATGTGATCGAAATCGTGTAAATTACAAAAGAATTGTTGATCTCTGGTTGAAACAATTTAGTGATATCGCAGTCTGCAGTGTAGGGCAGATGTCAGCTTTGTAGTCGTTCTTTGAAGATATCGGCTTCCCGTGTTTTCTTTTTGTACTTACCTGGCAGATTCAATACCATAACAATGCAAACAATCCACTTATAGAGGATGTACTGTCATTGAGCATCGCACAGGTTATTAAATTAAGAAAAAAAGATTTGACTCAATGCTCTTGTATCTGTATATTCACTGCTTATAAACACATGCAGACTGCTTCGTGTGTGGTTTTTTTTTTGTATGATATAACTGTTACGTACAGCTATCATCGGAAACTATAGGGTGTCTTTTTTGTATGATATAACTGTTACGTACAGCTATCATCGGAAACTATAGGGTGTCTTTTTTGTATGATATAACTGTTACGTACAGCTATCATCGGAAACTATAGGGTGTCTTTTTTGTATGATATAACTCTTACGTACAGCTATCATCGGAAACTATAGGGTGTCTTTTTTTTGTATGATATAACTATTACGTACAATTATCATCGGAAACTATAGGGTGTCCTTTTGTGCCTCATCTGGTCTTCTCAATAGGATGGTCCGGTGAGGTACCTGACAAAACTTTTGATCTAAAGCCGTTCGACATGCAACCTCTTGATAGTTGTAGCGATCCAGTGCTTTATCCATCTGAACGCCCGGTTCATGATGTTTCTTTTTTTTTTTCTTTTTTTTTTTTTGCGCGCGTCACAGATGAGGGGTGAGTGAACGCATGGCTGCGCGAATCAGACCAGAAGCTCATTTCCATATGCACGTTCCGTGAAATTTCACATGCACGCGAGAAATCTCGCCCTTGTATGAGTCAAAATTGTATTTTGACGTTCCCGCGAGAACAGTTCGGCATATACCCTGGCGAGTTAGATATATTCAGGGGTGATTTTCTCACCTGCACGCGAAATTTGAGGCATTTTTTGGGTGCAGGTGAGATTTTGGGACATGTCTGCCGCTTCCACGTATACGCGTGTCGCCTTCGCAAGATCGTAAACAGACGATATCTGACCAGAGTGGTTGTTTAACAGAGTGTTACCGGCTTTTCTTTCTATGGGGACACCGCTCTCACCGGATCACGAATCTGTCCAAACGTTACGAGCACGTAGCTACCATACCTACAATTCTGGTTGCCATGGTAGTTACGTGCTCTTAACACAAAGAGAGCTTCATACGAAGCTGTCTGGGTCTTAGGTCAGATTTAGTCTTAGCTTGGGGTATTAATCGTGGACTTAGGCTTTAACTTAAAGTAGCACTGACACGTGTTTTAGAATTTAGAAGAAACCATATCTCATGGAAACTGAACCTAACAGAATACATATGCATTGTGTTTGTTCTAAATTAGTTCCTTTCAGTGGGTTTAGTTTGGTTACTTTCTTAAACTGACTGTTATCCTGGTGTGCCTAGGCCTATATAGCTTGTGACGTCATAGGGCGGTATGGTAAGATTGAAAACATAAAAATAATTTACATTTATTGACTGAATCTTTACTATTAAGCAAGGATGCTCAATTTGTCAACAGACTCTAAACTAAGACCACGAATGCTGCTTGTGTCATGTCCCTGGCTCTTTAATGACGATAAATGTCACTTTCCTACTGATCGTCTAAGGCAGCTTTTGATATTGAAATGAAAATACTTAAAGAGAGTAACATTTTTAGCACAGTATAAACTTCTTTAAAGTTACTACTTATGTCTTTGGCAGCTTTGCGATCGCGGGGCTTACGTGGCAATAGATCTCTCGAAGATGTCAATAAAGAACAGGCATTTGACCAGTCATAATAAATGATGTAGCAAACAGGTCATGTAGATGTTCAACAAAATGGTTACAAGTGTTCAATCTTTGTGACGTCGTGGCGTCAGAACTCCTTTCACAGAGAATGGAATGCAAAGTAACGTTGTCACGAGAATGGATGGTGAGACACCGAATGTGGTGGATGAGTATCCATAGGCTGTCGACGACGCTTTGCCCGGCCTTTGCCCAGTGTAACCTTCATTGATGACCACATATCTTCCAGTGATATAATGTACATATATCGATATGTCACACGTGGAAAAATTCGTCAGTAGCTTTCCAAAGATCGGTGGTTTACCACGGGCACTCTCATTTCCTCCACCCATAAAATGGCCCACATCGTATAAGTCAAGAATTCTTGAGTACGGTTTTAAACAACATTAGAATGAAAAGAAAAATATTATTAAATAACGTCTCTTTAATTTGACAGAGATATAACATAGCCGATTACTGTGCGAAACAACCACTGGTCCGAATAATAACATTTTACTGGCCTAGCTTGATGTCCTCTGCTATACACCCGACACAGCAACAGCTGAGGGACATGCTTAAGAACACTACCTCCCGCAGGTTTTCCCCTTGACAAGACAACCTGCATGTACGCCGAAATCTGAATGGTTTTGTCTCTATAGAGAGATACGGGTGGTCGTCCGAGAAAAGCAAATCAAAATAGACCCTTTGCCGTTATCGCTGAGAAGTGGGGTCATAAATTTAACCCACTATTCGCCAAGATATCCCGCTAGGTACGGCTCAAGTCTTACACAAACGTTGTTCTCTGCGTTAATAAAATCGACTGATGACATGTAGGGTTATCTGCAGTAATAAAGTGTTTCGGGAATTGTCATAAGGAGAACGCTGCAGGTTTTTTTTTTTTTTTTTTTTTTTTTTTTTTTATTCCCACGTAACTTCCTGTGTGCAGTCGAGGCTAGCGTTCTGACTGGAACACGAAAGTCAGGAATATGTAATCGCAGTCCCCTTTCTCGTTTCAACAAGTGGGTGCGTTTTTCAGCGTGTCTTGGCTCAGAAGATGGCGTTTCATGTTTCTACATTAACAAACACCGCTAATCAGAGGAGGGTAAGGTTCTTTCCTAGAATTCCGGTAAGTGGTCTTACTTTATTCTTGGAAGGTATCAAGCATTATGTCAGATGTGAGAAAAATTTTTAAAATTGATTTATTTCATTTATGTCTTATGCTATATTCAAGAAAATGTGTCTTGTAAGACGGTGTGACCTCCGTGGCAGAGAGAGTATTGCACCAGCGCGGCATAATGACCGCAGTCAAATGCGATCGCTGTGAGCTTTAAGCCCAGCTCAAGTGCAGCATGATCGTGGTACCCAGTTTCCATCCGTCATAACGCTGACCACCGTCGTATAAGTGAAATATTCTTGAGTACAACACCAATCAAATCAATAAATAAATACACGATGGTAGCCAGCTTTGTGGCGGGGTCAGACCGGCAGAGCCCACGAAAGCCGACGGAAATCCACGGCAGATCTTCTTACGTACTTCTGGAGAAGAAGCCAGAATGAACTGGACTTCAGCTAAGCGATTGCATTGGTGAGACGCTCAGGAAAACTGAAAATATGGTAGAAGGGTGGCTATCATATTTCTCTAGGCCTTATAATTTTAAACTCAACAAAATAGCAACTGACAAAGATTGATTCAAGTATTTCGATTCCATATTAATCAGTTACAATGTTAGCGTTCATTGAAGTCATCTTAAGCTGACTTAATATGACATCACTAAAATGCGCCATATATTCAAATTTTTGCAACATTTTATTTATTTATTTATTTATTTGGTTGGTGTTTTACGCTCTACTTAAGAATATTTCACTTATACGACGGTGGCCAGCATTATGGTGGGAGGAAATCGGGCAGAGCCCGGAGGAAACCCACGACCATCCGCACGTTGCTGGCAGACCTTCCCACATACGGCCGGAGAGGAAGCCAGCAGGAGCTGGTCTTGAACTCACAGCGACAGTATTGGTGGGAGAGTCCGGGTCATTGTGCTGCGATAGTGCGCTAACCGACTGAGCCACGGACGTGCCTATTTACATATTTTAAAACCATAACCTGTAAATATGTTTCAAATCAAATATACCCAAGGATTTCAACGCCTAATCCAAAGAAAAGCGCAAAGCTGATTGGAAATAGAGGGGCTACATTTTATGTATAAGATAAAGATTAAGTTTAATCACTGGCCAAAAGAAGATTTTCAAACACACTGAATCCGTACAGCTACACTGGGGTATTAAATACAAAAGTGTTTTTTTTTACTGTATAAAAATTGGGTTGGAGAAACCAGAGAATTCTACCATTTTTCAATATTGAGATCTACTTGATTAAACACATTGCCTCAGAATGATACTAACAGCCAACCATTGACTGTTATAATGTGCCTAGGCTTTGTGTTCAGGAAACTGCAACTTTAGCCCAAGATGGATCAAGCTGATTAACTTTATGTGTCTCTCTCAAGATGGTGACAGCTAATAACGCATCCTGAACATAAGCGACTTATTTCATACACTTTCGGAAATATTTCATCCATCCTTGCAAAACATTAGTGCAAAATAAAATGCACAACTCTTGCTGACTAGTGAAGCTGCATCGGTAAAACACAAGGTTCAAACTTTCGTGATAGGTGATATGAAAACGGCAAACATAATATTCGAGATATTATAGATAATAAGCAAAATTTATGGGCTTGAAAAAAATCGATATGAAAGGAACTTTGTAAGAATACAACATAGTTAATTTCCAAATTACAGAAAACCTGATTTACGGTCTCATGCACCCACGGACACACAGAAAAACCACTGTATGACAGGAAGACATGCCGTACCTTTATGTATGATTTGGGTGCTTTGAGCCGTGCACCAGAATACTCCACTTTTATGACAACGATATTTATAAGATATTTATAGACCCATTCCTTATGTTTCGCTTTCTGTACAAAAGATCTGGGTTGGTGATTAAAATTATCTGCAATAAAGTCCTCTCTCCGAAGCAGATCTGTGCTAGTGATTAAAATGAACTGCAATATATACCTCTCTGCGCTCTAGATCTGCGCTGATGATCAAAATTTAGTGCAAAATATTCTCCTCTGTACACCAGATCTAGCCTAGTCTTTAAAACTACATGTAGTGATTAAAATTAACCACAGTATGCTCAGAGGAACTGCAATGTATTCGTCCCTCTCCACTAGATTTCGCTGGTTTTAAAAACCAGGCAATATATTCTTCTCTGTACATCACATCTGGACCTTAATTAAAATTAATTACAATGTATTCGTCTCTGTACACCACATATGCGCTAATGATCAAAATTAAGTGCCAAAAATTTATCACTGTTCATTAGAAAATTAACTGCAATATATTCCTCTCTGTACACCAGATCAAGACCGGTGTTTAAAACTGATTGCAATACAGTCCTTTCTGTACAGCAGATCTTCGCTCGTGTTTAAAATTAACTGTAATATACCCTTCTCTCTGGACGAGACCTGTACAGGTGTTTAAAATTAACGGCTGCATATTGTACACCAGATATGGCGGAACATTCCATCCCTATCCTAGATCTGTGTTGGTGTTTACATTTAGGCTGCGTAAACTTCACTTGGCTAAATCACAGTTTTGATGCAGGCTCTCAATCAAGTGTCATTTCTAAAATTTGAACATTTCGCATTTCATGAACTCTGTCACCATTAACAGTTCTATATTCATCTGTGACAGTGACAGATCTGTATCCCCCATCCTATACCAGATCTGTGCTGGTGTTTAAAATTAACCGCTATATATTGCTCTTCACAAGGGCTTTGGTCTTTAAAATCAACCATTATATTTTCTTTTCCCTTTATCAGATCTGTGCTGGTGTCTGAACTTAACTGTTATGTATTCCGCTCCATATAGCAGGTTTGTGATATATGGTGTTTTAAACTAAACACTGTACGTCCCATTTCGTTCATCACATCAGTGCTAGTGTTTTAGACAATAATTCGCTACCTTGTAAGCCCATTTAATCGTAGGCGAAACCCGTTGGACATTTTGTTGAAGAATTCTTTTCCATCTTTGCACAATATAGTGTACGTGTAACATATGCGTAGTACGAGACTTGGGTCAGGAAACCATGTCACATGTAATGTGATATACAGCCACTTGAGACTTGATAGACAGATTATTTTTCTGGCTGATGCTATATAGCACTTTGTAGAGCAGGAACGAAAATAGGATGCCATTCGTTAACATTTATACTGTGTGTACAAAATCATTCCTAGCTAGTCGCTGAAAACTTATTTTCTAAGGCCTTTACGAAGACTGTGCAATTATTGTTAAATGTGCCCAAAGAAAAACATTTATTCCTTTGATTGACGTTTTACACCGTTCTTGAGAATATTTTACTAATACGACGGCGTCGAATATTATGGTGAGAGGCAACCGGCAGGGTCCAGGGGGAAACCCACGACCATCGGCAGGTTGCTGGACCGACTTCTCCACGTATATAAGTAACAATATCAGTGGAAATCTAAAGGTTCAAACAAACATCCGTATATAGCGATCACCACCCTCGAATTAAAAAGCCCGAAGTCAAAGTGCAAGACAACTTTCCTGGAAGTAGACAACTCATTGAGAATGCTCGTGATTAAACTCCTGCTGTGGCGAAGTACGCAGCTGGAAAACTTTCCCCAGCCATTACATGGCAAACAGAAATAGCAAACTGGTGATTATCTTGCAATAAGTTTGACGGAGTTCGAGATAGTTCCACCAATGGAAAGCTCTCATTTGTCCGTTTGAGGCTGCTGATTTTAAGGGTTTTTTTGTCATTGATTGATACTACTTTGAACCGCCTGATAGCTATCACAAATTGGGACTAAAATCCCGAGTTTATATTTTTTTTCTCAGAGTGACTCGAATAAACATTTTTGCTTACACTTTTTGACGACACTGTCTATCGGGACGAGATAAATCCCAAGTTAAGTTTGAAAAAATGTAAACATGGCTCAAATTGCACCTATACGAAGCAGTATTTTAAAAAGTGAAGCTTCTGTCGTATATTTAATTAGTTATTTCATTACTATTTTACGCCGTGCTCAAAAATTTGTCATTTATACCACGTTGACCAGCATTATGGTGGAAGTAAAGCGGGCAGAGCCCGGGGGAAACTCACGATCCAGCGATACAATCAGTGGCCTCTTTATGCTATGTTCACGCTGTTTGCATATTATTTATATCAAGAAACCTGCAATATATATTACACTGTTGATAGAGAATCTTCATCTAAACTCAACACTTATGAAAAGATAGATATGAACACTAAAACGGGGATTTGAACACTGAAAAACAGACTGAGATATGAAAACTAAAAACCAGACTAAATGGACACAGAAAAGCTTACGATTTATTCCACAAATTGTCCACAAAATGATAGCTGCGTCCCCATCTGCTCCCACGCCCCCATTCCTACACTGTTATTCATCTTCCCGTACCATTACGGGTAAAAAACCTGGCAACAAGGGACAGTAAAATAGCGCTCACAATGACCACAAGCCGACAGGTGTTTTCACTTGTAAAATAACGGTCATAAATGGTCGTGTAGCGGATCGTGCATGCTATGACACCTCCATGACGGAATATATTCATAGTTCCCCTTTCACCATGCGGGTTCCAGTCAAGTCAAGAGATATTCAGTCCCAACGCCTACTGACGCATTTGGCCAGGCTGGTCTCACTCAAGATTCACTGGCATTGTTAAAGTTCTTGTATTCTACAACAGGTTTTATCCATTCAGCGAAGAAAGTTCTTTTCTTTAATCAAGCTTTCCTATTGTTACCAACAAGCAGTCAAAGATAGATTAATCTGCAATCACCTGTATTTCTTCGAGGCGAACTGTTACACAGTTGAAGACCTTCAACTGGGTAAAATTGTACGTATCTATGAAAAGTAATTACAAAAAGCGTTTCTACCAACAAGAAGTAAGTGTTTATAGAGTTTTATAATGATTATTTGATTAACTGGCTGTTTTGTTTTAATTAAGGGAAAATTGCTATAGACAGTTGGGATGGTAATGAATATCGAAGAATTTCTCGAATCGTCTGCCCTGAGTCGTCACAGCCTTAATACTTGCATGTATTGTGGCTTGAAATAATTTGTAAACTCCATACACATTGCTCGTATTACGGGCGTTTTACCGCTGAAGGGAAAGTAGTGGTACAACCACCCTTGAAACACCGAACTTTGTGTGATAAAAACACAGACTTGTTCAACCGTGTACTCCAGATTTGACAGTGATATCGTCACACGATGGTACCATTCCTCAGAGGCGATGTTTCCATAGTGGCATGATGTTGGACCTAGAGGGAAGATCTGCCAGCCAGATGGTCGTGGGTTTTCCGCGGGCTCTGCCCGGTTTCTTCCCACCATAATGCTTGCCCGCCGTCGTACAAGTGAAATATTCTTGAGTACGGCCAAAAACACCAATCAAATAAATAAATAAATGTTAGCATATCCGGCCTTCCATATGGATCGTACCGGGTGTATCGCTTATTTCTGGTTAGTAAAACTTATAAGCCTCGGGGACTTTAGACATGCTCCCCTTGAGCATGTTAAATTTCGCCGCGAGGCCTTGCAGAAGTGCTGCTTCTCAGATTGCACTCGAGGAATTATCTGATTGAACATTGAACGGTGTATGTAAAACTCCAAGCTTGGGCCTTAAATGTGATGTTAAATTTGATGACAACGCAGCAGTTTGAGTAATTCTAGATCGGTGACGCCTAATAAATCGCATCACTGTGTTATTTATATCTAATTCTGCTAAAGCCATGGTGCTTGGGGGGTGTAGGTGATTACATCTTTCTTTCTAAATACTTTACATGAACAATTAGAATAAAGTCCCCACTGAGGTATACGACACCTGTCCTGGAGTTTGACCTGTTTCTGTCCCGGTGATCTGATATCAGATAACATAGTGGCCCCGTAGCTGGTAAATTTCCCGGGAAATCTCGCGATATTTGAAGTGATATCTAGCAGTTTCAAAGTGACTATTACGCGTACACAGTTATTTCCAAGGTGTGTGTTGGAAGCCAACCAAGCAAATGTCATTTCTCTCAACTTTGAAAATGCGAACTTGCTGACAAAACGCACCTGGGCCAGACAGAAGAGCGAAGAAACTTATATGTGTTTACTGACCCTCTAGCAGATAATTTGCATGGCAAACGATCCCAGCATGTCATCACTATAACACGAACTCTCCGGTAGGTAAATTCTTTCAGCAAAAAGTAACGAAGGCAACCTCAGAATGGACGCCTCAGCCGAACACGAAACGGTAAGCAACGTTTAACTACTCAGTCTTCTGTGTGCGCGATATACTTCGGATGACATAAAAATATAAATTGATATAACATTTTTATATAACTACATGTTTGTTTAGAAGTTTGGTTCAACTTTTATATTTTTACGTATGGGACATTGTTTTCTTTGTTAAAGAATTGGCATTTTTGCTGGGTGAAGCTTGCCCATTTCTTTTCTTTGTTACATAGAGTATTTCATTCCACGGCCCAGTTTGGCATGGTAGCACCGTAGTGGTATATATTTTTTTATGTTGTGTTTTTGTATTCTGGCATTTTGTACAGGTTTGATGGAAAATTGTTTTACAAGAAAATAACATCGTATTTTGCTATCATCCCAGCAAATTGGCATTCCCACAGCGGTTCTACAAAGTATTTAAAAATGCTTGTAGTATATTATTATGTTTTAATATCTAGAAAAACAAAATATAAACATTACTAATATTGTATTAAGATTTTTCATTCGAGATGAACCGCGAAACTAGAATTTAAAAGCAATACATTAAACACTCCACTAATTTTATGTTGTTGTTTTTTTCAAGGGACTTTGATACCTGTTGTTCTTGAACTAGAATATACATATTCCTCACTGTTACATTTTGCATAAAGCTCATCCCTCGATCCGCTGGGGATTTGTTGAATCCGTGTGTTGAATCGCTAAATAACGGATGTGCACTCCAGAAAAGGGAAGCGCGTATGTGGAATATGGTGGTAACGCTATAGATGCTGGCAGGTAGCGACGCCCCCTCGTACGGAAGCCCACTGGAAGGCAAAAAAAAAAGACACAAATTTTTGGCACTGTGTCATCACTGAGTAACCTTCTGTTACTTATTTGATGATTACGAACATTCTGACGTTCTCAGTGCGGGCAATCTTTCTGAAAATGAAATGTACGTGAATGTGAATTACATGAATTATCCTACTTTGTACAAGGGCCTCCTTTGTGGCAATGCGCTCACTGAGAGGCCCAACGTGGCAAGGCCTACCAGCATGGTCGTGGGTTTCGTCCGGCTCTGCCCGGTTTCCTCCTACTATAATGCTGGCCACCGTAATTCTTGAGTACGGCGTAAAACACCAATCAATTAAACAAAGAAATGCTTTGCAGTAAATCTGCTTTAGTATGTGAATGTTTACGTTTTTTTTGGCACCATACATATAGGACAGTCAAATAATACAGTTATACTTTGCAATCACCACTGCCTGTGGAATTTGATATACTACACTATTGACGTTTAAACAATTCCAGTTCTTATTGCTCCCCCCCCCCCGCTGGAATTCCGGGCGCGTCTCTTGAATTTAAGAGAACACCGTAAATAACAATTGAAAAGTCCTGGAGCACTTTTGGCATGTTTACAATTCTAAACTGCATGAACCCGCGAAGCGGACAGACAGTCTTCCATTATCTTCAGAACTGAATAAATAATAATTTATAACAGTACTTAGTTGACAGACATGTACAATGTTGTTGAGTTATAACTGTCTTTATTTGCCATGTGGGCTTAAAACTGTGACCCTCTCAGTGATAAGATGTACGCAAAGCAGTGTCCATCAAAGTAAGCTACTTGAACAAGAGCTACATACAAATATCAGAAGAGCGTTATAATTTATTAAGAGCATATATGTGACCGCGTATCTGGTCGATTTGATGGTAACTGTGGCGGCAAGTAATCAGGAATGTGAAGCAGTGTAGAGTAATACAGAAAGTAACCAGTAGTGTAGAGTAATGCAGAAAATAACCAGGCATAGAGCAATGTAGAAAGTAACCAGAAGTGTAGAGAACAATGCACAGAGTAACAAGTAATGTTGCATAGTAAAAACATTGCATAGATGCATTGCATCTGCAGGGAATCTCAGCGCCACGAGTGTGGAACGAGCACAACTAGTACAGATCGGTGCTGCAGTGACAGCATTGCTTTATTGAGTATCATTGCAGCTTTCTTGGTATGTTTCAAACTTAAGTTTCTTCTCAACGTCTCCGTATGTATAATGAGATAACTTGACACAAAAGTCTAACTTCTGTGTAACTTATTTTATATGGAACACAAACCATACACTAGGTATGAGGGGTATCTAATCTATCAGATAAATGTGGATTTTCTCTTCCTTGTTTCGGTTACACGTTGGGGAGCTCGTGATAAGGTATTGATAAGGCCTGGCTATTGAACTCTCCCTCACGGCAGCAATACAGCTTCATTCTGACTACACTCACTTAAACCCTAATATATAAAAAAAATTAAATAAAGAAATAAATTGGTTTTGAAAACTGCTCCGCGTTATGCTGCGTACCGCACTTTCTGTCTGACTCACCAGCCTACCACACTTTCTGTCTGTCTCATCATTGATTGAGCTAGTACGTGCATGGACGTGTTCAAAGATTGGGCCACAGAGTTACGTATATGGGGCTCTGATAATGTGTACCCTATTTTTTCTGATTATTGGGACACCCTGTCTGTCCTTTTTAACCATAACACGTGTAATTGTAACAGTAACACACAGTTTCGCTTTTCTAACATGGTTAGTCCATTTGATGAATAACATATCCATATATTTACTGTGATGAGAAACTCATAGAGACAGATAATTTTTTACGCTCCCAGCACTACTCATACCTGTCTTGGAAATTAGAAAAACTAGGGTATATAATCATGTATATATATATGTAATCGTCTTATACAGAGTATGGCACGATGAAAATTGTAAGTAAGAACACCGTAGAAACATGGACGGAGTTTTCTCTATGTGTATGTATTTAGCAACACGGATGTAGTGCCTTAATTATTTATTTTTGCAGGCTATTTGTGGTGTGTGTTATATACACTTAAACCGAAAATGTTATAAAGTCCCCATGTTCAAAGTTTTATAATGGTATCAGACGTTAAGTGCTGCAAAACATGAGTGACAACTTGTTAACATGTTATGTCCCGTAATGCTTGTTTGCAAGTTTTATAGATTACAACATTGTTTGAATATTTATCATGTGAAACGCGTCATGAAGTTGTGGAATTCTCACTTACACGTATCAACCTAGTGATAGATTAACACTTACCTTTACTGCTTTTTTGTTGTAATTTGTCACTATTCTACAGGTGGCTGATTGTCGGTGTACGTATTCTACACCAACTCCTGTGTTCATTCTCTAAAGGAAGAAGCAACAAATAATGAAAATAACTGTTACAAGTCGTAAAAGCTCCTCTTTATTTTGCTGTTTTGTGGAAAACATTGAATAATTTGTGTATCTGGCTGGCTTTGCCAAAGCATCCATATTCAGGGCCATGGTCAATGAGTATGAGGTACCCAGAAAACTACCACGCTCTTCAAACTCCTCACAGCGCTATTTTGTGAAAATGCTTCCGATATATGGAGAAAAAAAACCGAACGAGCCGACTGTTTAAGGCCGCGGCCACAGGCCGAGTTCTCAGACGGCCGACCCAGCCGCTTTTCTAGCATATATCTACGGCATTTTCGCCAGAATATCAAAGTTTCTTATTTCCTTACAAACACATTAGAAATATAGGGGGAAACGTAAATATATAGATATTTTTTAATCTGGTTTGGGGATAAAAGAATGGGGTTATAACCTGTTCAACATCGTCATTGTCCAGCGTTTTTCTGATGCGTCATACCATTGTAAGCACTACAGGGTCTCAGGTGATCACCAAAAAAAGGTCAGATTTTATGAAGTTTTACCTAAAAGCATGAAACTATCCTTTTTCTCTCAACCTCGTACACTAAATGAGATCCGAAGAGGTCACGTGATATTGATTTTTTGTGTGTGTGTGAACTTTGACATAAAACTTAATATGTTGTGTTTTTAATGTGATAAAAACACAGGGTATGTTTGAAAACTACCTGTTCAACCTTTATTTGGACGAGTCTAAGTTTCACATGGCACGTAGTCTAGGTTATTGCATGCTAAAGAAACTTGCATGGTTCGTTCGTTTTGGGCGAGACACTTCCTGGTTTGAACATTTTACTGATGTGATAGAAAGTTATCTTTAAGACGGACAAAAAAGTGAAAAACTTCAAAATTTACTATTATTCAAATGAAATAAGTTTAACGTCAAATGTCTACTCCGGAATAATAGATTGTGTACCTGTCACTAGTTAGAAATCATTAAAAATCAAGTGTGGTATTAACATTTGTTCGCATTGAGAAGCCTATTGTGTGTCCTATACGTCAGCGGCTTTTCAAGGGCTCTGTGTAAAAAGCATTTTGATTGGCTAGTGGTGGCTAGTGGTGGCCTCGAACAGTGGCTGCGTCAAAATGGAAGGCGTGTTTTGTATATAACGCATACGTTTAAACGTGTTTTTCTAGCAACACACATTACAGAAAAATTTATATGATTAATAAGCAAAAGCCCTGGGTTCTCTTTTAGTTCCGCGTATTATTCATTTTGCTGCCTCTTCCTTTAAAAAAGTGAGACTTAATTGTATTAATGTTATATCGGTGTTATAGTCTGCATATTTGTTGAGGACTGGTTACAGAGATATTCCAATAGTCATTCTGACTTGACTGCCTGATTGTTGCGATACCACATGGATGCATGTGGTTGTCTTCAGACTGGTTGAGAACTGGTTAAACAGATATCTGCTATAACAGTTAGATGTACGATCTTCACTTCAACTGCTTTGCTGTCGTGGTTCGCCTTCTCTTTAAAGAAAAAGAAAACATAAATCTGAAGTTAGCATAAGTAGACGACCTTAAAAGCCTGTATCTGAAAATATGTATTTAAATGTTAGATTACCTCTTTCCTAAATGCCCAAAATTTGTGAAGAAATTTCACGCGTATTCATTCACATTTGAAATTAAAGATGTAAAAGTGTAAAGCTAAATACCTTGGCCAGCCGAGTAGAAACCTTTAAACAAGTTTGATCCATGCTTAAGTGAATAATAAGCCTTGCAATAGGGTATTTAGTATTATCATGATGAATCCGAATCGCCTCTGACATCTCTTTGACGGACAAAATGCATAAATGGATGTTGTAATTGCCACATGTCAAATATGCCCCCCAGAATGAAAACAACTGTTCAATATTTTTGTTTATTCCTGTTTTCTTATCTGAAATACTTAACATTAACTTTTTGTCAGTTACGTAAATCTGTAAAAAGAGATTCTGAATCAATATATTTGAACCCAAACGATAGCTATACCTCATTGCACGTGGCAGCCTTGCGAACAGAATAAAAACAATAGGGTTACGATTAAAATTGATAACTTACGTAACTGGAGAAGGTATTTCATGTGTTGTTATGATTAAACCAGTCAGGTTGTCTGAAAATGTCGATCTATACTACACACTTGAGTAACTAAACACAAACTGTTATTCAGTGTGTTCTTTGGCAAAGTAATGTATGGAGAAGAGTTTTAATCCCAAAGAGGGAATGACCTAATTAAATGGACAAATAAGAAAAAACTAAAACAATTAACAATACGATTTAAGTATGTGAAATACAAAAACTTCGTTTTATCTTTCTTTTTCAACAGCCTGGTGAAGGAAATGTCTTTCCTCGTGGACTTGCTCTACCCGAAAACCGACATAAGAACTCTGATGAAGAGTTTCTAATGCAGGAAGGTAGTTATTCGATATACGACCACACGTACAAGAATCCCGTGTTTAGTGAAGCGGACTACCACAGAGGGAGGAACGATCACGATGACGAAATTCCCCGAGTGGACTACGAGACGACCGACTCTTTGGATTTGGAACCGGACTATGATTTGCCTGATATCGCGGACGAAGAAGAGGAGGAGGTGGAGAACGGTCCACTTCCGGGGAAAAGCACGAAAACTACCTCCAGCAAGTGAGTGCGCAAAACTCGAACACGCTGGGCCTTCCGGACATGGATTTCCACCGATGGCCTTTTTGTTTTGACAAAGTTGACAAACAACTAAGTGGAAATCAATATCATCCAACCAAAATCAAGCGAACCCTGACTTACCACTGCTTCCGCCTAGTATACATCCGCGTGTTGTTCGCGAAGAACACATATATTTATCCATAGAATGGCACGTCGAAGCCTGTCCCACAAAATAACATCACGCACAAGCAGGATAAGAAGGAAAAGAGTAGCATAAAGGAATACCAAAGACATGTAACTAAAATTTCAGGGGATGGTTACAGGGGAGTGTTAATAATGCTCAGGTAATGTAATACCCACCGTGTATTGTAATAATAATTTCCGTATTATGTAATAAAGTAGAGTCAGACTGCGAAATAAACGGTGGAGGTAATTGTAAACAACAGGCTGTCGGGGATAAGATCAAAATAAAATCGGTATATTAAAAACGATTGCTTTTTATGCACACACAAGAAGGTTTTAATGGGCGAAAGCAACTTCGCGAAGGTCTGAGGATTCCGCCGGGCACTACCGCGAGTTCTATTCAAAATAACTATACGAGACACACCGCGAAACCTCTCAGACACTTGAATAAGCACAAAATAATGTATATAACTGTTGTTATACATGCTATTACATTACACCGAAATTTTTATTACAGTATCCGTTTTATTACATGACACGCCAAAGTTTTATTTCATTGCGCGGTGATACATAATACTTACATTTCACCGTGAGTGTTACATTACTCGTACCTTATTACATCACACGGTGTAATAGGGATTGCATTCTGTACACTGTAGCAATCTTGTTTGCAAGGGACAGTTGTTAGGATCA
Source organism: Acanthopleura granulata (assembly GCA_016165875.1). NCBI lineage: Eukaryota > Metazoa > Mollusca > Polyplacophora > Chitonida > Chitonidae > Acanthopleura > Acanthopleura granulata. The sequence goes on from JABBOT010000016.1 coordinate 9,890,043, forward strand.
GGTTTTATTCTTATTCTTAGCTTAATTGCGCGGTATGATTCAGAGGTATAAAGCATATTTCGAATGCGGGCTGCTTTTTCTAATTCCAGTATATCTAAATTGTGTAGGATTTATATTCCGCGCTGCCCGACTGATTTAGAGAGCACATAAATTGACAACACAAATACTTCTCACAGCAGGTTGGCTGCATTTATTAAGAAACTTACTGGGTATCTGGAGAGGTGAAGTGAACCCAGCAAGCTCTCCTGGCTTGGCGCCATTCAGTCGATAGAGATGCACGTTAATGAGCCTCTTTTGGGTATATGTGGCGTAAAAAGGCCAGTCTAATAAATAAACTAAAGAAAGAAATAATTAAATAAATAAAGAAATAATGTATGAAATATGACGTGGATTGCAGACGGCGGAGTTTGTGGGACGCTTTCCAAGTGGTACAGAGGGACAGCTCGGATTTCTGCGGAGAGGAGTTTTGGCAGAGCGTTCTTCGGGTTGTCAAGGTGATTCTGTCCGTGTTTATGTTTGCTGTCGCCATCTGCACAGCCGTCACCAGCAAACTCTGTCTCTTCCTCATCGTAGGCTACATTTCCGACAACACTCGGTGAGTAGCAAAAATTTCCCTCTGCCTAATGTTACAGAATTGCTGATCTAATGGTCTTAAGTACTGCACACTGAACACCTCTTCAATGACTCGGTCCTCGTGGTAGGATTTCTAAGAGAATAATATAAAAGATTTTTTATAAGGTAATTAATACCGTCTTCTGTGAATAATTTTCATTACGGAATACATCCGGCCTTGTTAAAATGCACTGATAAATTTGCACCAAACGACCCGTAAACCAGACGATGGAACGTCACAAAGCGTCGAAACGTGGAATCTCGAAACTCTTGTATTAGCACACCAATATCTCCAGTCTGTGCTCAGTCCCACAACGATAAGGTTTTGGTATCGATATTTGGTGTTCTTGGGGAAAAAAAAACACAGGCCACAGACAAAGAAATGAAAACAAACAAGAAATGAAATCACAGACACGTTTTCTAGCTCTGAACAATATTTTCTAGAAGAGATTGATTTGTTGATGTGAACTAAAAACGACAATCTTCGCAACAGTTAAAAGACTGACAACACTGTAAAATGACCAAAGTCCAACGGGTTTAATGGGTTATTAAATTTCAAACAAGCGTATTTAATAAATATACTCCTGTATTTAAGCATTAAACATAAGAATCTAAAACATGTATATATGCCTATAATGCTATAATCTTCAAGTGTTTAATATCTGATGCAAAAAAGTGTTTATAATTTAAACATCGAAAATTACAATGAAACACTTATCCTTTTGCTGATATATTTATATATGCACTTAATTTCACAGATTTAGCTGTGAAAATAACACGTGTTATCGGTCGAACAGTCACGGGGACTGGGCTCTCCCGCAGTCCGAACAGATGATCTGGATCTGGGCAATGTTGATTTGCGTCTGCGGTATCTATTTGTTTGAATTTATCCGAGGACTCTGGATATTTTGTTTTAAGAAAGTCAAGTACCCGAAGCGAGCAACGGTTTTACTGGTAAGCATGCTATTTCCACTGCATTGTGTTTTGGCTTGGTAACAATATCCAGATAATCAAATTATTCTGGAGTGTAGTGTAAAGCATCAGTAAAATAAATAAATAACTAAATCGTCAAATTCACATTCAACAAGTTATACACTATTTTTTTCTAATACGGTCTATACGACATGACTGTTACAGATGTGGCAATTATTCCTCCCATATACCTGCTCATGTCACCAAATCAATGATTTTGATACACAACACAGGGGACCTATGCTTCTCTACTATCCCACTCCAGCCCACCCCAGTCAACTCCAACCTACCCTAGCCCAACCTTTATCTGAGAAATATATGAGAAAGCCTGATCAGTGATCAGCATTTCCCGCGTCCATTCCAAGTTCCAAATTAGTGGCTACTGACACGCATTTAGTATATGTATCGATTGCCAAGAATCTAATTTTTTTCGGCAATCCGTAGAGTTTAATGCGATGCATGCGATAGTTATCCTGTAATCGGCCTTAATAACTGCCCTGGTACAGTTCGATTTTTTTATTTATTTATTTGATTGGTGTTGTACGCTGTACTCAAGAATGTTTCACTTAAACGACGGCGGCCGGCATTATGGTCTTAGGAAACCTGGTAGAGTCTGGGAGGAACCCCACGACCATTGCTGGCAGACCTTCCCACGTACGGCCGGTGAGGAAGCCAGCATGAGCTAGACTTGAACTCACACCGACCGCATTGATGGGAGGCTTTTTGGTCATTATGCTGCGCTACAGCGCTAACCAGCTGAACCAGGGAGGCCCTCTGGCACCGTCTGATCCGGTTTTTCTAAACATCTGAGTGTTTCATCCGGTCACTAAGCCCTACTCAACACAAGTCTCTGTTTGATACGATAACACGCCTTACACACCAGAGCTGCGACGGCTGCCTTTTGTTGATAAGCCGTGACCAGCGATATCATTAGATTTTCCCTATATATTGAACACAGGCTGCTGAAGGTCTGCATTCAAAATGCATATTCATACAGAGAATGTGAATGCCTTTGCTCAGTTAACCTTGAAAAGAGCTATTTCAAGAAAGATATGCATATGATACCCTCTGCAAACCACTTTAGAATTCGATGTTTAAAAATCATTTTTCTTGTTTGCAAAAATTCTAACAACGACCCCCCACCTCCATAAATGCAACCATTTTCCTGTACAGTTTTAATGGTGCCTTATGTGGTAAGCATTTGTCGTGTTAGTAAGCATTTCTTGTTTATTTAAAGACATTTCCTTTTTATTTTATGTGATGATGAGCGATCTCCGATATACATATAAACTATATCAGGTAAGAGTAATGCATTGTGAATTCCAAGGATCTATACGAATGTGTTTTGCCATATATGATTGACATTGTGTTTCCCTTCCACAGTGGATGCTACAAGAAACCTTCAAATCTCTCGGCATTTTCATATTTGTGTTTGTGACATTACCAGCGTATGACGTAGTGCGTGGTATCTGGCTGACATATGGAGTGGCCACCATACCAGCACTTTTAAAACTCTTTGAGAAAAACGAAATGGATTCTCCGCGCGAATCCAAAAAGAGAGCAATCGTGTTCAAGATCTTTGACATCCTTTCCTTTCTGGCCCAGTTTTCGATATTGTTCTTGTGGTTAGCGTCTGATATTCTTCACGAAGGTGTCTCCTTTGCCAAAGCCCTTCTTCCGGTTGCGCTTGCGCTGGTGTCAGCCGGATGGTGGGAGAATTACGTGACTGAAAACACATCATTTCCGTGTCTGGACGAGTGGATACGAAGTCTGAAGAAGGACCTTAACAGGTGTCGGGTTATCCTCACGATGTTGTCCAGTCTCTGGAGCATTATAGCTACGTTGACCTACATCACAGTGTACTTTGCCTTGAGGAACCAGGACTGCGTTGAGGTTCTCTATTTTCAGATCCCGGAGGCAGAAAACTGTTTCGGAGTTAACGGCACCCATGTGACGACGTCTGAGCAGATCACACAAATGGGTGATGATCCTTTCTGGATCGCCATCGTTCAGGTTCTAAGTGCGGGCCTCTGTTATACATTCGTCAAAACCGCCTGCAAAATCATGTTACAACGGTTCAGTTTCTCCTTGCCTCTAGTGCTGGTTACTCCCATAACGTTCCTTGTTCTATCTGGCCTTTGCTTTCAATGGCATAACGACGTGGACTACCTTTCCGACTTGTCTCTCATGCCGGCGTCATTGTTCTGGCATTGTGAAGCTACCCGACAAAACGAGAGCGTCTCATTCGTCGACTTCATTGCCGGTTACACCACGGACTACTACATGCCTGTTGTTGTTGTTTGGTGGCTTTCTCTCGTCTGGCTAACCTGGCACGTGTGGAAACCCAAAATGGAGCGCCTGGCGAAAGCTGAAAAGTAAGCTATATTTTTTCGTGCCACATGTGTCATTATTCTTATCCATGACACGTGATCAAATGTGCAGAGCAGGTATAAGCACAGCAGAAATCTTCCCAACACTGAACAAATGAGTCTGAGGTTGCATAGTCTCTAAGGGTTCATTTTTCTAAGCTCTTCGGCTCGCCAGAACAACAACTTTGTGGACAAGAAGTTGTAATGTAAAAGCCTGGTATCTGTGCTCAGCCGGACACGTAGTGTAGCCATATATGTTTAGCCTGAGACCTGCGCTCTTAATTTTAAATGGTGCATAAGGGTGAAAATGTGATAAAAACACCCTTTTCATCCATGAATACACATTTTAACGGTGTACTCAGTGCGCTAAAAAGGTGTTACTGTGATGTGAAGGCGAAAGGGAACAGGAATCAATTTTTATAATTGTATAATTGCATACGTTAGTGCTCTTATTTAGTCTGTGAGTTGCCGGTGATTTACAACTGAAAATACACAAATGTCGATGTAGCCTATCAGCGTTATCCTTTTTTAAAACTTACAACATGTTCTGCGCGACGACGCTGGCTGTTTACATCGTCATTGTGTGCAACTGGTACCTCGTCTTTGTGCCTAGTCTTCCTTTAACGACCTGATTCCACAACATCTTCCCTCTGTTTGTTTCAAGGCTATTTGTGCGACCGCTGTACTGCGGGGTGTTTCTCGAGCAGTCGTTGTTGTTGAATCGCAGACGAGATGAGCAGCAGTATAAAAAGATGCAACGTGATGAACACAAGGTATCTCTTCCTTTCACATATGAGCAAGTGTATCAATGCTACTTGGCGCATTAGGGGCTTTCTAAGGCAAACTGAATAATTTTAAGGCGACGTAAGACTGAAATTTATTGTTGTCTTTTTGATACACGTATGAGTTTTAAGTCCGCAGTTTTTTGTATGACTATGTGACAACGACAGATAGCTTTTTGCTCACATTTTTCAGCATTTTCCACATTCATCTTTGGCACAGTAACATGTAGCCATACAAAGAGAAAGTTGCATGTATGCACACATACCTGATTATGTGAATCTGCGAATGAAGGTCGGGTGCCTTTTTCTGATGTCTTCGGAAAAGACTGTAGGATCAAGAGTATGACCAGAATAGCGACGACAGCGCGATAGTAGGCAACACGTGAAATACCCACTATTGTCAGTTTACTGTAGCTATGGCTCTATCCTAACTGGTGTTGTAAATGCATGAATATTAACAATTTTCCGCCTCAAGCATCAGAGCCTAAGCGGAATTACAAAGAAATGCACTGATAATGTACTTTACTATGCATTATCTACAAAATATTGCTTCAGCCAAGTGTACCGATTACGATTTTGACTGCCTCGGTGAACATATTTACGTTCAAAGGACTCGTCGTCGTCATATGACTGAAAAATTGCTGTGTCCGACGTAAAACCCGATCATACATACTTACATACTTACAGAAAATAGCGGTTGTAGAGACGGTGAGGGGCCTGGCGGATGCCAACCTTCTGAACCCCAGCAATGTGCGGACAGAGTACACGCCCATGATCTACATATGTGCGACCATGTGGCACGAGTCCGAGAACGAAATGATACAAGTACTCAAATCCATCATGAGGTGAGTCAAATCTATCATCAGGTGAGAGCTATATACACTTTGTTGTCTAGATGAATGTAGCAATAATTGAAGTTCCAGGGCCCACTGGAACGAAGCCTTCTTAACGTTACAAGCACGTAACTATCATGCCGACGTGATGCCTACATTGCTGGTTGCCGTGGTAGTTGCGTTCTCTTAACGTTAAGAGGGCACGTTAAGAGGGCTTCATACAAGTGGTCAATAATCTCTGAGTCAGTGCAATGGTTTCCGAGAAATTGATTTGGACATATCTCCTCTGCCTTCTTTTTCTATTTATTTTCATTTCACATATTTATTTAATTGTGTCTGTAGAGCCGTACTCCGGAATTTTCAACCTATAAGACAATGGTCAGATTTATTTGTGAAGGAAACTGAAAGGTTTGAACTAAACCATCGGCCTTTGGCAAGTATCAAATGAATTTTCCCGCGTAAGTGTAAGGGCGAGAAATTGAAGTTTGTTTGGGTAATGACTTACCGGCTAGACGTTCGTCAGATCTTCACAGGTGCGATTCTTTTCTCCAGGGCACTTCCAGGTTTCTCCCATTCCCAACTGAGCATGACCACCGTAAATTATATAAGTTATCTGTGTAATACAGCAGGAAAAATAAATAAATAAACAAATATTGGGAGAGGTATTTATTCGTGGTATCCAGATTTACCCTATGCAAAGTTGGAAATTTTTACTGGACATTATTGCTGATTTATAACTGGACAGTATTGCTGACATTATTCTATTATTGCAGACATTATTGCTTGACGTTGCTTAAATACATCTATTTCTATCATTATTACTGTATGTTATGTCCGACCTCATTGCTAGACATTTTTCCTAGGCTTTATTTCCGACTTTATCGTTGGGCAATACTGCTGATATTATTACTAACTTTTATTGCTGCACATTATTGTCTACATTATTGCTGGACCCATTCACTTAACACTAGGCTGGATGTGGATCAGAGCGCTCGGAGGAATGCTACCACAGCTCTCGGGGCAGACGACCCGGACTATTACGAGTTCGAAGGTACTTTGAGGAAAAACTTTCTTACATGACCGCATGCTTTTTGTTTTGTTTTGTGTCCATGATATCAGATATTGTACAGATATTGTGATAAATCCGTGTATTGACAATGAAGCAGGTATATTCCGATTCAGGTTTATTGCAGAAATTTGACTATCCTCCTTTTAAATCATGAAACCTCTTCAAAAACAAGAAAAGTAAGCTGATAGATCTAATAAATAATATGAAATAATCATGTGTTCAGAGTATGGAACTCTGAGAGAGAGAAAAATAATGGTCATACATGTTTATCTGGCAGATTATAAACTAAGTTTCTGCATCCAGGTTACTTTTATGTAAGTCCAAGGTTGGTGAATATGTTGTGAACATGTAGGTCGGGGGCCGATTCCACGATAAAGTATTTTGGCCCAAATCAAGATTTTAGCGTTCGCAGTAATGCATAGCATATTCCCAGAAAATCTGAAATTTTAATCTCGTTGTGTTAATGCTTGATTGCTACACTTAATTGATTCCAACTACGAAAGTCCACATTAGAGTGTTCAAGTTAGGTTTTTAATTTTGATTGAAGTAAAAACCAGTTCTGTACATCGACCCTGGATTCGATTCCCCATCCAGTTCTATTTTAAGTCAAAATTTAAAACCTTTTGAAAACGCTTGCCTTATATTAGTAAAAGTTGAATTTTTTAATGAATGAACATTAATGAAGTGGTCAAAATTTTAATTTCTAGGACCTCAAAATAAGTTTTAAAATGGCACTGTCAATTTGGAGTAAATCGTATATCAGATTTTGTTGTCAGAGCTAAAAGCATGGCCTTCTCGATCCTACTGTTCGAACACACGTGACTATCTCTGTAGGCTTCATTTGGACTAAAGGAGGAGGTCACCATTATATAAAAAGGGACTCACCCTTCCAGATTCCAAATATGCTTTCCCTGATATTTTTAGTGAATAAAATACATTGAAGTTCTACTCTGAAACTTTGGGGCCAGATTGAATAAGCTGACTTCCAACACCGCTATCGTCACAGATTCTTTTTAGCTGCCCTTTCAGATGATATTTTTTTAAAGGCGATCTTCTTTAAGATTTTCTAATACAACCTGGCCTCCGTGGCTCACTTGGTTAGCGCGCAACCTCCTACCAATGCGGTCGCTGTGAGTTCAAGTCCAGCTCATGCTGGCTTCCTCTCCGGCCGTACGAGAGAAGGCCTGCCAGCAACCTGCGGATGGTCATGGATTTACCCCGGGCTCTGCCCAGTCTCCTCCAACCATAATGCTGGCCTCCGTCGTATAAGTGAAATATTCTTGAGTACGGCGTAAAACGCCAATCAAATAAATAAATAAGTAAATCTAATGCAATCATAAACTCATCGTTTTTCCCTTTCCTCCAGCGCATATATTCTTTGACGACGCTTTTGACGCTCACACGGACACAGAGTTTACGTACAGTGTTAATGGATTCGTCCACATGATGGTCCGGGTTGTCGACGTGGCCGTCCAGTGAGTTGTCCACCTTGTTTCTTTACTTATTTATTTGATTGGTGTTTTACGGCGTACTCAAGAATATTTCACTTCTGCGCCAGCACCCAGCATTATGGTGGGAGGAAAGCGGACAGAGCCAAGGGGAAACTCACGACCATCCGCAGTTTGCTGGCGGGTTATCTCACGTACGACTGGAGACGAAGCCAGCATGATCAGTTGTCAAAACTGTTGTCCCTATTTACTTCGTAATATTTCTTGTTTGTATATATGTTTTTAATTGACTAAAAATATCATCTACACATACACAATACTGAATGTAACTAAACTTCACCGATGGCTTCATCAGTAAGTAACAAATGATTAAGTCTGATAATTGCAGGTCATGTATGACAACGTAGATTACCTAAGCAAATTTGCAAGAAAGACCAATATTTATCACAAGCTCTCCAATCCCCATTTTTGGAACGTATATGTTTATCGATTTCATATAGATCATTAAACTACATCTTTATATTAGGTAATACAGGTATTTGATGCAAAACTTTATTTTACATACGTATTACTTTATTCCTATCAGGAGACAGTTTATTGACGTGATGCGTTTTTCTGGTACAGAACTAAAAGGACATCTCATAAATTTCAGACTTATTAATGTGACAGATTTCAAAATGCTGTCATCGTCGGTGATAACTTACTGGCTTGCGTGGCTAATGGAACAAAAGTACGCGTTACTCTAATATATGTCGAGGTCTCTGTGGTCGACGGTGTTAGTGTGCTAGCGCAGGACAGTGACCGAAGAGCATTTCACGAATATGGCAGCTGTAAGTTCAAGTCCAGCTCTTGCTTTCTTTCTCTCCAGCTGTGCGTGGGAAGTTCCGCCAGCAACCCGTTGACGGTCGTGGGTTTCTCCGGGCTCTGCCCGGCTTTCTCTCACCATAATGCTGTCCCCACTGCCACAGAACTTCGTAAATCAATTTGTCGAAACTTTTCTCCTGAAGCACATCGCCTTATGGCTTTATGCGAAGGTTTCTTACTTACGAAGTCACTTACGAAGTTTTGTAAAAGTGGCCCCTGGCAGCTGCCAGCGTTAATCTTACGGCATAAAAGATAATATCTATAAAGTGATGAAGAAGAAACAGGATAATAACTCCATATACACTCTATTTACATACCTGTAAGTACCTGTAACTTTATATATGTATTGCCGTCAAGTTGTACTTTAGATATTCAATTCTTTTATTTGACTTAGAAATCAGTCAGGATTTCTTTAGCTATCTAACATGTCTAATTTACGTTTACTATACTAGAGCCGTGCACGGCCTCCTTGACATGGTGCTGAGGCCCCCGACCAAGACCCCTACCCCCTACGGGGGTCGTCTGGAGTGGACTCTACCTGGCGGCAACAAACTCGTGGCTCATCTCAAGGACAAGATGAAAATAAGACACAAGAAACGCTGGAGCCAGGTGAGGGGGGGGGGGGTTAGGGTTGACTAACTGATTGAATGATTGATTTTGATTACTTGATGGATTGATTGATTGATTGATTGATTGATTGATTGATTGATTGACTTTTGCTCAACGCCATACCCAAACATTTTTCACTCATACCATGGCGGTCTTTGTATGAGAGCAAACATCAATGCAACATGCCTTTGGCAAGTTACTGCCGACATTTTCCAAATGTGACATACACCTGGATGGGTACAATATTGATGGCAGACGATTACTGGTCGTCAATAATCGGCAAACTGCCAACGGCCATTAGATCGTCGCTGACCGCTTATTGCTACTAACTCCAGAAACAAACAGTAACGGCACGGTAATGTACAAATTCTTTGTCCCAGGCCATGTTTGAACCCGTACCTCGTGAGTCCCAGCGATTGAAAGTGGTAATGTTGAGCGCAAACATTTTGTTATTGTAAAGGACCTTGAAAAAACTTGAACAAGGCGACATTTGCTGTTAGCAGCAGAATAATATAGAATGCAAAATATGTCACTGCGAATGCTTTCTTCAATATCGTATTAGTTCTCGGGATAAATGAATATGTTAGTAAACCAAATATACTTTATGTTATTATCAAACAAGTCTGTGCATAATTTGTAAATGCACATTCTACTGTTAATTACGCAAATTTCGCATCCCAAATAAAGCTTATATATATTTTAAAAAAAAAACAACACAAACGAACACACTTTTGGAGAAAGGGGGTAGAACATTTACCGTGAACTCCTTTTCTATCTTCAGGTCATGTATATGTATTATTTCTTGGGTCATCAACTTATGGACAAGACAACCATGAGTTCCAGGCAGAAACAGTTACGCGCTGAGAATACATTCTTGTTGGCTTTGGACGGCGATGTGGACTTCAACCCGTCCGCAATCCAGCTTCTTGTGGACCGGATGAAGAAAGACAGTCGTGTTGGTGCCGCCTGTGGGAGGATCCATCCGATTGGAGCAGGTAACTTTTGGCTCTCTAAATGTACTGTATTAGTGAAAACAAGGTGTCACTGTATCGGATACGCAGCTTCGAATATACGTTTTACCTCTCTCTGTGGCTTCTCAGTATATCAGGAAATGTAGAAAATTTTGCATGATGTGTGTGGTCTGCTCGAAGGGAAAAACATAATAGTTGGCGTCAATGTACAACATAAGGCCTATAAATATGTCAGCGCTAACATGACAGATTTTTTTCCTTCTAGTTTTTGGCAAAAATGAAAGCCAAATCACAGCTGACCTCTAGCTGTAGTAAAGAGATATCTAAAATACAATAAACCCGTTCTCTTTCAGGGCCCATGGTTTGGTACCAAAAGTTTGAGTACGCTGTCAGTCATTGGCTGCAGAAAGCTACAGAGCACATGATTGGCTGTGTTCTGTGCAGCCCCGGATGTTTCAGCCTGTTCCGAGGCTCGGCTCTGATGGACGACAATGTGATGAGACGTTATACAACAACAGCAACGGAGGCCAGCCATTACGTTCAGTACGATCAGGGTAAACCTAAACATTCATATTCCACTTGCAAACCATAAAGGGGCGTTCCAAGTCAATAATCGCAGCTCGTTTTCAAAACAAGCTAGAAGAGTAGTTCCCAAAGGAATAAACAAGAAATAATATAAAACATATTATATAAAGCTTGTAACATGTAAAGGAGAGGCAGTCAACAGTTTTCAGTTATGCAGGAAAGAGAGTCGATATTATTGTAGACATGACATCCGATTCCACTTTTAAACTATAATCCATGAATAATTTCCCAGCCGAAAACAAATATAAGTATCTCATTGGTTCCTTGATTGCAGCCGTTCCAAAAAACATCACGAGCGGAAAGAGATAAGAAAAATAAGACGTCCATTGTGTATCGCTTTTATATAAATTCTTATTAAACGTCATGACAACAGGGAGTGTTCAGTAATTCTAGACTAGTAACTTATAATCTAATAAATTGCAGTTATTATATAATCGCTGCATGTAATTTTTTTGCCCAGTTCTGCTGACATAAAGATGCAAGGGGGTGTAAGTTGCTGTTTTTAAGCATTTACGTGAATAGTTAGCATAACCCTAATTCATGGAGATAATTCACGAGAGACCGTATTTCATCCGTGAAGTGTGACCATTTGCAAACTATCACGCTTTTGTCCATGCCCTAATTTACTCTCAAATTTGTAGTTTTTTTTGCATTAAAACTGCAATCTGCCTCCGTTGCTGAGAAGTTAGCACGCAGGCACTGTCGCTATGTGTTCAATTCCTCTCTGGTTGCACGTTGGAAAGTCTGTCGGTTTTTCTTCAACCATAATGCCAACCGACGCCGTTTAAGTAAAATATTCTTGAACACGGCGTAGAACGCAAACATCAAATCAAGAAATAAAAAAACAGCAATCAGTAATTCAGTCGAGTGAATGAATCCTGCAATCCCGTTGTAGGTGAGGACCGTTGGCTGTGTACCCTTCTCTTACAACAAGGGTACCGCGTGGAGTATTGCGCCGCTTCTGACGCCTACACCTACGCTCCCGAGGGCTTCAACGAGTACTTCATACAGCGCAGGCGCTGGACTCCCTCCACTATGGCCAACATTCTCGACTTATTGCTCGACTGGAAAAACGTGATCCGGATGAATGAGAACATCTCGTGTCTGTACATCATGTACCAAGGCTTCATGATGGGCTCTTCCATTGTCACCCCCGGTACCGTGTTTCTCCTGATCGCAGGGGCTATCAACGTAGCCTTTCCGACAGTGAGACTGGAATTGTCCCTTGTTCTCAACTTCCTTCCAGTGGTCATCTTCCTTGTGCTGTGTTTCCTGGGGAAGGGCGAAGTGCAAGTACGAAGATATGTCTTTAGTCTTCATTTAGGCATTAATATTGTCCACTCTAATTGCACTGAAACCCAGTCTGAATCCCACAATATAGTGTTTGCAGTGTTTAGATAAGAAGCTAAAGAATTTATGGAAAAGTTCCATGGCATGAAACGTGGGAAATTAAGTGTTTAAGTTTCCTTTTACTCAAGTCATTGCTTTCTAACTCGAGAGGGTATAGTTGGTAGATTTAGCTTGGCCGATCTAGCTAGGAATTAATGAGGAATAAGGCCACAATGACCGAGGAGCCTCTTATCAGAGCGGCCTCTGTGAATTCAAGTCCAGCTCTTGCTGACTTCCTCTCCGGCCATACGTGGGAATGTTTGGCCGCCGTCGTATCAGTAAAATATTCTTCAGCACAGCGTAAAACGCCAATCAAATAAAGTAAATAAATAAATACATCAGTATTCGGGAACGTGTTAACTTTGAAAATAATGTTACATGCATATATAATATTATAAAGGTAAACTGTTTTAAAACAATGCACTTCTGCATTTTCACGTTCTGAAATCGACGCCCTCTTTTTCTTGTTTTACTTTGTCAGCTGACATATGCGGCCGTTTTGTCCGTCCTCTACTCACTCGTCATGATGCTCGTCATCGTTGGGTTAATCATCCAAGTTGTGGATGAAGGACTGTGCTCCCTAACCACCATATTCCTCATCTTCGTAGTGGGGACATTTGTTATAGCGGCCATTGTCCACCCTCAAGAATTTTACTGTTTTCCTTTCGGTCTGCTGTACTTCCTGGCCATTCCCAGCATGTCAATGTTGTTGATGATCTACTCGCTCAGCAACCTCAACGTGGTCTCCTGGGGAACAAGGGAGGTAAAGCAAGCTCCCAAGACAGATGGCGCTGGGGTCTCGAATGTGCAAACGAAGAAAAAGGGAGTACTGGACAATATTCTGTCGACCATTGCTAAAACGCCTACATCGGAAAGCGACTATGCTCTGTCGTTTGGAAACTTGTGCAGATGCTTGTGTTGCCCGAGGCAAACAAATACACACAAGGCGGCGCTAGAGGCCATCAGCGATCGTTTGGATTATATCGAAGGCCATCTGATCGACCTAAAGCATGGGAAAGACTCAGACAGTTGTAGCGTCCCTGTGGGCACCATCAAGATGGCCGAGACTGACAAAGTTTTTGAGGGCGTTGGAAATAAACGTAAGTGTTATGGGAGAAGGTTATTTACTGTTTGCTATAATATGTATCTGTGCTATGGTTTTTAGGTCGTACTTAAAAATATTTCAGTCATATGACGACGAATATCTCTAGCGGGCTAACCCATAGATAATTATCTATAAAGGCTAAAGCCTAGATCCTCCTGACTACTGCCTACAGCCGTATTTTCCCAACATACCTTGCTGTCGTCCTCAGTTTGATGTTGGCATCAATAAAAGATTTATTTCCGTAGATCCACATGTATGAGCTGTTCGTTGTCCAGTGTTGTCCAGTCACACCACCTTTAGTAAATGTACAGGGATACAAAACTCCTCTACGGTAGATCCATTTCGAAAGTCATTCGCGCCGGGCTGTCCATGTTGATTACATAATAATTGATTATGTAACGACCCAGATTCAGTGGCCCGCTCGTGGAGTACTCGGCTCTGGAAGGACTTGACCGAGACTTGGAAGTAAGCAACAACACCCACGGAGGCACCCGAAACGATGACTTAGTTATTAAAATGGCCAGTCCGGCGTTAATGAATTTTGGAATGGATCTATCGTCGAAGAGTTTTGTACCCGTGTGTATTTACAATAGGCTTTGCCGCCGGACAACACGGGACAACGGGCAGTTTAGACATGTGGGTCTACGGAAGTAAATGTTTTATTGTGCCAACATCAAACTCAGGACGACAGCACGGTGTGTTGGCAAAATACGGCTGCAGGCAGCAGGAAGGATCTAGGGCTTAGCCTCTGTAGATACTAATTTATGGGTAAACCCGCTAGAGGTAGACGACAGGAGTTTTTGGAATGTATATATTGAACATCATCCCGAGACACCGGATATGACACCCCACTCAGTCACATTACACTGACACCAGGTCGACGAGTTGTATTTCATACATATCCTCTCGGTGTTGAGCACCACTTTTAAACTCTTTGATATGACCCTACCCTGGATCGATCCAAAATCTCCCGAACTCGTAAATGTTTGCTAAAAAGACGCCAGCTATACTACGAAACAGTTACAAATACTGATTGCCTTACTTATTTTGTTCTAGAAATTACCAATAACTACAACAGGGCAGTTTTGAGATCGAATTCTTTTGTCAGTAAAGGTAAAAATAGTTCTACTGTATCCCTGATATGTTAAAAGTATTGAGCAACTCTTGTTGACATTAATTTATCGATCACCTACATCAATGCATTTCGGAGGCAAAATGACATTTCTTTCCTTCAGGAACTTCTTAAGTTCTCAAAAGCACAGCCTCTTAATTTTTTCAAGTTTTCATCTATTCTAAGTAACTTTCTGTAAAATCTTTAGAGAGCCGCCCATGTTACAGTAAATGCAATCAGAAATAATTGCCGAACATTTCTGACAGGTCATGTTATAAAGTAGGTCCTCCTGTACTTTCAGCGAAGAAAGAGCTTGAACTAGAAAGAAGTTAGTTCATAGT
This sequence comes from Acanthopleura granulata, assembly GCA_016165875.1. Lineage (NCBI taxonomy): Eukaryota > Metazoa > Mollusca > Polyplacophora > Chitonida > Chitonidae > Acanthopleura > Acanthopleura granulata. The sequence continues at coordinate 9,905,103 of JABBOT010000016.1, forward strand.
GACAAGTAAAGAACCAGCATATTATCTGTTTATTTTAGTAGCATTCAGCGTTGTGCACAACATTAATTCACTGATATTACAGCAGTCAGGCCATTTTATTGGTTGGTGAAACCGGGAAGTGGCGGCAAACAAATAATGCACCAGTTATCTATGGAATGTTCCGATAAAGAACAGATCAACCACCGAAAAAGGGCGACCTTGATAACATTCCCAGAACCTCGCGCTGACGTCAAACCAAATGTCAAGACCGCTTTCGATGACCCTGTTTATAAAGCGCCCGTCTCGACGTCGGGCGATACGCCATCAATCACGGTTCGGGTCATACCAAAGACTTTAAAAATGGAACTTGTGGCTGCCTCGTGTGGCGCTCAGCAATGGGAGGGTAGAGCAAGGAAACAGGACTGGTTGGCCCGGTGTCAGCACAATGTGACTGGGTGAGCTGTTGTGTCTGGTGTATTCGACAGTTCACAGCGTATGGGCAGCGTCAGTAGAGAAGTGCAACATATGTAAGAACTCACAAAGAGAAGGCTGGGCTAAATGGTCAAGAGGAAATGTTATAAACAAGAAGCCCCCAAAAGCCAAGAACGAAAAAAAAATGGGAGAGGGGGAGCTGGAATAAATGATGGGCCTTTTGGTGTTCATCCGTCCTTATTTCTTAGTTTCATCTATATCCTTTGTTTCTTCCCTGGTGGTTTGTGTTGAACATTGTTTTAGAAATTGATATTGCAATTAACTACCCGGGATCACCACGATATGGCTGAAAATTTGCCGATTAATCATCCATTAATTACCCGGGACGCCCATTTTGGTTGGCGGATGATATAGATGAATGTGTTGATTCAAGATTGAGATAGAGCTTAAATTACAGTTTCAAAAGATGAACGCGTTGGTCTACTTGTGAGTGGGGTGGGACATATCTTTAAGTATTGTTTAGTATGTTTTTCATTTTAATTTATTTATTTATTTGATTGGTGTTTTACGCATTTTTGTGTACTCAAAAGTATTTCACTTATACGGTGGCGGCCAGCATTATTGTGGCAGAGCACGGGGGAAACCCACGACCATCCGCACGTTGTTGGCAGACCCATCATCGTATAAGTGAAAAATTCTCTAGTGTGGTGTTAATTATCGATCAAATAATAAACAAGTAAATAAAATAAATTCACTTTGCATTTTACCGGATTTGCTTCGTAGATAATCCATTGTTCGAAGAAAGTCGTCCAGTCTGGCGAGATGAGTTGATTGACCCTTACTGGATTCACGACTCGAACCTCGGAGAAGGCAAAGTGAAGGAACTGGACAATACCGAAATCTCTTTTTGGCGACAGCTGCAAGAGAAATACTTAGCGCCTCTCTTACCGAACACCGATGAGCAGAAGAGAGTGTCGAACGAACTGAAGGAACTGAGAAACAAAGTATGTCTGTTCTATTTTCTGCTGAACGCGATATACGTCGTGATCATCGTGACGTTGCAGTACGTCCAGACGACGCAAGGCTTGCTGCGAGTCAACGCCACGTGCTACATTTACGGCCCGGACAATCCCAAAGAAATGATGATCGAGCCTCTAAGCGTCGTGTTTATGTGCGTTTTCGGATTGCTGCTCTTCATCCAGTTGATCGCGATGCTGTTCCATCGGTTGTCCACCTTCCTCCACATCAGCGCCGTCACGAAGATTCGCTATCACAAAGAAAAAGACGACACGGCCAGGAAAATCCAGATAGCGCGCCAGCTTCAGATGCTGCACGATGCTGAGGATGAAGACGACTGCACGTCCATAGTTACGGCTGACTCCGCTCCGAAGAAAGGCGGGAGGATCGTGCGACGTCTCGCGAGGCGACAACGTCGCCAACAGATGACACACGGAACATTGCGAGCTCGGTTCATCTCCAACATACACAAAGTGATAACTACCATGGAAAACGAAGGAGATGAGGTGGCAAGTCCTTTGCCCAAAGGCAGGTTCAAACGTCGGACTACCACCAAGTTCCAGAACGCCGTGAATATGCTGAAAGCACAGAAAGAAGCAACGGAAAGGCTCCGCCAAATCGTCAGCTTCATGAAAATGATATCCTCTCGTACACGAAACGAGAGAAACCTGCCTATAGCGAGAAGAAGGTGGCTGGCCGCTTACAGAAAAGTTAAACAATTAAACAGGGAAGCTAAAAAACCACGAAGGGTAGGTCAGGATTGTTTGCACCCCGTGGAAAATAACGTCCTTATATCTCAGTCGACTGATGAAGATATTCCTCTGGGAGGAGAAGCTGGGAGTGTATGTTACAGAAATCTGCGTGATGCAAAACCTCCTGAAGGCACCATCAGCGAGGATGTCGTGGGACAAGGAGATTTGGAGCTCAGTTTGGACCCCCGTTTGGAGCCGAGGTTGCAGCAGGATGCCGGATGGCGTGTTGGGGACAACTACATGATGAATTCGATGGCTACCGACGAGAGATCAGCAGCGACTGCAACAAGAGCTACCGTACTGTTTCAAGAAAACAACGAAGCCCTGTATTAAGCTATTGGAGAGAGGCGTAGAGAGGTTTTCTCCTAATCAAATATTTGCGCTCACCCAATCTTCTACTTAAAGACCCCCCCCCCCCCGCCTCCTACTCGTCAAACATCGCTTTTGCTTACATTCACTGCGAATGAATTACATGTATCGGTACATGTGAGACGTATCACATAAATGAAAATACAACGTAAAATGTCGACATGCTGATTAGATGTGTAAACCATAATGGTTGCAATATTATTACAACCGTGGAATAGTTCGACTTCGGAGTTACCGCCTTCGTAGTATAACAGCTTCTTGCTCTGCGCCGCTGCCCCTAGCTTTACCGAGTGTACATTATGACTGCGATAAACCAGAGTTATGATTTATTTATTTCTTCACATAATAAGAAGGTTTTTCGTGGTGGAAACTCTAATTCTGCTTAATAACGTTGAGAATCATGAACAATTCAGAAGGTGTGTTCTGTAAATAATTGTTATCAAAGAGTGTTAGGCCTTCATGGAGGTTCTAGGTGACGTATACTATACAAGACAATAGCAAATAATTAGTAACCCATCGATATATTTTTTACCTAATCCTTCCATTAACATGTTTAGATCTTGTCCATTAAGGTTTGCTTAACCAATGTATTTCCCTTAACGATCCATAAACTATTATTATCATTATTAGTAGTAGCAGTAGTATTCAGAAACAAACGCTTGACATCCGGTGTGTTTTGCTCTGATTCGTGTGGTATTTAGACGTAGAGTAGGCATACACACTCGTCACACGGCACATGATGACGTCATCAACGGGTCAAGATTTTCAAGATTTTTCAAGATTTCATGGGGAAAGTCAATACATATATCACAATCTTAAAAATGATATGTCTTTGTCGTATTACCTAATATTCTGCCTTTACTGCACAACGGCGGATGATCGTTGATTTCCACCGGGATTCTGCCCGGTTTCCTGCGACCATAATGCTAGCCGTCGTCAGATAAGTGAACTATTCTCGAGTATGGCGTGAGACACCAATGAAAAAGGGTAAATAAATAACTTAACACACGATACTTTTGATTCATATAGCATTACATGTAATATAGGCCAGTGAAAACATTTACCTTGTTATCGGGGGGGGGGGCTGATTAGTCCATACAATGCTATTGGGCTCAAAGTATCATGTAAATCACATGAATCCATTTATATAGCAAAATATGGCCTGCAGCAACGAAAGTATTTTACCTTGTAGAAAACTAACCGAGGTTTATAGTGTACATGTACTTGTTGTATAAATATATACTACAGATATTAAATACGCTGGACTTTGGTTTATTCACCACATTAGCGTGACTGTAATATTTCACACTGTAACGTCTGTATAGGAAGCCAAAATTAACGCATAGGTGGAATTTTTGCGCTGAAAAGCCTGGGCCTCCTTTCACTGAACGTCGTAAATCATTTTCTGCTATTTTTTCGCGCATGGCACTGTAACCTGGACAACGTCGTTCACGAAAAAAGTTACCAGAAATATGGCTTACAACGTTTTGTGAAGGTGGTCCCTGCTTTGTTCAAAGGTAGTTAATTAATTCAATGCACTGGTATTTTCAGCTAAGTTACGCAAAGAGAAACTCTTGAAATAATCAGCGGGATCTCATTCACCCTTGACGTAAATCACGTCAGACGTGGACGTTCACTACACTGTGTAGTGTTTGCTCTTGGAATGATGTACAGTGTAAGCTATCGGAATGGAAATTAAATGGTCTGGGGCCCATTTCGAATACTAGGTGTATTTACATAGAGGGTGTAACGTTTACTCAAACGTATGTACCATGGTGGTGTATCTGTACAGTATGTGTCGCCATGGCAATTCGGCCGACTTTATTAACTTGCACTCTGTTTGGAGAACTTGTCCCTGGGGTGCAACATACGTGTAATCCGATATGGATGCAGCAAAAATGTTCAGAGGATGACTTGGAAGCGGTGAAACTAGCAAAAATGTATGATAAAACTGAATTTATAAGCCAGGCGTCTTGTAACTCACAGTTGCAGATTAAAGTAAGTGCGAAGAAAGTGAAATCATTTTTTTCTGATTTTTCATTTAATTAAAAGAGTTAGCCTTAACATCTCGTTCTAGCTGAACCAGTATAGCACAATTTTATTTTTACTGTCCTCTAGTTGTTTGCGCTTTTTACCAAAAAGTAACTGTCTCTTGATGATGGGAAAATATTGCATTTTATGTGTATATATTACACACTTATACTTGTGACACCACAGAAGTGTTAGCCTGCATGCTTCTGGGTTACACCTCTTGTGTAGTATGGAACCATGGAAGTGTTACATGCTAAAGATGAACACTTCTTTTGTAGTATGGAATTATAAGAGTGTTACATTACATGCAGCTAAGTGAGATTTTCGCTGAACCGTTACATGAGTGAAGTGATTCCCGCATCTGCAATCACTGGTGTGTTAGGTATTTGTGAGAGAGACTGCGTAGTGTGCAGTCACTGGAGTGTTACATGCTTATGACTAAGACTTCATGTTTAGTATGCACTCGCTGGCTGGCGTGCATCGCCCCAGTGGGACGGAAAACGCCAATACAAACTAAATCCCCCCCCCCATGCACTCGCTGGAGTGTTACGTGGTTGTGATTATGACTTCTTCTGTAGTATGCAATCGTTGAAGTGATCCATTCATCTCGATCGTGACACTTCTTGTGTAGTATGTAATCAGCGGGATGTCATATAGGCCTACTCCAAGTGTCAGTTCTTGTGTAGTATGCAATCACTGGAGTGTTACCTTCTTCTGAGTGACACTTCTTGTACTGCATGCATTTAGTGAACTGTTACATGCCTCTCGATCGTCACACGTCTTGTTTACCCTTCAGTCACTGACGTGTTACATGCTTTTGATTTACACTTTTTGTGTGGACTGCAAACTTAAATGTATGAATCGTACGAATAACAATATCACATCCACAAACTAACACAGTAAGGGACGACCCGCTCGACCAGCAACTCCAATCTTCAGTTTGAGAACGAACCACTTCGAAATGCTGAGAGTTTCATCCTTCAGCTTGCCGCTCCATCTTGCTGGCAACCAACAGGGCCTTCAAAGCTACACCTCCGTGCTTCGCCTTTTCTCGTGGACCATAAGTGCTGTGATAAAGACTACCAGTGACACGGCTGCGAAAGCCGCAAACAGCAGGAACATGGTGGCCGCTCCCATCAGCTCGGTGAGGGTGCCACTGAGCAAGAATCCCAGACTTGTGCCCACCATGAAGACGGACTGAATGACCCCCTGGATTTGAGTCTGACCCTCACCTGTCACCTGGTCACTGAGGTATGACACGATAGAGGTCCAGATACAAGCAAACATCACACCTGCAAAGACACCATTCTAAATGAAACTAAAGAGTAAGCCGCCACTGTGAAGGTACGCACGAAGACATGAAATAGTTGAAGGAAAACAGCGAATGATTTATAGGATCCGATACCACCCTGTAAAACACTGACCTCATACCATCAATAACATATATGGCGTACTCAAGCTTTAGGAGTTCTTTTAAAACTGGTATCCGCCAGAAAATGGATATTGGAAATATTTTGTTCAAATGTATATATTAGTCTTTTTCTACTTTTTTGACGTGGAATCTTCTCCTCAAAGACCTCACCTCTTCCCATATAACCAACAAAGCAGAACACGTTTGATTGAAATGAACACATTTGTGGCGTCTGGGCAGACGACCACACATAAAGCAACATACTGTGGTGATAAACGCCACATCTCCTGGGCAGACGACCACACATAAAGCAACATACTATGGCTGTAAACGCCATAGCTCCTTTGTAGACGGCCACATATAAAGCAACACACTGTGGTGATAAACGCCACAACTCCTGGGCAGACGACCACACATAAAGCAACACACTGTGGTGATAAACGCCACAACTCCTGGGCAGACCACCAGATATAAAGCAGCACACCGTGGTGATAAACGTCATAGCTCCGGGGCAGACGACCAGAACATAAAGCAGAACTGTAAAAACTGCAAGCAAAATCATGATGACAGCATTTGGAATCAGCACCACATGGGCCTTCAAATGATGTGTACTTTATCTAAAGGTGATTAGTTTTATTTAGGTACTTGGTTTCTGCGTTAAACCTGGCATGCCATACATCGTCGATCACGTTCCTCGTGTATTTTAAAGACATATTTACCATCATTTTTGGATATGCCCATTAACAGTTTCCACGTAACTCAAATACAGTAGTACCTACATACTCCGAACAAGCAAAACATGAACTATTCTATACTATAGCCACGCCATTTGATTGTAGACTTAGAATTGAGCATCGAACGATAATATAAGACCGGAAAGCCTAAAACTCAGAAAAATCACCGAAATTAAATAACAAAAACAAAACACCCTATAATGTAGAGGGGGTTTTCCGTGTGCTCTGGGAATTATTTGAAATGCTTGCATCCTTGCTGTGTAGTTTACGTCTTTTTGTTCCCTTTAATTGTCTTGCCAAATAAAACGATAAAATTAGAATGGATTTAATTAGTGTATAGGTATGATATGATCTGTATATGCCGTGTGGTCTGGGAATTCCTTTAATGGCTTTTTTTCATTGTGTTGGAGTTCTTTTAATCCATGGCATTGTCTTTGTACGGTACAATTAAAGAGGATTTAATTATCGTATGGTTTTGATCTTTTAAAAATTTCATGTATTCTGGGAATTATTTTAATAGGGTGGTTAATGTACTGTATAAAATATGAACAAAGATAAACGCCAAATACAGATTTGCACATTTTCCACCCGACAAATGCCACATCAGGAAATATACTTAAATAGAGAGCTAAAACGCTAACATATACCCCACAACAACACGCACATATACAAAACAATACACCTGCCCGGTCCATTGGGTCACACACATAAAGGTCACAGCTGCGTGCATCATAACAAAGAGAGCGTGACATAGTAATGGCAAGAAATGTAAAGTGTAAGGAAGAGGTCTCTGTGATCAACGTAAAGGTGGCATTTGACAAGAAACACGTGCAAGCAGATACCAAACAGTGCTTATCCTCCCCCGTACATACATATGCACTAACCTTCTATGACTTCCACGGGTAATATGTACACAGGATTGGATATGCAGGAAAACAAGAGGAATCGACATATGTATGAGATAATGCCGACTGTAACCAACTTTGCGTGTCCGAAAATCTGTATTAACTTCGGTGTGGCGAAAAACATCAGAAATTCGGTTGCTGTTGTAATTAAATTGGCCGTTCCAATCAACAATGGAGAAGCCCCTGTGAGAAACAAAGGCTTGATCAGAAGGTAATATTCATGTAATTTTCAATAACCCATACCTTTTTGTGAAGAAAAGCAGGTATACCCTGTCATTAACACACACAATAAATTTTAGTCTGTTGTAATACGAAGTAATGTAGGGTTTGGCAGTTCCTTCAGTTGCAACATTTGTCTAGCTTTGTAGGGGGCTGGTCCGCACCATTAGCGGATAAAGACGTAAGCTTACAATGTACCAATGTTTTCCATGTGCCAGTAGAGAAATCCCTGAGTAACCGCATAGAACATGCTCCGACATAGGACAATGAACAACCAGGCCATATTGCTGAGATTCGAGAGAGTGGTTAGACACACGTCACGTGACATGATCTCTGTCGTCTGCCATGTGGAAGATGTCTGAAACGCATAAAACGTGTTTGTCATTGTCATCAAATTCACTGCGTAAAGAAAGACAGCGGGCTTGACCGAACACTTGACCTTGTAGGTTATGTATGAGGTCAATTTGTAACTTCTACATAAAGAGACGTGAAAATGGTATGTGATTTGAAGAATATATTGAGGCTCTAATAATAACCGACAGGTTTACTTAATTATTTCTTTAATGGAGTACATAAATTTCTATTTGAAACTTTTACTTCTCAATAGTGATATATGCAGAAGGGACTAAAACTAAAGTAGTATTCGTATTCTTCAAATTTCTATCTTATTATTTTTATTTAGTTCTGCATATATATCTTTGAGAATGATTTTTACTTGGCTGGCATTAAACTTTTTCCGCCAGTCCTCCAAGAAAGAAACAGTACTTGACGTAAATATTATAGCGTATTGTTATTACAGTTATCCGTGTCAGTAAGGCAATATAGTTTCCGTTTTAGATGTTCTGTAGTGCCAAAGATACTAAACATGGGGTATACACTTCACTTACATTTTGTTTGAAAAAAAAATAAAGCAGTAGCCTAGAAGCAGATGGAATGTCTGATCATTGATTCGGGTAACAGGTAAAGTTTTTCACGTAGAGGTTCGAGCTAGGAAATGGGACTGGTCGGCACGGTGTCAGTATAGTGTGACCGAATGGAGTGCCATGTCTGGTGTCTTCGGCATGATGTTCCTGTGGCAGCAGCACTTTGGCGGCATGGGCTCGCCCTGCCACAAGAAGGTTGAAAAACTGTTAAGTAAAACGGAAAACATATTAGCATGCATACATACATATGTATTTGTATTAATCCACTTACGTCCATCATGTTCCCTGTGTTGATGCAAGTCAGGAGTGCAAAGCTTGAGAACACATAAAATGTATAGTGGTAGTCCGCCGAGTAGTAGAAGTGTCCACAGGTTTTCTCGTACTGCACTGTACGAGAAATGACTGCGCCTGTTAATGTTGCCCTGAAATAAACGCCACGCGACTATGCATCTGAATCAAAGGGAAGTTCCAGAGTAGAATTATAATTATGCTATAGTTTGTTGAAAACTGCTACAAAAACCACTTCTTTGATATCATAAAATCTTTGATATCTTAAGATAAATATAGTGAAAAACGTGACCAACGAGTCACTATACAGCCAAAGTTAATGGTGATGTAATGTACCTTCATACATATGTTTAAATACTAGTCAGATATTTTGTCGATCATTCATGGTTATCAGTTTTGACCGTATAACCTGACAATGCCAATCTCCAGTCGAAAATTTTGATCTAGTCAAAATCAGCTTCAGAAAAATCCAAAAATGCTTTTTCGTTCTGCCTTTTGATACCAGAGTATAGGGCTTCTCAGATATACGGCTTTCCATCCTGCTGTCGTGAGTTCTTTCAAAGAAGAGTAAAACATCGGCATTCTGTGTGTAGTCGCTAAACAGATGTTTAAATATCATTTCATCACTCATCTTATATAATTTATATGATTTTTTCCCCGTACATTACGCTAGCCTAATTAATTGAAAAAACCGACATTAGTCAGTTTACTTCTTTTGACAAATCATGTCCACAAGTAACACACACACGTACACCCACTCACGCATGCATGCAGAGGAAAGGTCAATCACGATGCCTCCTTTGCATTCGTAAATGGTGTTCAAAAACAAATGTGTTCTCACCCGATACCATGGCCTACAGCGCCCCATGAACGGATCAGTCCGTAAGACTGTGAGTTTCCTTTTCCCAGACGTATCATGGTTATACCATGGAGGAATGTATCCACGCTAACCAAGAAAAACTCCCCGGAAAGCACCAGAAAGCCAAACGTAAATATCAGCAGGGCCAAGTTGTCCGTGCAGTACATCCAGCTTTTGTCTGCCGCTTGCGGCGCGTCAATTGTACCTGATGTCACACTGGACGTCACACTGAAGACTTGTGAGGTCACATTGGAAATTTGCGACGTCATATTAGTGACGATAATTGAACTTGGGCACTTCTCTGCGAATGGCATTAAAGGCACGAGGCCCATGCAAAGCGTATTGGCCACGAATAGGCCGGAGAAAAACAGCATTGCTTGCTCCTGTGAAGGGAATTTCGTGAGCAGCATGGGACTGATAACACCTGCGAAAAAACCTCCGATTGGGCGGAAGAATAAAACTGTTCCTATATGTCCCGGACTTAAGCCGACTTCTTTCAAATACAATGGAAGGAAAGTGGCGAGAACACCGACCGCTGCGAATATGGAGAAGAAAAGAAATTTGATTGTCAGTAAGCTAATATCGGTCTTTGACGAATTCTTAGCGCTATCGTCAGAAACTTTCTCTTCATCTCCAGGATGTAGTTTTACTTTTTCAATGCCACTTTTCACAATTTCACTGTGCACATATAACGCAGAATCTTCCCCGACGGCGTCATGAGGGGAATTAAAATGGCTGAGGTTAGGATCGCCCATTTCATCAATCTTTTCAACCGTTGGTTTCCTTGATCTGTGCCTTGTCATGCTCACCGCCTCCAGTGACATTCTCTACTGTGTGAAAACAAAAATGGTGTATTTCATTAGTCGAAAACAGCTTTTTCTTGTTTGAGTTCTCAAGGCTTTCATATCGATATCCAAATATGCCTAGAGACCCACACATGCATAAAAAGAGTGCTCATCACAAAACCTGACACGCGTTTCATGAATACCTGTTGAGTTGGGTCGTCATCAAAATTGCACATTAGCGACTGCTACTAGGCTGCCACTTACCAGAATGCTACATATCCATCACTTGCTCATGTGGATAAAAAAAATACATCTCGTCTTTTTCTGTCCGAAATATATTTTCTTTTCAAATATATTTATATATTAGATTCTGTTGCTTAACTGCAACTTCAAGACTTTTTCACTTAAACGATGGTAGTAGGTTTTATTGGACAAGGAAACCGGAGTGCCTAGGGTATAACCACCAACCTTTGGCAAATTATAGACGAGCTTTCAAACGTCTGTCGCAGAAATGTGTACACCATATTGGTGGAAGATTAGTGGTGTTTACAGAACGTTAGGCGTCGTTGACCGCTTGTTGTCACCAAGGCCCCACCAGAAGTGTGGGCAGGAGACTATAAAGGTTCCAGATCGGGTTTGATCCAGCATCTCCACCAAAAGTGTGGGCAGGGGACTATAAAGGTTCCAGATCGGGTTTGATCCAGCACCTCCACCAAAAGCGTGGGCAGGGGACTATAAAGGTTCCAGATCGGGTTTGATCCAGCACCTCCACCAAAAGTGTGGGCAGGGGACTATACAGGTTCCAGATCGGGTTTGATCCCGCACCTCGTTTATCCTTGCGGTTTCATAAGGAACCACCTTTAACGACTCGGCCACGACTTGCTTTCTAGACCGCTTAGGTGCGTTGGAGTTCTCGTGCATTGCTGACATTTTGAGCTCGGACGAAACTTTGTATGTCACACTTCTAACCTCACTAAAATCTTTTATATATATATTACAGGTAGCTACTGTCTGTACCGATTAGTCACTGGCTAGAGGTGACGAAATGCAAGCCCCTAGAATGTGCTATCCAATTGCTGAGGTCAAAGTTCACAGCCAATTAGAACCGCTGTTGAGAGTTAGAATGTCATTTTCTACTGTGATGAAAGAAAAGGACGAAATTTCTTCACTTCACAAGCTGTGCAAGAAAGAATTCTATTAGATTAATAGTGCTCGGGTTTACAGAGGTGCTACTTTAAATCTATATGGATAGTATCAAGTGGGTGTAGATCATACCTCGAAGGAAGACAGGATGCCCGTTTACGAAGAGGGAGTAACGCTTCGGTCAAAATTAACTACCATGGCGACGCATCTGTGCTGCATGTGTTTTCATGACAGTCACATTTAACATAAGTTGCTCCCGCCTTGTAAAACGGACCCCCATAATTCAGACACGTTATACAATCAATATGGAACCTTTCCTGCAAAGGGTGATTCGGATGAAAGCGGTGTAGTCTGTTGATCATACCAGCATTTACGATGGCGGTTTGTGGGCAAACTGATAACGTATTACTTGTGCAGTACAAGAAAACCCAGCTATGGTGTACAAAATTCAAAGGTACAGATAAATTTGCTTTTTGCATGACTTAACAGCATTATTCCCCAAAATTGCTCAACTGAAAAAAATAAACCAAAAAAAAAACAAACAGTGCTTTGTGTGGATAAATTTCGTCTCAGTTAAAATATGCCTTGTGGCAATGGCTTTGTTGCCACCCAGTATAACCGTAAATTGCACACACATCTCTCGTATCACAGGGATAGTCATGTACAGCATCGCCATTAATACTAAAGTATACTAGAGAATAAAACTAGATCACCGGTACGACCATTTGATTCACGACCTAAGATCCCGTGTACGTTGAGCTTAAAAAGTATAGAGTAGGAATGTGTAGCGTAAGAAAGTATGGAGTAAGAAAGTGTGTAGACTAAGAAAGGGTAGACAGACAGTGTGGAATAAGAAAGTAAATAGACTAAGAAAGCCTAGAGTAGGAAAGTGTGTTGACTAAGACAGTGTAGAGTAAGAAATTGTAGAGCAAGAAAGTGAGTAGGGTAAGAAAGTGCCATATTTGAGTGTTATCGTATGCTCTGTTTATTACGCCAAAAATCCCAATTCGTCCTTGGAAAATATACAATATGCCGAAAAAAAAACACATTTTGCTGTCAAGAGAATCGTAAAAGTTTCTTAATCTCCAAACAGTACATGCTAAGGTACAGAGGTATTATGCCCACCTCGTGGAGCCTCACGGGTGTGAAGAATAGGATATCCTTCCCTCTAGGCAAGCTTGGCATAAAAGGCTACGATCAAGAGAGCATTCTCCCGTGGGGACCAGATGAACAGATTACTGCAGGTCCCAAAATTGTTATTCTTGATGAGGGCTATGCTCCCAATGTTTTCTTCCTGATGTTTGATTCTGTATTGTAATTGTCTGACAACGTGTCTTGTTATTTTGTAGTGAAATATATGGAAAATATTATTAATGTTATAGTATAAGAAGAGTGCTTTAATGATATTTTTTAAAAGTTGTTGTCTATGAGCTGGTATTTTTAATGCCATTTTCGAATTTTACCTGGTTTTATAAGTGAACAAGAAAATTGCTTATGGAAAAATGATGTTTAATGCCGTACTCAAGAATATTTCACTTTCACCACGGCGGACAGCATTATGGTGGGAGGAATCCGGGAAGAGCCCGGGGGAAACCCACGACTATCCGCAGGTTGCTGGCCGACCTTCCCATATACCACCGCAGAGGAAGCCAGGATGAGCTGGACTTGAACTCGCAGCGATTACATTGATGAGGGACTACGCGCGCTAACCAGCGAATGTGAATTAAAGAACTTGTGTCACAAGTGTCTGTTTGCCACTGGACCTGATACTGAATGTTTTCATGTCGAAAAACAACTGTTTCTTGGATAAAACATCGCCTCGCCACCATATAGCTGAAACACTGCTGATGTGGCGACAAAACGTAACCAATCATTCATTCATTCAATCAGTCATTCAAAGTTATTACGTATACACAAGCGCATTACGGGAACCAAACAGTCAGCACGTATACCCAGGCTGTATTCCAGTTCATTCAAGGTTACACATCGTCCGTTAATTGGATATTATACTCTTTATCAGACTGATGATGATTATAGCATATTAACATCAATTCGCTCCAGGCTGACATGATGTAGGCATAATTCGTTATGCTGGGGAATTCTAAAGTATTCTGTGCTATATTCGTGCTAGCATTGCATGCAGCCAAGGGCATTCAACCAACAAACGAGAAACCTGAAATGGGTTAATGGCTGTTCGCTACAAGAGCTCAATTAATAGTCACTACGTGGGATGAGAGAAGTGTGCAATGTTCCATAGAGGCTTACAAGAAGCACGATGCACCGCAGGGGTTTAGAAAAAAATGCAGTGTACCATAGAAGCCATCAAGAAACTGTCATGCTGTACAGGACAGGCAGTGACAGTGTGACACACTATAGAGAGGATCGTCTGCACGTGCTGCACAGAAAGTTTGACGTGCAACAAAAGAACGTCTGCACAGAAAGTGTGACTTGTTACAAAAGAACGTCTGTACAGAAAGTGTGAAGTGTCGCAGAAATGCAAATTTAAAGTATTCTTATTACCTGACAGAAGACCTGCCTAAAGCACCTATAACTACAGTATCTGGGATTGTGGTGCAAGACAGATTGGGTCAGGCTCATAAATTAAGTCGATGTCTCTTTTGATGACATTGATAAAAGAAACCAGGCGATTATTCCCTTTCGATATACGAAAACTTTAACATATCCGGCCTTTATCTTAACTATATCCGTACAGATATATGCAAAACCAAGCAAATTAGGTGAATTTTTATTGACAGCTATATAAACTACACAATGATAGAACTCATTTCCAAGAAACACTATGACATCATCTAAAATATTTTACAGATTTTGACAAATTTTTTTGTCGGCGAGCACGGCTTTTCTTGAAAGGAAAACACATTACGCTAACCCTTAGTAAACGCAAACCGTGTGGATGATCGTGTGATTCCCCCGGGTTTTTGCCGGTTTCTTCTCGCCATAATGCAAAGTGCTTTAATATGTGAAATATTCTTGAGTGCGGCTAATAAAATAGTTAAGTAAGTAAATCAATAAATAAGAAAACGTAATTTCATGTACTTACAGTGTGGAGTACAAACTGTCTTCAACTTGTGTTCAGGAGGTCAGTTCACATAAACACACACAGTGATAGGTATCTACACTTGGACAACGCTTGCCTGAATAATTTACTTCATCAGTTATGTTCTGTCAAGCATAAGCCGTGTAACCTTATTGACCTAGTAACCTCAAGCTGAACATCACTGGACCATGCCTTTAACTGTATCATACATCCCTGGCTAAATCAATAACACAGTCATTAAACCTTTTATGCAGTTAAATTTATGGGTGAAAAGCAAAGACAAAAGCAAGAAAAAAGAAGAGATGATTTCGTTTTCACTTTGTACTGAGATAGACTTGTATTTGAAGAAAATTTACACGTAATCGAAGCCTTGTATTTTAGAAGAGTCTATAACTCCATTACAGGAAACACTCAAAACGTATGGATGAAAAATTCTAATCCATTAAAAGACCTGTGCAAAATGTTTCCGATTAATGATGCAAAGTATACTGCATTTTCCACGGTTGGATGGCGTGAAGCAATATATGTTTATCACGCCAAATGATTGATTACGGTTGTAAAAGCAAAGGTATTATTCAATTTGAAAATCGGATGAAAAGTCATCAAAAGGAACAGGTAACATGAAAATGGAGAGGACTGTTACAAGCGCTCCACAAATTAAATGTTTCAATAGTTAAACGCATTGGGAATGTCATAATGCAGACAAGTGCCTTATGTCTCCCAATTTTTCACACCATAATTCACTGGAGCGTGATGCACTATGCCGTCATGCATTGTATCTTCACTTATACCACAGCGAATTACAATTAACCCACGGAAGAAGTAAGTTCTGCACTAGCACAGCTTCATGAATCAATTACAAACGACCTGCAGGTAATACGTAGATTAATTAGCTGCCCTTGTCACGGTTGAGCACCCAGTGAAAGCCTTTCTATATGAAGTGGTTTGTACATGCTCTACCTTGATACTGTCAAAAGTCAAAAGTTTCTGATGATTATATACTGGAGTAATTGACAGCACAGGCTCTTCTATTTCACACAGTCTGATTTTTCAGAAAATCACTCAGCAGAGACATGGAATTCTTAAAAAAGCACTGTGGTCCTTTTTCCTTGACATTTTCCCTGCTCTGAACTGCTTATTAAACTTTCTGTAGGCCTAAACGGGGTGGCCATCCCACATGAAGCCATGGCTGTTGATGGCCAGTTTACTGTAGTTTTTCAGGATTGAGTCATGCAGGTCACGTATTCAACTATATGAGTGGCTTAGAAAAAAGCAATTGGCCAGTGATACAATGTGCTTGGGTATGATGCAGGAAAGAACTACCGAGTAGAACTACGGATGACCGTCGCCTATTCGCTGACCGGGTGAACTATTCGCTTATTTAGTAGGTCGCCTCGAGGTCGGGAGATATGGGTTGCGTAGAGGATATAGTTTTATAGGTAAATCTTGTTAAGCGAAGTCGCTGAGGACATGTGTGTAGCTCAGGAATTGTTCGCTCCCAGCGGTGTAGATTTAGATACCGTTACACAATTGGCAATGTTTGTTTTAAACAGCTTGACTGTTTTTCAAAAGTTCTCAAGATTTCGGATAAAATTCCTTCCATGATCAGTCAGGTAAGTGGCAAGCTGCAAAGTGGTAAGTGCTATAAGGGAATGTATACGCAGTTTATACACGTGAAGATTTAAGTACAACCGTGCATGGATACAGAAAAGACTACAGACATTTACAAAACATGTAACCATAGACATGTACACACAGAAGACAGCAAGAAAACATGCAAGGCACGACACAACTATTTGAAGTATTGAACAGAACGGATGTGTCGAAGAAATCACGTAATTGAGAGCGCTTCTGTGCTTGGCAATAACTCATGATTCTTTCATTCTGAGTTTGAAATCAGTGGAACTCTGAGCAAGAATTTCAAATGTAAGATTGAAAAGTCTGAGGCCTGTTTTGAAACAATGGAATGGTCACCGACAGCAGAGAATGGGGGGGGGGGGGCTCCGTGGCTCAGTCGTTAAACAAGGGAGAGCAACGCAATGACCCAGAAGCCTTCCACCAATGCGGTCGCTGTGAGTTCAAGTCCAGCTCATGCTGGCTTCCTCTCCGGGCGTACGTGGGAAGTTCCGCCAGCAACCTGAGGATGGTCTTGGGTTTCTCCCGGGCTCTGCCCGGTTTCCTCCCAAAAAATGCTGGCCTCCGTCATATAAGTGAAATATTCTCGGTACGTCGTAAAACACCAATCAAATAAATGAATAAATAAATAACATTATGTTCAAGCACCAACTCCGCTAGGTAACACGCAGTATTTGATGGATAATGGCCTACATCTAGTTTGAATGGGTAAGAGGCAAAACCACGATCATGATGACTGCCTGTGGAAATGAAAGTAAACCATAGTTCAGTTGGATTGCAGATAAATACACAGTACTTTTGACTTTAAGCTTTATTTCTACAGTCAGTGTTGTTTATTGCAAAGCTCATTTTATATGGTTCTTACATGAAACGGTTATAGTCCTCGAGGCACGGTGTGACAACAATCAAGTAAATAAACAAATAAATAAAACTTTGATTTGCCTGACAAAGACGAATGTTCACTGACATCAGTCCATAAAATCAAATAAACTTTTTCATGCTATTATAGAAGACTGCAAGACACAGTAAAATCAGAAGAGGGACGACCTATTAATAGTCGGCACACCCAATCACACGTTATCGGTGAAATCCAACCATGTAAATAATCAACTTTTCATGACACTGAATTCAAAATGTAGTCACCGATTTTACCAGATTTTCTATATACGATAGATCTGGATAGCTGTCATAAAAAGTTTATGATTGTGAAATTTGTTCGTAACGTGAGTTTAAGCTCTTGCTAGCGCGTTTACACGGAACAGTGAAGACCGAGTTGAGCGCGTTACTTCATTTTTACTAACCGCAGAAAGTAATTGAAACAGGGGATTAAAATCGTGTGGAACAAACAAAAAGTGTTTGCATTACGAAAGTCAAGAATGCAAGTGGTTTTGTAAATGCTGTTGTTCAAACAATGCGTATGGAATACGGTCGATAAAAATTAGGATCTTGCAATAAGACTTTCAAGATTTTGAGGTATGACTGAGGAAATTTTGTAGTAAAAATGTCATTTAAAGCGCATGCGCAAACAAGGTGTTTAGTACACTTGAAAAAGAGAAGTGAAAGGGAACTCTAAAACGAAGAAGATGGTTTCAATTGAAATAAAAAAAGTTATGCCAAAACATTTTTAAAACTCATTTTGAGGCACATTTTATATGCTTTAATATCCCCTCTATTTTATGCTTATTGGAAAATGACGCCATATGTAGAAAATATCAATATCCTTGGAAAATGAAAATAGTGATTGGTTATATTTTGGAGATGTGTTTAAGTATTGCCTAGTAACAACTATGACATATAATGGATGAAACAAATCAGTTACTTCTTATTAGAATTAAACAGAGGAAAATAGTATCCAATGAACAAGTGCCCCTAAACAGTGTGTCTATGGTGATAGGTCGCTAGTACCTGCATCCCGACTGATTTATTTTGAGAAATTTGTGGTCAACACCTGATGATATTTGGATATGTTGTAGGCCAGGCATTTATGTATTTGAAAAGATGTGTTCATTTGGGTCAACAACCATAGTCTCTGATGAGACGGTGCCTCTATTGGTTGGGGAAAAATTATCACGAAGTTAATTACAAAATTATATATAGACAATGGACAATCAAAATTGAAAGTCAATACTGCGAAATATATATCTTGATTCACTTGTGCCAAGTTTTGTTGAAATTGGACAAAAACTGTGAAAGTATTTTTGATGTAGTGTACACTTACTATAAAGCAATGAATATTAAGGAATATACATGCTGCGCTTTAGCTTGCATTTAGTGATATTGTGCAATGGTTTATGTCAATAGGAAGTCAGCGAGCCTGGCAGGCACACGTGATATGAGCGCTGGCTGACTGTGACTATCCGCCTTTGATGCATTTTCTGTTCAAGTAGATTTATTTATTTGTTTGTTTTATTCATTTGTTGAATTCCCAGCAAACGCATTGGTGTGAGGCTTCTGGATCATTGTACTGCACTGACATTGACAATCAGCACCTGATTACACGAGCACATTGTTTTTTCTTACTATTTATGTACTAAATTTGTCAGCTTTAACCCCCAAAATACATATCCCCAAAATGTCACCAAACACAACTTGAACTTTTCACTACAACACAATTATAATAAAATCAGCGTAGCATGACCACCAATTTTAGGGCTGTTGATCTTGGAAGTGACGTAAAAACATTTTGTCACCTTGGTCCCCTCCCGGAGGTGAAGGAGTAATAACCCTGGAAAAAGTTTTCAGTTCGATCGAAACCGAACAAACTTCTGACATAACTTAATTAGGCGTAAAATGACAGTACAGAAATTTACAGCATACCAACAACCTAGACTTTCTGTGTGGCAATATTATCCAATCAGTGCTCGAACAATCTTGGTCGAATTGCGCATGTGTAATCACCTTTCTCCAACAACGCCTTTCTCCAACAGTCTGTTGGGTGGAATGAAAATCACGCAAGATCAATTTTCAACACAACATGCATACTCTAATTACAGGATAAAACCTATGCCAGTTATACTGGTTATATAGGCTTTTGTGTTTGTGATCTGTTGTGTGAATCTGTGAATCTAAAACAGGGATACCATTCCGGTGAATCACCAGTATTTACGTTGCTACAATTTTAAACTCATACACTCCTAACGCACAACACAATGTGCTCTGAGCGTATGCGAAAGAATAGAAGAAGTTACTGCAGCGCAATATTTCTTAAAATCATATTACACTTTCTGAGTGATACTGGAAGCGCTTGTGGTACTGCATAATAATATTTTGTTATACATTGTAAATTTCGATGCTTAAATTATAAACACTTTCATACATCTGATATAAAGCTCTTGGAGATTAAGACATTAAAGTATAGGCCTATATACATGTTTTTAGACACACATGTTTAATACTTAAATATATGACTGTGTATATATATTAGACACGCTTGTTTGAAATTTAATCACTCATTAAACGTGTTAAGCGTTGGTCATTTTACAGCGTAGACAACGTATAACCTCGTAACGCCAACAGAAGGACTTGGTTCAGCGGAATGTTAGACCCGTCAAGTTTGCCGTACATAACTGCATAATATTTTGTATCAATAACATAAATCACTATGTCGGTTTCTTAGATTCAATCTTTGGAGTGCATTCTGGCAAGAAGGCAGAAGAATTTACATAGTCGGATCGTGCCACTGTAGATGTAAAATGTCATATGGTGACACCTTCTAGTGGACAAGATACATAAAAAGAAACTACAGAAAGGGAAATAATGGTTTTAACGGAAATGAAGGAAAGCTATGATAATGAAATTATCTTTCAAAAAGTTTTAGGCATACTTTACATCCCTTTTTCACATCTCCTCTATTTTACGCATATTTTTTCGTTAACAATAGGGAATAGTCATCGATGCTTACTGAAAAGGCGGGGAGATCTTAGCGTCCCCTGCTCTCACTTCCGCCAAGAAGTTGTTTTGGCAAATGTGTATGTGAATGACAGTTCTCATCTTGTTACAAGGTGTTGGGGTGGAGCACTAATTATCATGACAGCCAGGGAGGTATGTACGCAAATGTTCATCGTCACCTCTGTTTGTCACCTATGAAAATGGACACATGAGTCGCGACACATCAGCATCTGCGCATATACGTATCACCAAAAATTAAAACTGTATATTGAAAATAACTGGAGTCGTCGACCTGACAAGAAATCATATTCATTAATAAAGTACTATATGCGTGACAAGGGCAATCCTGTTACCATGGCAACAGTGAAAATCAACAAGGTCCAGTCGCAACACATCTTCACCAAGAATTGAAGTTGAACGTGGAAAACAATTGGAGGTGGAGCCTCAGCACATCTTCACCATCAAGTCATATCCATTAATACAGCATACATTGTGAATCACATTGATCTACTTACCATGGCTTTCGCAGGAAACGAACAAATTTGGGTTGCGACTCATTGTTACCTCTAGTTGCTCCAAACAATTGGAGTTGTCGCATCTATTTATAAAGTTTATGTAAGGACAAGGGCAATCTGGTTACCATGGCAACGGTGAAATTTGACACATGTGAGTCATGACACATTCTCTTATCTGTAGCTAAATATCAAACAAGAATTAAAAGTAAATATGATCCTAACACGAAGTCCATACCTAACTATATAGTACATATAAGAGAAATAGCAATCCGGTTACCATTGCCACCGTGGAAATGGACAAATGTGAATCGCAACACCTTGTCATCATTATAGCTATGTATTCGCCAAAACTGAAAAGTGTACTTGGAAAGAAATTGCAGTCGTGGCCCGAACACCAAGTCAAATCCATCAATACAGTGTATAGAGAAAGTGGTGAGCTGAGTGCCTTTGCGACCACAGAAACCGACAAAATGAGTTGCGACACATGAGCACATCTGTAGTAATGCATCCACCAAAAACTAAAAACTGCACATGGAACACACTTGGATTTGTAAAGCAGACATGAAATCATATGTATTTATACAGTATATGTAGTGATAATGGCAATCTAGTTATCCTGACGACCGTGAAATTGGCCAAATGTGAGTCGAGACACATCGCCTCATCTATATCTAGTTACCATGGCAACCACAGAAATGGACAAATGTGAGTCGCGACATCATCCCATCTGTATCTATGTACACACCAAAAATGGAAAATACACGCGGAAAACTATTGAGATATAGCTCGGAGTATATACAGGTAAAGTGGCGATCTGGTTACCTAGGCAATCGCGGAAATGGACAAATTAAGTCCCGACACATCATCATATCTGTAAGAATTCGAGATATAGCCCAGACACAAGTGCAGACAGACAGACGAACAGACGGACTAAACCGCTATACCATTATACGATCGTCATTACTGGCGGGCGTATAAAAGCCAGTTGTTTCGCATATTCTCTGATCTACGCGTACAGAAATCCTGACATCAGTCATATAGTTCATAAAATTAGTTTAAAACTATGACCGTCAGTCAGGAAATGAAGTACCTGACGTCAGCTGTGGACATTGACGGAAAATGTGAAGAAAACAAAGAGGTGAAACAGACCAGAAAAATATTGTAAAAAATCTTTTGGTGGAGAGGTGGGGGGAAGGGGCAATTTTTTCCCTACCTTCCTTAAAAAGAGGATTTCCGATTTACTTTACATGAGTGTTATAATCATATCAGGTAAAAGGTCATCAGGGTGATATTCTAGTTTAAAGCATTTTAACCGCATTTTATAAACATTTTAGTGAAGGTATTTGGAATAAACTTACAATTAAGTTGTGCTTGGTTGTAACACTGCTGTCAGTCGACATGGTGTCAGAATAGACCCTAAACACTTGCTACAACCGTCAGTTTTTATCCTTCGAACGCTGTTGTTCTTATGATCACTTCGTCCAGTTCCTATTTTGTCAAGTATATGATCCCGTGATGAGCCTCACAGATATTAGGCTGAGGGTTGTCTCATAGTTACCTAACCGTGAATTTATCACGTGCACACAGCCTGATTGGCAGTCCTCACGGCGCATGTCCGATTTACATCACAAACATCACTAACAAATTTTGTGGAGAGTTCAAAAACAACGCGAAGGTTGCTGGGCTCACGGTGATTGAGACAGGAAGTTGCGTTAGAAAGATAAACGCTCAAACAATTCTATTCATGAATGCGAATTGTAAGTCGGTGGAGCTATGCCTAAGCATGTCCTCGTGTGTCGTACGCGAACCTAAAGTCATATTTGCTTAGAGGTAGCAGCGAGGTGAAGCGAGCGTAGAGAAGAGTGCCTTCGCTGAGAGGAGTGTGAGCCAGAGCAGGTAAGTGGCGATATGCCGGATATTTGACCCTGAAAAGTGTCTATCATGAAAATAAACCCAAGCATTGCCTCCGGGTGATTCATCTGTTACATTACACCACCATTTAGCACTTAGGCAACGTATATTAAGTATAAAAGAAAAACATTTTTCATTTAAGGTCAGGAGTTCGAGATTTGTACACGCAGGATAAACATTAAGCTTCAAACAAGCGTGTTTAATAAATATACACATATATTTAAGTATTAAACATAAGTGTCTCAGACGTGTATTTAGGCATATACTATAACGCTATAATCTCCAAGTGTTTAATACCTGATGGATAAAAGTGTTTATTAGTTAAACATTGAAATTTACAGTATAGAACACATTTTCCCAATGAGATTGATACAATTAAGCGATTGCTGCCACTGCTTCAGTGCTGCGTTAAGTGGCAATCAATCAGTTAATAGATCAATACTGCTAATAAAGTATATCAAACCTTGAGGGATCGATTTTGGGGAGGGTGATCCTCAGTCGAAGGGGGTTTAGCGCGCTACCGCAGCGTAATGACCCAGGCGCCTCTCGCCAATGCGATGGCTGTGTGTTCAAATTCAGCTCATACTGGCTTCCCCTCCGATCGACTAGTCTCAGTTCTGCCAGCATGGTTGTGGGTTTCCGCAACCTCTGCCCAGTTTCCTCCAACTATAATGCTGTCCGCTGTCGAATAACTGGAATATTCTTGAGTGCGGCGTAAACCACAATTGAAATAAATCTAACTTTGGCCGCTAAATCTCTGCCTGAAGCAGAGAATTTCTGCATTCCACGTGTACAACTGTTTATGAGGCCTTCGTGACAATAAGCCCTTCTCAGTACTCGTCACGCTGTTTGCAGTTTTACGCCCTTTGAAACCCGCTTAGGTTCCACTAATATTCCGTTGGGGTCTATTCGCCACTTGTGCAAACAATTATCAGTACTGATCAAAGGTTGGTGGTTTAACCCGGAAACACAAATTCAAGCCGCTATTAACTTAAATGATTACATTGTTTACCGAATAATAGATGCCAGTCTACGACACTCCACCCAGTCCCACAAGACAGACATCAAACAGGAAATCCCATCCAGTCACAAAAGAGATATCAAACATGACATCCCACACAGGTACACAAGGCAGACATGAAACATGACACGCTACCCAATCACACACAGAGATATCAGGCATGACCCTCCACTTAGTCACATAAGATAGACACCCAACACTGGCATCCGACATGACCCTATATACCCTCCCCCCCCCCAGCCACCCACCCACCCACCCAGTCACATCACGCTGACACCATACATGAGATCCCATTCAGTCACGCAAGACAGGCATCAGACATGACATCCTAGCCAGTCACGCAACACCACATCAATATAACACCCTACCCAGTCACACACTCGGACATTAGACATGATATTCCACCCACCCACACAAACATCAGACATTACATCGCACCCAGTCACACATGACAGACATCAAACATAACCCCCATCCAGTTAGGCAAAGTGACATTAGACGTGATATTCCACCTATACATCGCCCACAGTGTTAGACAACATTGGCATCACCCTACCCCCCCCCCCGCCCACAATAGTACTACAAGACGCACATTAGACATGGCATCTCACTCAGTCACACAACACTGATTCCAGGCAGGACACTCAGTCACGCAAGACAGATATCAGACATGACACGTCACCCAGTCACGCAACACTGACGCTGGACATTATATCCCAATCAGTCTCATACCTCATACGCTTGGTCGGTCAGCAATTTTCTCTACATATTTCCATCAAGTTGTCATTCACAGTCCTTTATCAGGCTACGACCGCACACTTCCTGTAGTCATTAGCTTTCTGGTTGTATATTTATTACGGTTCAGGGGTCACTAATTACCTGTAGATTGTTTATTTCTCCAATTTTAATCCAACTGAACCCAATAAATGTGTGAAGATACAGCTTTCAAGCGTAAGATGTTGGTTGCGGCCGTGAGTACGGCATAAAACACCATTGAAACAAATACATAAATAAATCAAACATAGTATTTAGTGCAGCCCATTAGAAGATACAGCAACTGTTCTGTATGATGACTGAAAAGAGCCAAAGTATGCCCCCAGTAAAAGAGAGACGAAGGGGCGATGCTGCCATGCATCTTCGCATCGCAGTTTCAGATTATCACCTCTTTGCATCACAACTTCTCCCCATCACACTGCAACTTGGCCCTTTCCCTTTGCAATTTCGCTCCTTCGCATCGCAACTTCGCGGCTTCGAGTCATCACCCTTGGTATTACTGGAGGTATACTTCGGCGGTTACCAGACACCTTAGGTCCTGACGTGTTTGTTGCGCCTATCCCTAGGCTGAAGAATAGAGGCTTGCTTGTATCCTAAACGACTGCTGTGATGTCACGCTATAGTTTGAACGGAGTATTATTCACCACGAAGCCACACTTGGTGATTCGTGCGGTGCAATATGACGATTTGTACTGCCTTTGAAGGAGGTCTGTGTTTCTTTTACGTTATTCGTGAACGGCCGGACACAATTTCGAGCCCACAAACATGGGATTCTAAGACACCGCACCCATCCCAATGATGACTACAATGTTAACCTATAATAGGAAAATATATTGATTTGATTGACGTTTTACGCCGTCCTCAAGAATATTTCGCAAACGGCTGCTAGCATTATGGTTGAGAAGAAACCGGGCAGAGTAGGAGAATATAATTATCGTACGGGCCAAATTTCCATTAAACATGGCGACAAAAGCCAAGAATTCAAATCCAGAATTGTGTAATTTTAACCCCTATGAAATAAAATAATTTTTAAAATCTTATGATTAATGTAGTTAAGGCTTAGTTGGTAATATGCTCATTGACGGAAAGATTCAATTCTGTAAGATGACTTTTCTATGGAAGAAAAGGCTGACGTGGGCTAAAATCTAATACAGTTTTTCATACCCATTCGGTTATGGTGTATAAGTGCAAATCCAGTTGCACATGGGTGCAGTTTTATCTAGAGATTTCCAATATTAGGACAAAAGCTCGTTATCAAGTTATCAAAATTCTCTGGACCGGATAACTAACACATATAGCGTGAAGTGTTGATCTATCAGCGAAGGATTTTCCAGCTAACATAATCATTTGCACAGAGCACTACTTCTATGGATGGTGATCTATCAGCGAAGGCTTTTCCAGATAACATAATCATTTGCACAGAGCACTACTTCTATGGATGGTGATCTATCAGCGAAGGCTTTTCCAGATAACATAATCATTTGCACAGAGCACTACTTCTATGGATGGTGATCTATCAGCGAAGGCTTTTCCAGCCAACATAATCATTTGCACAAAGCACTACTTCTATGGATTTCAATAATTATTTCACGATCACCAGGGCACCAAATTTATGTAATTTGCATGAAGAACAAGCAACAATTTACAATTGCTTAGAAATGGAGTTCACATGTGTTTGAATAACAGTGCGCACATAGACTGGATTCGTGAAAAAAATATTATACAGCCTGTATGTGACCATCGTTAAAGTCAAACACAATGCTCGTAACTGTTGAATCTAAAGCCATGAGCGTTTCAGCTTAAACATAAAACTGCGCAGCAAGAAAAGTCTTTCCGACCTAACCAAAAAAGGTAGCTCCTTATCACACGCCTTGAGACGGTTATGGCGTGAGGCAAGGCAAGATAGGCCAGAACAAGATTTATCTGCTATCACGCGAGATAATGGTTTATTATTTTTTTATTACTTTTGGAGCTTTTTGAACGGATAAAAAAGTTTTTTCACCTGCCTTTTACGGCTCCGCAGAAACCTGCCAACCTCATGCGCGAGACACGACATGCTTTACTATTTCACAAATACACCGGTGAGGACATCTAAACTCTCCATTTTTCTGTTCAGTTCTGAATATTTGTTTTCAAGAGTCCTTATTTCTTTATGTGCCTTTGTGTGAAGAAGCAAATCTGGCATAAAATACATGTTTTAGGGTCAGAAAATTTCGACTTGAACTTTATAGTTCGATTTGTTACTGTTTCAATAGCCTATTTGAATACTATCAACAACTGACCAAATGGTATCCTGGTTGGCATGTTCTCTAAACCATAAATCTTAATTCTATTCCTGTTTCATTTGTTTTAAATCTTTGCACATGTTTCATTCCCTCAAGTACGAAATGCTACATTTGAATATACATGCAGAAAGGAAGCAGACTAAAGCAATTTGAAATAGTTTGAATTGTTCCAATAAAATATACGTACACACAAAATGACCCTACTTAAACCAGGAAGCGCAAACTGTGTCAGCGTGGTACACGTGTATCTAACTCAGACCTGATGTCTTCCTTGTCAACATTACCCTTTACTATTTCTGTGTAGTTTGTTCCCGTTCATTGAGTTAGAAATATTACATACATTCTTCTAGCACGAAATCTAATATTCGCGTTTAACTTCAAAGGGTTTGTTTCCATATAAATTTATTCATGCTTCGATGCGCCTGAATGTATTCCATCAATGAGACACTGAAATTTACAAAGGGGGGAAATGAATCTGATTAATATGACAGCCAAAACGGATATATAATAAGGCAAATATTGTGCATATTTTCCAACAATACTTCAATCAGGTCTTCTTTCATACCGTCTGGAGATGTGTTACAATTACACAAGCCTTTAACCACATATATACACTATATGTTAGTAGCTTGTACCGACATGTACGCAGATCGCTGTACACTTCAGTCTCGTGTAATTCAAATAAAAGACAAAAAGATAATGAAGTCTGGTTTCATGGAAGAACACGGCAAAAACATTATTAAAACTGGTTGAACATCTCAGTCCTGTTTTGGTCCTTTATATACTCAGCGCTTACTTCAGTCTTTGCCCTTAACATTGAGATTTTCTCTGTTGACTGGATCGCTGAAGACGTTTATAACCTTGGTGCCCGCCACAACAATGACATATCTTATCAAAGTCTATGGCTGCCTTTATATCACGCCTGTACAGTCATGTCGTCTTCCGCGTAGGGTGGGGGTAATGGAGATTTGTCATGGAGATTTGACTTGTTTTCAAAGTTTTCCCAGAGTCTTGAGAGAATCCGACGGACGACGGCCTCGGAGGAGTTCTGATCGATCAGCCGAATCAGGTACATTGTGTCTGTCCCTAGATAGCGCTCCGTGAACTCCGAGAACAGTTCTGCTTCATACTTCGTGTGGAGTTTAGTCGTCAATTTCACGTGTCCCCTGACGTACGTGGAGATTCGCGGCTCAAAGAGACGAGTGACGAGGCAGCAGATGAGGTCACAGCTGCTAGCGGACGACACGACCAGAGCCAAGAAACCGACAAGAAGACTGATTCTCGCGAACATGTCATTGGCCGGTAGATGGCACTGCACCGTGTAACGTTGGATGTTATGTAACTGTCGTATCTCAAATTCGCAGAAAATTTCTTTGGGAAAATAAGTTTCGTTTTTAACGGGGGCTAGGTTGTGAGTCATGTCGAAGTTCTGGGAAAAGGTTTGCCACAGGAGGGCAAGCGGAATTAGCGATCCGAAGAAGTACATTAATTTACTGGCGACTTCCTTCATTCGGACATAGAATGCAATCGAAGGCAAAACAAAAGATATGCATCGCTTGAACTTTGATTGGTTTGCATTTTCGACAGATCGGCTTTGAAGGTTGATTGTCAGCTGTTGGATGGCGGCATCTCTCGTTTCTTTGTCTCCCCTATGACTTTGCTCGGAGAGTTTCAGAATGCTGTCCACATTCGGCTTCAAAAGACTCGAGCCAATCCTTACAGTAATTTCGGGGATGACGTACAGAGTGGCAAGAAAGAGCAAAGCGAATGGTGTCCATTTGAAATGGTTGACGAAGGCCTGCGTGGGTACTGGCTCCGGTAATGGGTCTCCCGGAATATAATAGCTGTCAACTAAAAAACAGAGAGAATTTACGTAAAACACCATTGCCCCGGTGAAGTGTACTGGGCACCAACAGAGAGCAGGGCTACCAAAATACTGGAGGTATCCCGTCATCACAGTCAGGATGGCTAGGAAAATGGCGAACATGATGTTAACTCGTCTGCTAGGCATCGTGATTCCACGGTTCTCTGCAGTCATCAAATTGTGTCACACTCCTCTGGGTCTGCAAAATATAAAAAAGTAAAACCGAAGCTTTTTTTAACTAGAACGTAGCCGATATAATAACCCAAAATTGACACAGGAGTTCAACAATCAATGTCTCAGTCTTTGTTACGTTTAGTCTTTGTTAGACTTGATTTCACAAGACGATGACTTACCGTAATTTTCTGTAAAGATCCACCACACCCAACCCACCTCCCCTCAGCAGATTTTAGAGGCAAATAAAGGTAATAAAACATTACTTTTGCTGCTGAAACATACATGAACGGCCAACACCTTTTTCTGAATTAGCCTAAAGCTATAAATAAACTTTTAATCTGCATTTTATATGAGGTCAAGGGTCCAGAGTAATATGCAAATTAGTGTTCGAGTGGCGTCAATGGAAACAGCCGTGTTCTCTGGTTATATAAATAACCGACTGATTAAAACTGATAATATGGCGGCGCTTTTGACATTCTCGGTTTGCGCGATTTTCCTTACTTGGAATAGTAAATGTTTCTGTCCTTTGTTTAGTGTGAACTGTCCATGTTTAGTGTGGGAAGTCTCATGCAAAACATTATACATAATTTGCAAAAATTCGACTTCCTCTAATTTGCCCTAAAGATTTGTCCAAAAAATACATTTCTTAGAGAAATAAAGAGGATAAAATATTGCTTTTAGAGCCGAAGTGTTAAATTTTAGTATGATGTCATCTTACCTTGAAAGAAAAGCTGAAAACATTTTTCTAAGATATATGGAACTTTCACAATAGGGCAAAGTTAGGAACTTATAGGTCCACTACGGTATTCATAAATTATGGCTCGACGGTAACTATTGGTCACAGGCTAAAAATCACGATCGTCTCCCAATCCCGAGCATTAGAACGTGAACAGTACCATTATTTAATTTTCATCGTTTCATAATGAGATGCATGGCTTCTCAATGGTTACATGCATAGTGGTGATAAGGTCTGCCAGCAAACTGCGGATGGTTGTGGATTTCCCCCAACCCCGGGGTGCTCGGTTTCCTTTCACTATAATACTGGCTGCATTAGTATAAGTGAAATATTTTTGAGCACGGCGTAAAACACCAATCAAATAAATAAATAAACAAAAAAGTGACATCATTGAAAACATACAACATCACTTTGGTCTATAAAGCCCATCTTACAATCCAAGTATTTCATTGTATTTGACTCAAGTGAAAACAAGTTTCTGAGAAATAAATAAAGCACATTTCCGATGAAGGGCGATGCAACGGTTACGGGGATTAAGTTGGACAACATTATGCTGAATTCTTAAAAATTAATACATTACGTCGAGAATATTTTTGCTGGCATATAGATAGTTGGATTCAAACTATCACACAGCCCACGGGAACACACGGATCCAGTGATACTTGCACGCACTTATACGGGAGCCAACATGGGCAGTAAGTATCAACTGATCGACTGACTGATTGATTGACTGCTTAGCGCCACGTGTTCTCCAAAACCTTTCACTATTACTATGGCGGGCACTTTTTATCATTTACCGGAGTGACCTAAGTAAACCTCAAGTGACGTTATACTGGTGAATTTTCCCAACGTTCCTTAGAATGTATGTATGTAAGTTTGGCTTTTACATCGGACTTAACAATTTTTTGGTCATATATGACTACGAGGAATCCTTAGCATTTATACATACTGTGTCTTCTTGCGGCAGGGCCAGCCCATGCCGCCAATATGCTGTCGTCACTGAAGCATCATGCCGAAGACACCAGGCATGACACCCCACCAAGTTACATTATAGTGACACCGAACCGACAAGTCCTGTTTCCTTGCTCTAACCTCTCAGTTCTGAGCGTCAAGCGAAGCAGTATCAAGAACCATTCTTTAAGTCTTTGGTATGGCCTGACCCGGTATTGATACCGGATCTAACGACCTCTACGCGTACGCTCTAAATAACTATCAGGCCACTGAGGCGGTCACGCTCCTTATAGAGCAACACATGCGCTATAAGTACATATATTATGTATCCATTCACACAGGAAATGTGGTTTGAGTGGGGACGGGCTCAGTAGGCAGCAAGTGGAAGATGCAGCGGAGCGCCAGATCAGATGACATGAGCTGCACAACATCCACCATAGACCTACATGTGCTGCACAGATGTTGAGAAAGCCTGTCTCTGGTCTTGAAGTGAGTGGAAGGGACTGATGATACACAGCACAGAGAGCGAAGCCAGAGTAGGGACAATGTTGGGTGGGCGGGTGGATGACGTAACCGGTGAACTCCGTCCTCTTCTCAATCTACCTCTAAGGGTTTGATCCAGACGCGATTAATTCATGTCAATCCTTAAACAGTTGCCAAACATTCGTCCCCTAGCACCATGGCTTAAGCAGAATTAGATCAGAGAAAATGCAGTGACGTTAATGGGAGACTCTGAGGGGGCTACACAAAAGGGCTCAAATCGCAGAGAAACATATCGTTTTCTGCTGTGACGCTACAGTGTTTGTGTTCTACCCAAGTGTCTTCTGAGCACACATGCACCTAGAAGTGGGACGTAATCCAAGAAAGACAAAAGGAGCACACGGCTTTGGGCCCTTTTCTTAGAGGCGGGAAGGACTTTTACGAGTTTCCCATTGCAATTTATTAGGAGTCACTCAAAATGCTGCGTTGTCATCATGTTTACTAAACGATCACATGAAAACAATGCCAAGGTATCAAGTATACTTTGCACAGTCTCGAATCTGTCGCGGGATACAAACTGATGTTAAACTCTGAGTTAAAGGATTCATGCCATAAAAACAGGTCTGTGAGTCATCTATACGTCATTAGGTTAGTACATAAACCTCAAGTTTATGGAATGACTAACTGCATGGAAGAAAGTGTACGCAAGAGATAAAAGTACGCAAACCTACACTATACCAGATAAGGGAAACAAAGGTACAATTTTCATAGGAACAAGTATACATGCGCTAACTTACTGTTTCGTTCCAAACTCCTGGGCTTAAACGCTCAGCCTCAACTTTCAGCCACCTCTTCGATGCTACACTGTACCCGACTTTATCGTTTAGCTCGTGAGATCTAACGAGGCGTTGGTAGCCCCGACCGCCTAGAAACGGTAACACTTTAAGCCGGATGCAATCCAGGCCCTCGGGCCCTGGAAGCTGGGCGATGCCACTGTGACCTAGTCCCCAGACGGGGACAATGACCAATGAAATTGGGCGGAGAGACTGGCTTTCCGGTTGCTGGCTTCTTCCATAGGTCAAAGGTCAGTTGGTCTACTCATGTAAACACTTATATACACACACATCCTGCCCCAGGGATCTGCCAGTCACACTGATGCCTGGTCTCTAAAGAAGAGTAGTTGGCACATTTCTTCCTATTTTTTTTGTTTTGTTTTGGGTTTTTTTTTTTTTTGTTTGTTTGTTTTTTGGTTTGTTTTTTGCCAGATCTGAGAAAATGCTAGCGCGAAGCGAAAAGAACTTAAAGAAAGCGTAGTTACAAAACAATCACGAAAGCTGCAGGTTTTATTATTTTCCCCTGGACGATGTTGTTGAAACGAAAAACATACTGTGAAAAATACAGAAGGAGACGTAATTTAAAATGACGAAAGACGATGATGGGGCGAGGAAAAAAAGCAAGAACACGAACAAGAAAAAACAAAGAACGCTTGAAATAAATATGCGAAAGCGGAAATATTGGAACTTTTGCTTATATCAACCAAATTATGAAAGCTCTTACTGATAAATTGTGAAATAAATGTAATGCTTTCCTCTTATCTAGAACAGGTCTCAGCGCCATCTACAAGTCTCGGGACTGGTTTAATAGTCATGTAATAGCTTAGATGAACAGGCGACTGCATACTACTTTAACGTTCTACCATTTTGACTGCTTTTTGGGTTAAACATGTTACCTCCATGGTATGCCTGAAATATTGCTAAGGTGGCGTTAAGTCATAATCATTCATTCATATATAAAATTTTGGTTTGTAATGCAACATATTGTAGGTAAACCATATACACCTACGTACAAAGTGTACAACCTAACAAATATCGCTCGCCTAAGTGCTCATTATTACCGACTTCTCATTTAATTTTCCCCCATTTATTTTGCCTTAGTGATTTCTCGTATACCCTCATTTTCCTCTATTTATTTCTCCTTAGTGGTTTCTCATCTATGCTGACTTTCTGCCTATTTATTTGCCTTGGTGTTTTCTCGCCTGTGCTGATTTTTGCCTATTTATTCCGCTTTAGTGGCTTCTCGTCTAAGCTGACTTTCTGCCTGTTTATTTTGCCTTGGTGGTTTCTCCTCTATGCTCATTTTCTCCTGTTTACCTGGCCTCGGTGGTTTCTTGTCTATGCTGATTTTAGCCTATTTATTTCACCTTGTTTGTTTATCGTCTGTGATGATTTTCTTCTGTTTATTTCGCCTTGTTGGCTTCTCGTTTATGCTCATTTTTGTCTACTTATTTCGTCTTGGTGGTTTCTCATCTCTGCTCATTTTTGCCTCAACGGTTTCACCTCCTGGTATGACACAGTTTTTAGTAGTAGATCTGTGGTGAAGACAAATTGGCATGGCAGGACATTGCAGTTTTCATGATTTTAATTCCTATCATTTGATTTCCGTTTTTATCCTTATGAAACACTTTTCTTCATTTGTTACTTTCGCCCTCGCCCCGTCCTTTTCTACTTTTTATTCTGTCATTCTCATGTCATTTGATAAGCAAAACGACATAAATAGTACATGTCATAATTGAGCCACAATACTTGTCAACAAATTACAGCTGCAAACATGGCTTCATTCCGGTATGGGTTTAAGATAGAGTGCTTTCGGAGAAACCGGACTAAACATTATTACACGTCACAAACTATAAACTTCTAGTGAAATCTGTATATAACTATAATTTCCAATGTCTCTCCTGCATGCAGAGGCTCTATGTATTGCAGGGGAAGTTGTAACAAACGTTGATATATTTACTTTTTTTATTCATCTGATTGGTGTTTATCGCCATACTGGAGAATGTTTCAGTTATACGACGACAGCCAGCATTATGGGGGCAGGAAATTTGGCAGAGCCCGGGGTAACAAATGTTGATATAAATATAGTAAGTATATATTACGCTGATGGATACGAACGTGTTCAGAATCGTGGCTAAAACTGTGATACAAAAAGTACAGAAGCCTATTCTGGTTGATAACAGGGATTCCCATGCTGGTTTGGACGTGTTTCCCCTGTTTGTTTTCGTATCAGTGTAAGTAGCAGGTGTTGCTACAAATCAATCAAACAAGATTGATTTATGGGTAGATCTTTTGCCTCGCTATCAACTGATGGAGGTTTACACAATGCCTCCTACCTCTGCCTACACCGTCCTCATAATTACACTGGCACATGGGAATAGCTCGCTAGCGCAGCGTAATGACCTAGGAGCCTCTCGCAAATACGGCCAGTGTGAGTTCTAGCCCAGGTCTAACTGGCTACCTCTCCGGCTGTAAGTGGAAAGGCCCGCCGCCAGCCTACGCATGGTCGTGGATTTCCCCCGGTTTCTCCTCATCAAAATACTGACCGCTGGCGTATGAGTGGAATGTTCCTAAAACGCCAATCAAACAAATAAATAAATCACGCAGAATATATCTGTTAATCGTGGCCTCTCTTCACCATTACCTTTCGCTACTTTCGTGACCTTTACCTATTGCTATTTTCTTACGACTGAAAAATGTTTTATATGGCTTTTAATTCGTTAAATCCAACATTTTGCCACTAGTGGAGGGGAGAAAGCATTCAGAATATCATGTTACCATTTTCTGTTGTGTTAGAAGGTTTGCATTTCACCTTAATACAGCGCAATGACCCAGAGGCCTTCCACCAATGCGGTCGCTGTGACTGCTCCTGCTGGCTTTCTCTCCGGCCGCACTTGGGAAGGTCATGAAAACAATCCAAATGGTTAATTCCACGAATGGCATACACGTTGCATGTTTCTGTATTTCGGCTTAATCAAGCCATCGTTAAGTGTAAAATTTGTTTTAGATCCTCAGATATTAATCATGAATAAGTAGAGTTTGTTTTAGCTACTTTCATAGCTTTCCCCATCTTAACGGGATGCTAACTGCTCAGCAAATAAATTTATTTATTTATTTTATTTGATATGTGTTTAACGTCGTACTAAAGAATATTTCATTTACACCCGGCGGACAGCATTATGGTGGGAGGAAACCAGGCACTGTCCATAGGAAACCCATGACGATCCGCAGGTTGCTGGCGGACCCCTCTGGAAATAAACTTTACATGTTTGTTTACGTTCTTGATAATTACATTTATGTTGCTTTTACATATAGAATCCACTGCTCTCATTTGCTCGTAATGTTGGAGGACAAGGTCAAAAAGTCAGTTACTTTGCATGCGTATATATCTGAAAGAAACGAGAAGAATATTTAACTTGCACATGTAGTAAATGTGGAACCAATGTAGAACCTTTCGAGCCTAAAAATATTCGGGTCCAAGCTGTGCATTCTATTTTTTTATTCCTGCTTATGCGATGACGTTTTGGGGGAAAACTGGTGACAGAGTGCTCTTGATCAGCTCGAGCCCTGATACAGGAACCCCATATGATCCTTACTGATGACAATATGCTTAGTGCAACGTGCCCAACCTCGAGATCGGGAAACTCGGGATCAATCCCGGATAGGGTCATACCAACGGTTTTTAATATGGTGCGTGTTGCTGCACTAGCTTGGCGTCCAGCACTGAAAGGTTAGAGCAAGGAAACAGGACTGGTCAGCCCGGTGTCAGTATAATATGACTTGGCGGGATATCATGTCTGGTGTCTTCGGCGTGATGCTCCAGTGGCGGCAGCACTTTGGCGGCAGCATTTTGGACTCGCCCTGCCTCAAGAAGACAAACTATATCTACATTCTATAGACTCGTCGTCATATGACTGAATAAATGTTGAGTACGGCAATAAACCAAGCATGCATACATACACACATACACACATACATACATACATACATACACACATACATACATACACACATACACACATACATACATAGATAAATACTTGCATACACACATACATACGTACCCAGACATTGATAGAGAAATCACTTTTATGCCTGTGACATGATGTTTGGTTTTGCTCTGGGGAACAATCTGCAGATCTAACCAGGCTAGAGAACTTCAGTTTTCAGGTTCAGACACTAGCGACAGCTTTATGTTTAAGACCATGTCACACAACAAAAGCATATCAACAAACCCAAACCGCTTGATTGTGTCATGCTTCACGTCATTCTTAACGGGGGAATACATCACATAAGCAAGGAATTGCTCGACTAAGGAGATTTAAGATATGGTTAAGTGATCTAAATTAATATGTATTCAGGAAACACTTTTTGTGAGAGCATATAATGTATAGATAATATAACGTTACTGTGTAATGTAACGTTATGACAATAGCCATAGTCCAAATTTAGCACCAACATCTGGGCGGGCGTCTGCAGGGTGGTGACTCCAGACACGGAGGTGAGTGGGTGCTATAGCTAACTGAGCTTGTGTTAGGACATTCTGACCTCTTCATCGTGCGACTTGGATGCAGATGAAAGCGTATTAAATTAATAATCCTATGCAATAGCAGATTTATCAAGTTAAAGATTCGCGTTTTCTTTTCTTTCTTTTTTTTTTAAGATTATCCCTGCATGGAAACCTTTTAATTTGTGTCGATTTTGTTCCTTCTTGGCTTGCAGGGTCATTCGTGGCTCAGTTGGGAAGCGCTAGTCGCCACCAATGTGGTCGCTGTGAGTTTAAGCCTAGCACATACTGGATTCTTCTCAAATAAAAAAATAAACAAATCTTTGCTTATACGGCAACCTGTTAGGTCCTACAATGCTAAGACGTTTTTTTTTTTATAGCTACTGAAAGTTATAATATTTATTATGATAGCTGATAAAAATTTAAGAAATCTCGAGCAGTCGTGTTAGTCATCCATATTGCAGGCATCTATATGAATGTCGTATTTGGGCCACCATCATTTTGTATTTACTTATTTACTTATTTGTTTATTTATTTATTTATTTGATTGGTGTTTTACGCCTTACTCAAGAATATTTCACTTATACGACGGAGGCCAGTATTATTATGGGAGGAAACTGGGAAAACCCACGACCATCCGCAGGTTGGTGGCACACCTTCCCACGTACGGCGGGGGCGGAAGCCAGCAGGAAGTGAACTTGAGCTGACTTGAGGCGACTGGCTTGGTGGGAGCCTTCTGGGTCATTATGCGCTAACCAGCTGAGCCACGGAGGCCCTTCATTTCGTTTTATCGAAGACAAAGTCCTTGCTCGCGCATCGAGACGGAAGTGATACCTGGGAACGCTCCCCAGGCACAAAAGATGACATCCCAAGTTACAAAGGTCAAGATTTAGCCCTAGTAATCTTGTACTGGCTTATAAATCTGCATGCAAAATAATACAGATCTTGCATGGCCTATACATGCGGCGATTGCAATTGGCCTACATGCACATATGCGTCAATCTAGCAACAACGGTATACATCGTTTGTATTTGCGAAATACAACCTAATTCTGTTTCTCTGTCACCTGAAACAAGCCACTGGTTT
The DNA here is from genome assembly GCA_016165875.1 of Acanthopleura granulata. NCBI lineage: Eukaryota > Metazoa > Mollusca > Polyplacophora > Chitonida > Chitonidae > Acanthopleura > Acanthopleura granulata. Next base: position 9,942,668 of record JABBOT010000016.1, read on the forward strand.
ACTTAATAATATATTTTCAATCATTTATTCAAAGGATATCTACAGGATTTTTTAGTATACTGACATTTATCGTATGTCCTTTAACTATCTGCCACAACAACCCATGTCCCGAGAAATATCTGCAAATTTTGTAAGCCCAAACTGTATGTACAAAATTAACGCAATTAATTTTATCTACATAGCAAAGGCTACTACTACTATTGCTACGACTTATCACATTGGAGTTTACGTTAAATGCATTGTGATGCTATTTGAAAAACAGAAGTCTTACGTTTTACTAAATTAAATTTACGTGAATTGTTTATCATTTGGCGGCTATATATAGGAGAAATCAGTGGCATTTCTTCTCTCGTGCGTGTGGGAAGTCCATCTAATGCTTGCTTTTTACAATCCATTCAAATTAAAGTCTCGGGTACGCTGGCCCAAATAAGACATATTCCTTATTTTCTTAAGTTCTGTAACTTTTTCTTCTGTTTCCATCTATGTGAAAACCTTCCCACCTGGTTGGAAATCTTTTCATTCAGGTGGAAATGGAATAAAAAGTTGCAAATTTAGCAAAAAAAAAGATGTCCTATGTAAGCCAACGTTCTCGACAGATGCAGTACATTTGTAGCATGTCAAAAAATGTTCCCATATCACATAATAAGTGCTAAGAGAAAATTATTATTTGAGTTCAAAATGGAACAGTCAATGGGTTAAGGAGTTATTACAACGCCTTTAGTCATTATTGCACCAGTATATCAACTAAGTTACTGTCAACTACGTTGTCAGATAAGCAAGAGTGGCAACGTAATTGACAGGATAGTGACACTGTTGCCTGTTTATATCGAAACAAACTGTAAGTTGTAACATGTAGTCTTCATGTATACATGTATTAATTATACTGCAGGTAAACTATACAATTTTAAGACAAGTCTTTTAACAGCTGTGGAAGCTCAGAAGAGATACACGAAAAGTCTAATAGGACATCGAGGATGAACACTCGTATTTCTAGAGGGAGACCTAATAATGGGGAGACCTAACCTAACAGCAGAGACGAAAAGGAAGGATGGCGAAAAAAAAACAAAAAACAAAAAAACAAAAAAACAAAAAACCAGGAAGTTAAAGTCCCCAAAATTAATGCCAAAATATTCAGAACTAGTTTCCTCCCGGACCAAGCAATGTTCATTGCGATCTGTGTCTATAATGAGTGCAGGAAGATGGCGACTTCAGAGAACGACAATTTCTGCACTTTGTGGTGCTACCTGAATGATGGAAGAAACAAATCACAGACAGCTGTTAATAGGATGGGGGATGAAGGTTCTCTTAATAGGTACACACATAATGTTTATGTTTTCTCCTCGTTTAAAATCGAACCTGTATGCACTACGTTATCATTGTATGCAATGCGTTATCATTGTCAACGATTTTACCGTTGTCAACAATGTTACTGGTGTCAACTACTTTACCTTTGTCAACTGCTTTACCGTTGTCCACTACGTTACCGTTGTCAACTACGTCACCGCTGGAGTCAAATACGTCATCAGGCTGTCCTCTTAAATATTTGAATCACGGTCTGAGATGTGCTTTATGACCGACGTTTATTTCACCTACCTACAACTGATCAGCCGATGGCTTTTTCAGGAGACACAAATACCGTGTGTCATCTGTATTTAGATCAACATTCATGCCGTAATGATCAGTCCACATTATTTACAACTAAGTACGGCGTAATATTAAATTCCTGCAAACAAAGGAAGTTATTTTAAAATGGTCGAGTGTCAGGGAGCTAAACGGGAGTTACTTGAGTTGAATTCTGGACTGTCCCTGTTGCATTTTGAAATCCAGCAGCATCTACCTACTCTTCACATAGCAGACAGCAGCGTACTTTGTTTCCTACGCTTTATCTTTGAGAATATACTGAAATATCTGATTGAATGTGTCCCGTGTTTTTCTCGCTACTACTATCACTTATTTTCTGAAAAAATCAAGAAATTAACAGACAAATAATTAGTCGTGTAATAACTCCATTGTCATGTAGGTTTCGTCTTTAAAGACACACAAGGTCATATAACAATACAATGCAAATTAGAGCAAGAGTTATTGTTGAGAGCATTGCGATGAAGGTTTCATATGTTGGACACCCGCAATTTTGAGAGTACTTTTTTGTTGACAAGGGACAAAGGCTATACCACAATACGGTTATAGAGGCAATGTTAAACTAATCAAGTATTATTGTCTTTGGACATAATGCAAGAGGGTTATTGTCTATTTAGAAAAAAAGTTGAGGGCTTTAAGATGTATGTTCCATATGTTGGACATCCAAAGTGTTTACGTGTACATTTCTGCCTTTAAAGAGACAAAGGCCAGATGGGACTAGGTGTTTAAACACCATGCTGGACTAATCAGGGACTATTGCCTAAGCTGTCAACATTGAAAGCGCTGCGATGCATCTTTCATGTCTTGAATATCGAAAACAAGGTGTGTATTTTTATCCCGGTAAAAAGGACAGACAAGAATTGAACTTCACTGACTGTATTAGACTAATCAGTGTTTGTCTGCTCTACAACAGTTGAGCGATGTACGTTTTGTGAAGGGCAACAAAGGCGAGATAACAATAAGGCCATACAGGCAATAATAAACTAATAAAGACTTATTGTCTACTGTACAAAAGTTAAGTGATTTACTTTGCATGTTTCATGTGTTGGACATCGACATCTTGCTATGTATTTTACAATCATTAAAGAAAGACATAGACCAGACAACAATACGTCTCTAAAGACAATACTAAACTATTCAAGAGTTACTGTCTCCTCTACAATAGTTCAGAACACTGCAATGTATTTTTCCTATGGGGTCATCGAAACTTAGACGCGCATTTTTCTCTTACAAAGAGTCAAAAACAACAATAAGTCTTTTGAGACAATGCAAGGCTACTCATTATGACTAATTTTTACTCCACAAATGTTGAGAGCTTTACGATATATGATTTGTATCGATACACAATATATACATATATGATATATATTTTATGTTGGACATCGTGCCATGAAAAGAAGCAAAGAGCGACAAGGGAAACATAACAATAAATCCGTAGAGGTTATGATAAACTAATGACGGGTTATTTACTTTCCACGGGCTGAGAGCTTTGCGATGTCTTTCGTGTGTTCAACATTGACATATTGCTATGTATTTTTCTGTCATTGAAGAAAGACATAGACGAGATGACAATGGTGATGAACTAATCAAGTGTTATTGTCTACTCTACAAAAGTTCAGAGCATTGCAATATAGGTTTAATGTTGGGACATGGACGTCTTGGTCTGTATTTTTCTGTCTATAAAAGTGACAAAAAAACACACAACAATAAGTCTTTGGAGACAATGCAAGACTGTTCACTATGGTTATTTTCCACTCTACCAATGTTAAGAGATTAGCCATTCATATTCCATGTGGCGAACATAGAAATCTTCCTATATACATACCTATCATTAAAGGGAGACATAGGCCCGATAACAATGTGGCTCTAGAGACAACACTAAACTAATCAAGGTTTATTGTGTAAACCTAAGCAAAACCAAATGATGAGAGCTTTAGTATGTATGTTTTATGCGTTGGACATCGACATCGTGCCGTGTACTTTTTTCTCCTTGAAGAACGACAATGGCCAGATGGCACAAAGTCTATAGAACCAATAAAAAAGTAATCAAGGATTATTGTGTTCTATACAAAAGTTGAGGCCATAAAGATATTATGTGTTGGACATCGACAACTTTTACGTGTACTTTTCCGCCTTTAAAGAGCAACAATGGCCAAATAACAATAAGTCTATCCGAGCAATGATAAACTTTCTACTCTCCAAAATGTAAAGAGATTAGAGATGTATGTTTCATCTATTGTACTTTTCTATGCTATGTACTTTTCTGTCATTAAAGAAAGACATAACAGATAACAATGCGTCTCTAGAGACAATACTAAACTAATCAAGGACTATTGTCTATTCTACGGAAGTTGAGAACATCACAATGTAAATTTCATATGTAGACATCGACACCTAGACGTGTATTTTTCTTTGTGTAAAGAGAGAGAAAAACAACAATATATGTTTGGAGACAATGCAAGACTTTTCATTGGGGATACTTTCTACCTTGTAAAAGTTGAGAATATTACGATGTATGTTTCAGGTATTTGACATCGACATCATAAGATACTAGATAAGCCAGATAACAATAAGTCTACAGAAGCATTGATTAACTAAATAAGGGTTGAGGAATTTACCATGTATGCTGGACATGTACAAATTTCCGTCCACTTTTCTGGCGTTAAAAGAGCGACAAAGTCCATATAACAATAAGTGTATATAGGCAAAGTTTAAAGTACTCAAGGGTTATTTTCCACTCCATAAAAGTTGGGGGCTTTACGAAGTATGTTTCATGTGTTGACGTAGACAACTTTTCGTGTACTTTTCTCTCTTTAAAGAGCGACAAAGGAGAGATAACAATAAGTCTATGGAGGCGGGTGTAAACTATTCAAGCGTTTTGTACTCTTCCTAAGTTCTGGGCTTTGCGATGTATAATTTCATGGGTTGGACATCCTGCTATGTTCTTTTCTGTCCAAACAGAAAGACGTAGGACAACACGGCGCCTTTAGAGAAAATACAGAGCTAATGAAGAGTTATTGTGTACTGTACAAAAGTTGAGAACAATAGGGTGGGGGCATCGACAAAGTTAGACAAAAAAAATATAAGAGAATGCAAGGCTATTCATTGGGGTTGTTTTCTATTCTACAAAAGTTGACAGTTTCAGGGTTTAGGTTTCATGTGTTGATATCGGTAATTTGCAGTGTATTTTAAAGGGAGACAAAGGCCAGATAACAATAGCTTTCTAGAACTAGGGTTAAATCAGTCAGTGATTATTGTCTACTCTGTAAAACTTGAGAGCATTGCAATGTATGTTTCATGTGTTGAACATCGACAACAGATAAACACAAACTGCAATGAAAAAGCTGCAATGATGGATAATTGTGTATTCCATAAAAGTTGAGGGTTTTACTGTGTATCTTTCATGTGTTGGACATCCACAACTTAACGTGTATTTTTCTGTCTTTAAAAGGCAACAAAGGCAATGTAACAATGAGTCTAGAGAAGAAATGATAAACTAATCAAGGCCTATTTTCTTTATGCTTCATGTGTACCACATCTACAACTTTCAGTGTACTTTTCTCTCTTTGACGAGTGATAAATGCCAAATAACAATAAGTCGTTAGAGGCAATGATCAAGTAGCCAATGGCATGTTTCATATGTTTGACATCAACATTTTGCTGTGTACTTTTCTGTCATGAAAGAAACACATAGACCAGATAAAAATGCGGCTGTAGAGACAATGCTAAATTGATCAAGGGCTATTGTCTACTCTTGTCAAAGTTCAGAACATTACAATGAAGTTTTCTTGTGGGGACATCGACACCTAGACGTGTACTTTTCCATGTACAAAGAGAGTCAAAAACAACAATAAGTCTTTGGAGACTATACAACAGTATATATTAGGGTTACTCTCTACTCTACCAAAACTGAAAGCTTTACGATGCATGTTTCAAGTGTTGGACATCGGCAACTTTACGTACACTTCTCCGACTTCGAAGAGTGACAAAGGCCAGTTTATGCAGAAAATGGTAAACTAACTAGGGGTTATTATCTACTCTCCAAAAGTTGGAGGCTTTACGATGTATGTTTTATGTGTTGAAAATGGACAAATTTACATGTACTTTACTGAGCTATATTGTCTGGTCTGCAAAAGCATAGAGAATTACGACATAGGTTTTATGTGCTGGACATGGAAATCTTGCTATGTCATTTTCTATCTTTATATATGAGATATTTTGGGGTGTAAATAGACTGGGGAGAACCAAAGTTTTCCACCAGAAACTACACTGGTGTAGACAAGAAAAGATGTTGGAAGAGATATAATAGGATTTTAAAGATATTTCTTCTCCTCTGTGGATCAGATGAAACAGGGGGTGCCCCTATTTAGCAGACATAGTGAACATGAAGATCTCATGTTTACTCAATGAAAATAGAATTTAACATTGACATATGGAATGTCTGAAGTCTTCAGTCACTTTCTAGTGGTACAAATAGTGGTTTTGTAACCTAAGCCAATTACACAGTACATATTTGACTTTCTGTAGAGGGATAAACTTGAGTCCGAAATTTAAATTTATGCAACTATTGTAATTCTAAAGATATTCTTTCCCCACTGTGAATCAGACAGATCAGGGGAAGTCCGTATTTAAAGGGTATTGTGAACACCAAGACCTTATATTACTTAAAGGAAAAATAAACATAAAAATGATGCTAAAATCAGATAAAAGAGCGTCAAAACTTATTTGCATGTATGGTCTTTAATATTTAAAAAAAATTTTTCAAGGGAAAAGGATATTTGAAAATATGTTTGTATGGTGGGTATTTGGGACCAGCTTCTGGTATTTATCATCGTTGCATAATAATATCCTAAATAATGATGGGGTGCATATGTAATACATTTATTTGAATGTAAATTTGTTGTTTATATCCAATGATATGCATTTGACATGAATTATGACGATATTTATGAACACATTAAGAATAGATAGATATGATCCAAATCCAGGCTGAACACATTTGTTGGATGAAAATGACAGATTCTAGTACAAAAATATTTATTAAACATGTGTTGTATTCTCATTTATAACATTATTACACAAAGACTATATATATACCAAAAGGTAGTTCCAAATACCCAGAATACACAAATTATTTTCAAGTGTCTTTTTCTCCTTAAAGAAAAATGGAAAAAAATATTGAAGACCACATTTACAAGTAACTTTTCGCATACTTTCATCTGAATGCTGTCATTTTATATGTTACATAATCTTTATCTGAACTCCTTTTAGCCACCTGTAATTCACAATTGCAATGCCTTAAATCGGCGTATCCCAGAGGCGTTCTCCTACATAATGTTTTGTCGATTACTGAATAACAATGATTTTGCTGTTCCTTCCTTCTACTTTTACCAAAGAGATCATAAAATCACATATTGTGTACATACAAATGCGCTTCCATGTAGTAACCTAAATGCACATAAGATTTTAGTACATATTGCGGAAAATCCTTCACGTGAATGTGGTCATCTGTTGGAGAATCACAAGCACTTTTTTCTTGAGTGATCCATTATATATTAGTGTAGTATTTTACTTGTTACTCTCTTTCGACCGCCTCGGTGATCTCGTCGTTAGAGTGTCCTCCTCGTGGTCGGGAGATCCAGGTTCAAGCTCGGGTCGGATCATATCAAAGACTTTAAAAATTGCACTTGTTGCTGCCTCTCTTGGCGCTCAGCATTGAAATGTTAGAGCAAGGAAATAGGACTGGTCGGCCTGGTGTCAGTATAATGTGACTGGCATCTTCGGCATGATGTTCGAGTGGCGGCAGCACTTTGGTGGCATGGGGAATATGCACACACCAGAAGAACTCCTCGTCATCATATGACTGAAACATTGTTAAGTATGACGTTAAACCCCAAGCATTCACTCATTCTCTGTAGACACAGGGCCTACATGCTTTGCGATATGGAGATTGTTTGCTTGGCGATAAAGAAAACATATCAATGTTTCATTTGGTGTTGGAATTTATTGTGAGCTTCAAGAGGTTTGAATGACTAGGCTACGATATAATTTTAAATATCCATATGTTGTGATATCTTATAATTCTTCAAATACATGTAGGCTTAATGTTGGAAATAAATCCAGATTAGGAAAAAATGTCATTAGCTTGTGTATGATGTTCCTTCATTATTTTAATGAACATCATCATTGTGATGATTGTAATACAATAGCATGGGCCTACATTATTATGGTAACTTTATGAATTTAATGACGTCGAATTTATGAGACATTTTTTTTCTGCCACAGCCACATGTTCTGGTATTCTATAGTTTGCTAACGTTTCATTGCACTAGATATTTAATTCGATAATTTGGGCAGTTTGGGCTGATGTAGCTTACGTATTCCAGTGACGTCTGTATCATAAGTAGGCCTACCATATCACATGGTCTTACGCCTTTGTAATGTCATGTGTCTTACTAATTTGTGTCCTGTATTTAATGAAGCGGTATTTATATAGGCAAATTGCCTGTTCACCAATCCATTTTTCGTTTATTTAAAATAAAGTTTAAACCAGGCTAAGTGATTTTAATGCCATTCCTCCTCCTGTACGGATCAGACTACTCAGGAGGAGGTCCTATTAAAGGGTCAAACAGAGCAAAGACTCAATGAAAATAGGACGTATAAGGTTGATACATGAGATGTGTCAAATGGACAATGCCTTTCTGTAGCGGTAAAGATAATTTTGTCATCAGTTCCATTTACATTGTCCTGTTCGATTTCCTCTAGACTACTCCATAATACGGCAAGTCAAGTACATGCCATAAATATATAGCGATAAGCTATGAAGCGGTTCTGGATCCCTGTCTAAGATAAGCACCTGAAATAAGCAACCAAACGATAACTTTCGCAACAGGTACATTTGCAAGAGAGCCACTGCACTCGGGGTTTCAAGGGAGATCACTCTAATGGCACAATATGCAGGGGCACATAAGTCTGTAGCGGAAGTGGGCGAAAATGGCAGACGACGTAAGTGGGACTCCAAGTGGAGTCAGTGAGACGTTGGACTTCAGTTTGGAGGAGGTGAGCTCTGTAGCGCATGGCATACTCTGACACACAGCAGTGAATGGCTACCAAAATCTGGTATAATGATATGTTTTGTTCAGCATGGGTAGAAGATGGATGGCGGTGAGCATTATTGGGAAAATGATTGATGGCGTATGATGTTGCGCAGTTTGACAGCAGCTGCTTATCAGTCTGTCAATTTGTTGGCGAAGCAAAAGGTCTCTTGATAACAGCCTTGTAACACGTTATCTGCACAAAGTGGAGACTTAACTTATTCATTCTTGAGTCAATGTGTACATTAATTCAGTGATGTAACTTCCTTACATGTGCATAGCTTTTAGGTATCGAGCTTACGTCGTATGAAGATGCGCACTCATTTAACCACAAGCATTATTCTAGGTACAGGGTGTGCATACATGTATAGTATGTATCATATAACATTAGACCTTGTTGTATTTTGTTACTTGTTTAGCGACCCATGGGAAGCACCATAAAACAGACATGTTACTTGTGCACCCAGCTGATCCTTGCTGATCCTCCCGCAGTTGATTCATTTCAACATGTCCAAGAAAACTTGGCTGTAAAGTAATTTTTGTTTGTTGTGGGAGCAGTCCGTACCAGACTGCAGTCATCTGCAAGCCATGATGCAAATATAGAAAGTCCGACAACATGAATTGGATGAGATCTGAATATATGTGATATTTGAGAAGAAATGTGCAGATCTATGCTGAATTCTGTGTTCACAGCCAAAAAACCTGCCCATCAAAATATCATCCAGAGTACATACATGTAGAATGTAGGCCTACAGGACATATAAATTGTAGAAATGCACGGCACCAATTAAATCCTTTCTCATATATGTATATGAAACTTGCAGAACATTTTACATTTTCACCTTAACCACTCAAGCTAAGACACAAAGCAGATTTTTATTGTAAGCCTTACATTTGGGCAATTTATGACAATTGACTGGAAGTGTGAGATCATTCAGAGTTTGTTTATGTTAGCTACATGTCTTGAGCTGGTGGTTTTGTAAAATATAACATTTTCAAAAACCAAGCATAAATTCATGGACACGCAAGGATTATTTCTCATGATAATGTGTATATATACATTAAAAATTATGAGCAAGATCTGTACGTTTCCTTCACGTCAATGTTGACAAATAATCATAATCAATCATAGTTACTCATCATCCTATAGAAGTTGTGTATATTCACTGTTGATAAATATCTGATTGCTTAACTCAGCAACTCGCGTTCTTTCTAGTGTTTGACGTAAGTTTCTTTGAGAAACTCACCATTTTGGACATATATAATGACTATCGACTCAAGCAATTTACTGAATTTAGACAGTTTCCTGCATCTGGACCCTTATCCTGCAACATGCTATTAATAAAAATACTGTAAATCAGATGTTTTCAGATAGCTTGGTTACTGGCCCTCAGCTAGCCGTATGTTGTCTCAGGCATATTTGAGCCTGTGTGAGTTACAAGGCTATATTGAATTTTTCCCCTCTCCAGCCTTAAAAGACTGAGGAAAACATTTTGGCTCAATGTGAAATGTAAAAACTTAAATCATGTGAATAAATGAAGTTTGTGTAATTTTGTTCATTGACTGTCTTTGATTCTGTAAACTACAAGCACAGGTGTTATATGTGTGTACATCTCAATCCATGAGTTAACCATTAAGATAAATTATTAAATTCTGTCTTTTCAGCTTGATGATAAAGAGTTTGATCTTCCATCCATTGACACTGTTCCCACTCTAGAGAGTATCCTGAATGAGGTAAGATTGGTTTTCTGTGCATATTGAACTAAGGAATGATATGAGAAATGCTTACATGTAAATCAGGGAAATTCTCAAGATGACATATAAAGTTTGATTAATTATGTAAGAAAATGTTAAATATACTCATTAGCAAGTCATAAAATGATCACATCATTGCTTCTAGATCCTTCAGAACTATACTTTAATTAGTAAGAGTGATAATTAGTGGTACTTTAGTAAGAGTGATAATTAGTGGCACTTTAGTAAGAGTGATAATTAGTGGCACTTTAGTAAGAGTGATAATTAGTGGCACTTTAGTAAGAGTGATAATTAGTGGTACTTTAGTAAGGGCTTGTATAATACATGTAATCTACTATTAATGACTAAGCCAGTTGATTGTTTTGAGTGGTGTATCAGTACGGGTGCATAGAATGGCATGGGTGGTAAGTGAGATCAACGAAACCTCATGGCCATTTACAGTATGCCTGTGTTGCAACATTACTTTCGCAACAGCACAAAATTCGACTCAGTTCTAGTTCTTTTGTGTGTATTTTTTCAGTGTTTTTGATTTGAAAACTGTTCTCGGGTCAGTGTTGGGTGTGAAGTGCCATGTGCGACAAATGCAGGGGAATAAATGAATTGTGTGCAACTGACAATGGCTTAAATGCTTTAACTGAACATAGTGGCTTACATGTAGCCACTTGGATTGGTTTGTCTCTCAGTGAAAATATCCAGGTTTACTTAACCGCTATGCGCATTCAAAACATCTACATGTAGAACAACACGCAGGGGTTGAAATACCCCAGAAAACCCCAGCAGCCATTGGCTCCTAAAAAATCTAAATATTTGGATCCATATACCAAAAGGAGGAGCCATACATTAATAACTTTTCAGAGGTTCACAAAAAATTTATTTAAAAAAAAAAAAAAAAGGGAAACCCTTTTTTGTTTTCATTTTATATTTTTGGCACAGGGAACAGGTCGTTGTGTTTTTCGTACTGTTGAAGATGAGCCATGACGTTGGGTGTTAATTTTTTCCTCACTGCATGATCTACGTCATCCGTTGTTTCATCGTGTTTTTTGAGAGGGTTGTTGTTGTTGCTGCAACTTTCATCGCTGTATGCCAACACAGGAAGCGGCGAATCAGTGATCTCTCAGTTTGGCCTCTCACCATCATTACGAATATGTTGCTGCTCATTTCCTCCACAGTCTGCATTTGCAAGAAAACTTAGTTTGAGTTGTTTTTGCTTTGCTGCTATCGCTGGATGCAGAATTTACAGTGGTTGCTGTTCTCTATGGCAACAGCCACGAACTATTCAACTAGGTCTTCGTTCAGTGAGATGACACGCTGGCACTCGTTACATTTCTCTGGAGGTTCAGTAAAGCTGCATGAAAGTTCAGTGAGGTGACACGCTGGCACTCGTTACATTTCTCTGGAGGTTCAGTAAAGCTGCATGAAAGTTCAGTGAGGTGACACGCTGGCACTCGTAGCATTTCTCAGGGGGTTCAGTAAAGCTGCATGAAAGTTCAGTGAGGTGACACGCTGGCACTCGTTACATTTCTCTGGAGGTTCAGTAAAGCTGCATGAAAGTTCAGTGAGATGACACGCTGGCACTCGTTACATTTCTCTGGAGGTTCAGTAAAGCTGCATGAAAGTTCAGTGAGGTGACACGCTGGCACTCGTTACATTTCTCTGGAGGTTCAGTAAAGCTGCATGAAAGTTCAGTGAGGTGACACGCTGGCACTCGTAGCATTTCTCAGGGGGTTCAGTAAAGCTGCATGAAGTTTTTGTATTCACTAACTAACTATTCTGTGTCTAACGAAACAGAAACATGCACTAGGAAAAAGTTTGAAATTTATTCATGTATCTCTGAGCAAATTTAGCAATATCTAGAAATGCCTATGACGATGGTCCATGAGCAGCTCACCAAATGGCAAGTAGCTTGAAGAAATATAGGGGCCAGAGAAAAACTTCACTCGCAAATTGCGAGTTGGCACACAAGTATTTTAAACTCTGACGTACTTTTATTCTTCAAGGTTATTGTGTGTGTGGATAGTGTTTATACTATCTGCAATATTGCATATAGACTGAAGGAATTACATGTTTACTTTTTGAGAAGCCCTGAAATTGGCCAACCTTGCAAGTGTAGTTTCATCTCAGAAGTCCAAAATGGGTGGGAAAATTGCACTGAATGTTGGTTTTTCACAATTCAAAAGGTTGAGGAGTCTCCATGATTGATGATTATGTTTGTGTCCTGTTTCTCACCTCAGCCTGACAATGAATCTGTGCTGGATGATGAGGATCTACCACCAGTACAACTCATTCATGGAGACTCGCTGGAAACGTCATCTGTGTCCAGCCAGGAAAGCTTGCTGTCTGATCGAACAAGAAAAAAAGACAGGTAAAAAGAAAGAAGAGTGAAATGTTTGGGAGGCAGTTTAAAGCTGGTTTCATCAGTCACTTGTCATGGATTAAACCTGATGAAGTATAGTGTGACAACATATCAGTCTAGTTCCTAAAAACATGGGGGGTTTTATTGATGTTTAATGCGACAATTACTCATAATTAAATCTTCTTAAATAGTGAAAAAAAAAAGAGAAAAAAGAGAAGGCAGTTACCATAGTTACACGCACTCGTGTCATGGGAATGAGAATTAAGAGAACTCAAACAAGGTGGATATCTGCAGTAGGCAGTGGAGCCCATTTAAATTATTACAACAACATTCATTAGTTCAAAGGAATTGAATCATTTGACATAACCTATTGGAATGGATAAAAAACAAATGAATGTACAGGTACCTGTTGCTTATATTAGTATAATTGTAGATTGCAGGGTTTGCTTACAGACAAGCTGCATGTGACATCACTCTAAGAGAACAAGTCAGCCATGAAGTCCTCATAACATGGGCTAGCATGGCAGCTGTACTCCAATATTAGTGCCAAAAGTAAGCTGCTACCCCTCTACAAGCCAAATTTGATTCTCTCCAGTTCAGATTGATAGCTGGGTTTGCTTACACAGGGATCACAGATGACATCATCATCACTGTAGCAGAACAATAGACCTGTATTCAGTCATGTTGGAGTCCTCACAGTATGGGTTAGCATAGCGGCTGTACTCCAATATGACTACCGAAAGTAGGTCATGCAACCCTCTACAGGCCAAACCCACATTTCAGGATTTTCGCAAGTTCACACAGGCTTTGACAAAACCAGGTGGGGGATCTTGCAATCTAACATGACTGAAACGTGTGATTTTACGTTTGCTGCTAGGCTGAATATATGCGTTCACCTTGTATAGTCATGTTTGTCACTGTTAACTGCTACTGTGAATTTCCATCTTGTACATGTACCTGCATTAGATTTTGACAGCCTCCACTTTATTTGGCCTAATCCTGTGTATCCTTGTGAGATTTATGAAATGTGAATTCCACTTTAATGCTGCCAATGCTGTGTATTTATGTGGCGAATGTTTTGCCTGCAGGAGCCATCGCACCCTTCTCCAGCAGACACACGGCTCAATCCTCAGGCCCAGCAGGCTGAAGAACATCTCTGCCCAGCTACTGTCAGCAGCTGTAAGTGTATGCATTGTATGAAGGTCCAAGCACCTCTTCAATCAGCAGGATATTACCAGACAAGGTTTGAAGGATACATGAAATGTTTGGTTTTCATGTCTTAAGGATAGGACAGTTTAGGATGTGATCTAATATATGAAAATCTGCTCAGTGTCATTTTCAAGAATTGATTTCTGCAAGCATATTGTTTATCAACATGTATCTAATGTATTTATTAGAATATCCATGAGATGTTATTTTGTGGAATGCATTGGTATTGTGCATGTTTGGAATATGACAACTTCATCACTATCAGAGAAACTCGTCCTGTGCAAACCACCAAGTAGATATATTGAACCACCATATAGATTCCTTGAACTGTCAAATAGATTTATTGAACCACCAAATAGATCTATTGAACCACCAAATAGATTTATTGAACCACCAAATACAATTCTTGAACCACCAAATAGATTTATTATACCCACCAAATAGACTTATTGAACCACCAAGTAGACTTATTGAACCACCATTTGTTCTACTTGATATTTCCAGGATAGAGTGGATGCAGGGATGCCAACTGCCATGGTATGTATCCACGGGCATGAGCTCTGTTAGAGCTTATGAGATACACTGTAGACTTCAATGCTAACTTGAGTTGTGTCTTCACTTTGGAAGAGCATGTGCATACTTCTGGATGTATGGATACCTCCATAAAGTAAAATCTAGAATTTCACATTTGTTCTACAGTATGATCCTTCCTGTATAGTTTGTTTATGTAAAATTTCAGCTGTACATTTATATACACATCAAGAATCTTGTCTTGTGTTGATTTGACCTCACTGGTTTGCTGTTTTCCAGGCCGTGTCAAACCTGATTGCTATAGGCACTTCTCATGGTTTAGTTCTGGTGTTTGGTGAGTATATTAATGTTCTGGTGAACACCTCTTTCATTTTTCTTGTAAAAAATTTCAACTCCACTACTCCACTTTGTCTGCTTGTAAAAAATTCTTAATTTTCTCAAAGTTAATTGTACCATATTTTTCCTTTGATTAAACAGTGCATGTGGATGCTTGGATTGTCTTACATGTAGGGATTCACGTGATTGTGTATGTAGATGTAGTCTGTGTGTACCTCTTTAAATAACCACTTGAACATGTTTACCTGAACTGGGGACCCCCAAACAAAATATAACGAGTTGAAAAATGGCCTACCTCAGGCCCTGCATGTGAGTGAACAGTTCTTGAGCACAGCATTAAATACCAGTCAAATAAATAAATAAATAAAGAAATACTACAATACATACTCACTGATACATGTACATCTTTTGTGTGGTTTAGATCCAAAGCAAGTGTTGAAATGGTGTTTGGGCAGTACAGCTGTAGGTGCACAGTATGGGAGTGTATCCTCTCTGAGCTTCAACAGAGACTGTACCAGGCTACTGAGTGGCTTTGCTAAAGGTCAGGTGAGTTCACACAGATATAGCACACCTGAGGCCAATGTTACAGTGATGTTTGGGCAGTACAGCTGTAGGTGTGCAGTATGGGAGTGTATCCTCTCTGAGCTTCAACAGAGACTGTACCAGGCTACTGAGTGGCTTTGCTAAAGGTCAGGTGAGTTCACACAGATATAGCACACCTGAGGCCAATGTTACAGTGATGTTTGGGCAGTACAGCTTTAGGTGCACAGTATGGGAGTGTATCCTCTCTGAGCTTCAACAGAGACTGTACCAGGGTACTGAGTGACTTTGCTAAAGGACAGGTGAGTTCACACAGATATAGCACACCTGAGGCCAATGTTACAGTGATGTTTGGGCAGTACAGCTGTAGGTGCACAGTATGGGAGTGTATCGTCTCTGAGCTTCAACAGAGACTGTACTAGGCTACTGAGTGGCTTTGCTAAAGGACAGGTGAGTTCACACAGATATAGCACACCTGAGGCCAATGTTACAGTGATGTTTGGGCAGTACAACTGTAGGTGTGCAGTATGGGAGTGTATCCTCTCTGAGCTTCAACAGAGACTGTACCAGGATACTGAGTGACTTTAGTTGAGGACATGTGAGTATACACAGATTTAGCACACCTGAGGCAAGTGTTACAGTGGTGTTTGGGCAGTACAGCTGTAGGTGTGCAGTATGGGAGTGTATCCTCTCTGAGCTTCAACAGAGACTGTGCTAGGCTACTGAGTGGCTTTGCTAAAGGACAGGTGAGTTCACACAGATATAGCACACCTGAGGCCAATGTTACAGTGATATTTGGGCAGTACAACTGTAGGTGCACAGTATGGGAGTGTATCCTCTCTGAGCTTCAACAGAGACTGTACCAGGATACTGAGTGACTTTAGTTGAGGACATGTGAGTATACACAGATTTAGCACACCTGAGGCAAGTGTTACAGTGGTGTTTGGGCAGTACAGCTGTAGGTGTGCAGTATGGGAGTGTATCCTCTCTGAGCTTCAACAGAGACTGTGCTAGGCTACTGAGTGGCTTTGCTAAAGGACAGGTGAGTTCACACAGATTTAGCACACCTGAGGCAAGTGTTACAGTGGTGTTTGGGCAGTACAGCTGTAGGTGTGCAGTATGGGAGTGTATCCTCTCTGAGCTTCAACAGAGACTGTGCTAGGCTACTGAGTGGCTTTGCTAAAGGACAGGTGAGTTCACACAGATATAGCACACCTGAGGCCAATGTTACAGTGATGTTTGGACAGTACAACTGTAGGTGCACAGTATGGGAGTGTATCCTCTCTGAGCTTCAACAGAGACTGTACTAGGCTACTGAGTGACTTTGCTAAAGGACAGGTGAGTTCACACAGATATAGCACACCTGAGGCCAATGTTACAGTGATGTTTGGGCAGTACGACTGTAGGTGCACAGTATGGGAGTGTATCCTCTCTGAGCTTCAGCAGAGACTGTACTAGGCTACTGAGTGACTTTGCTAAAGGTCAGATGAGTTTGCACAGATAGAGGCAGAGCACACTTGAGCAGGTGTCAGATAGGTGTTGTTTATATACTACATGTACAACTGTTGGAAAGTTAGTTAGCAACTTGCCAAAAATCAGTGGTTTTCACAGATAGTTTGGTTTCCACTACTGAGAAAACTGCCATTGTATTTCACTGAAATATTCTTCATATTTTAAGTGACTTTACACAATAAATAAATTAATAAGCTAGCAAAATATGACTGTTAGTCTTTGCCTCACCAAGAAATCCATTGTTTCTTACAAATCTCGATACATGCACATGTATATCAAATGTTTAAAAATTTGTGTTGTTTTAAATGCTCAGATCACAATGTGGGACTTAACCACTGGGAAGCTGTTGAGGACAATTGTAGATGCTCATCCTGCTGGTACTGCTGTTCTCCATGTTAAAGTAAGTGTCGTACTCCATAACTGACCAAATGTGGTCAATCACACCAGGTGTGGCCAATCACACCAGGTGTGGTCAATCACACAAGGTGTGGTCAATCACACCAGATGTGGTCAGTCACACCAGGTGTGATGTTGTCATCAGTAATCTATGGTTGCAAGAGGAAAGCAGGCTTTTGCGAAGATATATTAGTTTGTTCTTTTGCATATATAAATTCTGTATCCATTACCCTATACATTTATTTACAGTTATTATGTACAGTTGTATATGAAATAATAAACATGTTGTGGTTCTTTGCATTTGCGTTAAATGAAAGGATATCGAGGTTGCTCGTTAATTGAATCTTGTGTGCAAGCCTTTAATGTTTTAAACTTCTTATTTGCGCTTTGAAGTTTGCATTTTGGGGCATACAAGAAAAGAGCTGGTTATTAAATTAACATCACATGCACCATAGTTTGGTACCTACAGTTTGGAAGCAGTACTTGTAGATCATGTCAGCAAGTATGGCAGTTAGTTGCCATATTTCAGTGGTATACAGCATACCCTGCAATTTCTTCCACCCAGGAAACTGACCCTAAATATCAGTGAGAAATTCTTGAGTACAGTGTTTATAAGCAGCAATGAAATAAACTCCTACTTACTTGTGATTTCACTTTAGGGATTTGATCATCACCAGTTGGGATGTATTTGTAGAATAATTTCTTGTTATAGAAGCTAAGTTGACCTTAACTTTCAACAAATAGTCATTTTTAGAGTTGATCATGTGAACGAATGAACATACAGAAATGTCCATGTGGTGGTTTACCTGTGAAGTGTGATGTGGTTTGCAGTTCACAGACAGTTTCACGGTGGCAGTGTGTAGTGACAGCGGAGGCTCGGTGTTTGAGCTGGAATTCAAGTAAGTCAGATTAACAGGCCGGCCACCATAGGCATAGGTCATTTTGAAACTAAACATCTTCATGTGTGTAGATGCATGCTTATGGCTTAAACGGTCCCAAATAAATTAAAAGAAAATCAGAGACAAAATGTCATTAACTATTGCTCCGGTGTCACAGGATGTACCTAGATTACATGTATTTCATTTGCGAAAGTTGCTGTTCCTTGAACACATGCGGTAAATAAAGAGGTGAAACTTTTGCACCAAACAGCTCATTTGGAAGTACTTCACGAGTACAGGTATGTATATCATAAGGACTGGTGCAGTACGGAAATTCAGTAAAATTATGTTCATACCTCAGTTTATCAGAAACTGTGTAATGAACCCTCAACCCACTACTCCACATGCTGTTATAAACTGGACAGCATTTATTAAATATCCCAGTTGAAGTTACCCATGCATCAGTGAAGTAAATACTGTCAACTTTAATTCTTGAGTATTTCATAAAACACTAATTAAATAAATAGATAAATAATTAATTAATGCAGTAATGTGAAATAATTACTGTTTAGAAAATATTGAACCTTGTTCACAGCTAAGACAAGAAGAAGCACTGAAGTAAGCATTGATTGTGTTGGTAGGAGACATACTGAACTTTATTTTATTGTTTCAGACGCTTAATTGGGGTGCGTACCTGTGACTCCAGGTGTCTTTTCTCTGGAAGGTAAGAACTACATGTACAGGGGAGATGGTATAACTACAGTGTACAACTGTGCAGGGTTCGCACACGAGCTTGAAGGTTATTCAGAGTTGTTAAATAAAGTTTGGAAAATTGGTTTGAAAAGCCAGGAAATATTTAGTTTATTTATGGGGTTTCTTAAAATGTCTACAATATAATAGGTGACAAAAATAGGAGAAAGAAAAAAAGATTTTTCCAGGATCCAAACAGCATGAATTCTTGTATTTGTGTGTGAGTAATTTTATGGAAAAGAAATCCTTGATACATTAATTCATATTTTCATAACTTATATATTTGCATATCAGCGATGATGCAGAATCAGCTTGAAACTTTGGAGTAAGTTGAAGCAAAATGCTGTTCTGGATATCTAGATTAATTAGTATACTTATATTAGGACTTGGGACTATGGAGAGAAAAAAAGTGCTGATTTTGTTTCATTCAAGGAGAAGTGTGTATTATCACATGCTCTCTATGTTCTCTGTGTCTTTGTTTCAGTCGAGGAGAAGTGTGTATAGTCGAACCGCTTCACATGAACTACACCATCAAGGATCACCCCATGCAGGATGTCATGATTCTGGCCATGGGCACCTTATCTAAGGTGAGTCGTTACCGAGGAGCAGAAAGAGTGCAGTTTCGTATTTTTATGGTGGGATTTTGTTGTTGGATAAAGCAGTGTCTGATACTTACGGTTCAGGTTTAACAGGAGCAGTTGCCAATTATGGTCAACAGCTACATGTACACTGGTGTTACAAACAACAATCAGATAAATTCAACCATGACTCTGTATGTCAGGTATCGTGTTGGTGTATGTGATGAAGAATGGTGGACCATGCACCATGGCATACATGTGGCTGCCCTGGTAAAAGTGATTTGGTTGGGTCTAATGTATGAAAACACTTCTCAAATGAATAAATGAAAATTGTCCGACTTGAAATAAATTTTAATGAAGAGGTACACATATACACCGTCAAGCATAGTTATTGTATTATCTGTGGATGAACTCCTGTCATGTTGATTGCTTGAAGGCATTTTTGAAATGAATTATCTCCCTTTCACTCTTGCAGGTGTTACTGGTGTCCCTAAGACCACAACTGAAAGTCATGTTTACTCACCTTCTCAAGGTATGTATTCATCATGTACATACATACATATATATATACATATATATATATCTATACAGTAAATAGCCAGGAATTTCGTCTATGAATAAGTTGCTCATTTGTTTGGAAGTTTGTTTGGAGGGCACATGTAGAATGATATCCAACAGGAAAATGCAAGCTATGGCCAAGAAAAGAAATATTTTCTGTCATTTATTTACCTCTGCATTCAACAATGCACTTTTCTGGGTGAACTTTTAAGTTGTTTACCTATCTAGAGCAATAGAATGATTGAAAAACCTGTCATCAGAGTGTTTGCTGTGAGTTCAAGAACAGTTCAGACAAGCTTCCACTGTGGTTGTACGCGGAAAGATCCACCAGCAACCTGCAGATGGTCATTGGTTTTGCCCGGGCTCTGCCCAGTTTCCTCCCTTCATTATGCTGGCTGGTGAAGTATAAGTTATATTGTTGAGTACGGCATTAAACACTAATGTCAATGTAAATAGTATGGCATCACATTTTGAAAATGAGAGAAAAAGTCTTCATACCATGGTGACTAGGGGCTGTACTAACCTAACAGCTACCTGTTCTGTTCTGTCTGCATCACCACATTTTCCTGTTTTTCCTCAGGGCGACTCATCCACACTTCCTCTGCTTGCCTGGCAGTTTGTCATCATCCAAGTCTCGGAACGTGACAGAGTTATTGACCCTGTTTTAGCGTTCGCAAGGGATTCTGTCATTTACTTCTACCAGGTAAGAGAAGGAAGGTACACTGGATATTTAACCATTTTATAGATGACCTAAAGACATTTTGAGTTCAAACAAAGTTCAGGCAAAATAGACCAGTTTCTTGAAGCTTGTTTTAAGCTTTTTTTGAGATCTCCAAAGTTTAAATTTACAACTATCAGAAGGTCTAAATTCCCTTGTCCCTCACATTGCCATTGTAATGTTTCTGGATTGAGGATTTTGAAGTGATTCATTCTCACTAGCAGTTTATTAACTTACAGCCAGAAGGTGTACAC
Organism: Acanthopleura granulata; assembly: GCA_016165875.1. Lineage (NCBI taxonomy): Eukaryota > Metazoa > Mollusca > Polyplacophora > Chitonida > Chitonidae > Acanthopleura > Acanthopleura granulata. The sequence continues at coordinate 9,963,768 of JABBOT010000016.1, forward strand.
ACTGTACTACTGTTGTAAATTATAGGAGGAAAGCAAATCCGAAATTATGCCGTTATAAAAAATACTTCTTTGAGTAGTTAAGTATGCTTTTTGAAAAACAGTTTTCTAGACATATTGAGGTGACCGAAACTCCGGTGGTTGGTGTAACCGTGCTATTTTATATTGCTCATTAGGCATAGTGAATTCTAGGAAGGAGTTGCCAGTGGTAAAAAGCATGAACTCCAATTCTGCTCATAGGACATATTTAGTCAGGTGACATTTATGAGACTGTTTGAACATTTAAATCACATCGATAACACATTTTTTCCAGAAGCTAAAAACCCCAGTGGACAACACTAATTAATCAGCTGCTGAGGATATTTTCTGTGTTTTCAGCATTTTCTAGTCAGCATAGTTCTTTATAGTTATGTTTCTCAGAAAACATTAGCTAGAAACATTTACCTTACGGAAGGTGCTTACTGGGTAAGGGTACAGTAGCTCATTTTCTTTAAAATCTTGGTTGCATGTTGAGAAAATTGCCCATTCAAAATACATTGGCCTTGTATAAAAAAATTGGTCATGTTTGAGTTCCATAAAATCATATTTCTGGCCAGCTTACGATACACTGTTTGGATAAATAAGATCAGGTAAATACTTAACTGAATGTACATATGTCACAATTATGGGCACAGCAAGTAGTTTCTTTGGAAGTTTGGTTTTTGTCAACACTACTTTCATATATATCTCCAAAAGCACAGCCAATCAGCATAGGAACACATGTACAGTTACCACTAATTAGGGGATTACCTCACTAATGAGCAGTACCAGCTGTGAATACACACCTCTGCACTTATATAATGTTTATTAGCTTTGCCACTACTGTTTGTCTGACATATATGTTACTGCTTGTTCAGAGATGCAATCAACATCGTGGTGTAAGTCGTGGGAAGGGTATAAACCTTGGTGCATCGAAATACAGTGTTGACAAGAAAATCATCAGACACCACATGCAACAGCACAGCGATACATGTTATTATATATGAATGAATGAAACTTTATTAAGCTGAGATTGCTAATTAGCGATATATGAAAATAAACATGTGTTTAAGATGGCAGTACAAGAATTTACACAGGAGTGGTAAAATGGCTAACAATAATTTTTAAATTTTTTTTTCATTGGTGTTTTAAGCTGTACTCAAGAATATTTCACTTATACGACGATGATGTGTGTAGCTAAAAAGCATTAACATATTTTTTTCTGTCTGGAAAAAAGGACATACCAATAAATAATGGAATTCATCAGCGAGCAGATTTATGCTACATGAGTTACATATCCTGTCTGTTTTATCATTATTCCCACATCTGCCTATCTCAACGTTTAAGTGATGATTTGAGGTTCTAAATTTTGTCAAACACTTTCTGAACTTAAAGAGAAGAGAAGTGGTGTGTCTTTATAACAGGTTTTTTTTTTGCACAGAGAGTAAATGACTGTTTTAGGTGTGCAGTTATCCGAGCATTCAAGGTTTGAAGGTACTGATCAGTTAATCTTTGTGTTGCTGCAGATTTAATATTACGAAAATTTTCTGTTGTAGTTCTGTTGTAGCCAAACATCATTCAGGCCTAAATTGTGGAAAATATTTCGCTTATACTATCCATTGGGGGTCATAAAACCCTGAGATAGTATCTGATAACATGATTTATAAAAAAGTAAGTGAGCTTACATATATATTACTTTCACCCAGTAATGACCGTTCCACAAGAGCAACCATTCTCTTTTTAATAGCAACCCTCAGCTTTTTCCCCAGTGGCTATAACTGAATCAAGGTGGTCTGACATGTATTCTGCCCCTCTTAACTAGTCGGCACATAAACAAAGGGGCTCTTGAGCGACGTGCCGTTGGGTGCTGAGTACTTATCACAACATGTGTCCAAAGCTACTTGTCTCTATAGGGCATGCTTGATGACCAAACCACAGGCCAGACATATTAATCTGCTGCCAAGACAAAGATCGAGTCCTGCTGGTTTGGAATTGTACGTTGAACATTTTAAAGGTCCCGAGTTGTGCCTTCTTCTGTTTTACCTTCTGGGTACAAGTGGCTGCCATCTTATAAGTGAACATTCTTGAGTATAGTGTTAAACAACCGCCAGGCAGGTAAATAAATCTGTACACAGAGGTAAATGTAATGCTTTTATGGTGGATGGATTGTAAACCTCAGAGCTCATGGATCTCTAGTAATATATTTGCATACACATGTTGTTTATTTTTGTGTTTTTTTAGGTTGTTTGTAACAATCCACAGGACATCAAGTGTCAAGGCCTACAGAAGATGGAGGTGCCCTACAGGCTGCTGTCTATACAGGTGAGCTATATAAGTTATACCAGTGTGTTGTTGATATATGACCTAATATTTTGTTGAGAAGAAAAATGTTTTCATGAGCCCAAAGAGCAGTTGGAATTATTGATCTCGCAGATGAAATATCAGGCCGTATATTTATAACAATGAAGAATAATGGGATATCATTTCCCGTGCAATGGCAATTCAGTCTCAAGTTGACTTGGCTATTGCTCTCCTGCACTGCGCGAGTGATACATTACCAGTTTGCCCACAAATTTTCTTTGTAAGTGCAGGAATGAACAATAGACTACACAGCTTTAACCAGAATTACATTTGGCGGGAAAAGTTCCCCATTTGGATCACCTTTCTTGTATTAAGCTGGCCATCATTCGGCCAACACACACCAGTTTTCACTGACGCTTTGTTGCTGTGCAGCCAAAATTGACATAACAGCTGATGTATTGAGAAGAAAAGCACAAGGCCTGGCTTGGAACTGACTGCGCAGAGAGAAAATACTTGCATTAGGTGGGCTGCTGGTTACTCATTGTTTATTTAATTTGCAAGGGTGATCTATATATTTGCCTGAAAGAGATGATGTGAGACATCATCATTTTGACATGTTGTTGTTAGCTTAAATATTTTGAAAATGAAGGCACAAAAAATTACTGATTTCATCAGTGTCAACAAGCGTTGCTATCGGCCAGTGCATGCATACCTGACTTCACAGGTCTACAGAAAAAATGTCCTATGATTGAGGGTGTATTGCCTGCCCGTTTAGCTTATTCAAGGCGGATGAACTTTTCAGAAGCCTGGAATTTTCTGTGATGTTATTGTGATAACATCCAATACTGTATTACACAATTCCTGATCCTGAACTAAACTATCGTTTTGAGGCCTAGCTCTATTTAAGGCAGGTAGTGATAGTTTGTAGCTTCTGAGATATTGCTAACCTGTACATTGACCTGGTTCTGCCTCCTCCTAACCTTATTTGCCTGCTTGATCAGTACTTGACGAAGTTGTGGACGGATGGTTTTGAATCTCTTGCTTTTTGTTAACAGTCACCAGTTAACTTACGACGCCGCATTGAGGTAGTAATTTCATTACTAGGGTGACATTGACCCTCTCTCAGGATAGCAATCAGTCTGTAATACCTGATCGGTAGTTAGGGTCAGTTCAGGTGGCAGTGAAGCCCTACAGGGGTGGCAATGAGGCTCTGCTGGGGTGGCAATGAGGCTCTACTGGAGTAGCAATAAGGCTGGGATGGTAGTTAGGCTGTACTGGAATGACAGTGAGGCTCTACTGGGATGACCATGAAGCTGTACTGGGGTGACAGTGAGGCTCTACTGGGGCAGCAATGAGGCTCTACTGGGGTGTCAGTGAGGCTCTACTCGGATGCCAACAGGGCCCTACTGGGATGGCAGTTAGGTGCTACTTGGGCGGCAATGAGGCTCTACTAGGGGGGCAGTGAGGCTCTACCAGAGTCGCAGTGAGGCTGTACCGGTCCAGCAATGAGGGTCTACTAGGATGGCATTGAGGCTCTACTGGGGCAGCATTGATGGTCTACTGGAGTGGCAATGATGCCCTACTGGTGTGGTAACGATTCCCTTGTGGAGTGGGAAAGAAAAATGTACAAGGAAATAGTAGTAACAGTACAGGATATGTGCAATGGTGACTGTGAGGGAGGTGATTTCTAGGTTTACAGTTTGGTGTCAGTATTATGTAGGTGATACCAGTTACTGACCCATTTATGTCGATGAGATGTTGTGATGAGAGATAATCTGTGTTTTCGGTGTGATTTCTGACTGGCCCTAATCAGTGGTATAGATTGCCAAGATTATAAACAGACAAGTATGTCTGCATAATATCATGGTTGTAAGAGGCTGTGTGAAAGGCTAAGTTTAATATGGGTAGTTCTTAGGATGTCAGTCCATTAGGATTTGTCCAGGTAGTTTATTTATCAGGTGGGCATGCATGTATACAGTAAGGAATGTCATCTAGCTGTATTTGTTTCGAGTCTGTATTTAAATTGATTGGTGTTTATGCCGTACTCAAGAGTATTTCGCTTATACCAGGGCAGCCAGCCTTATTGTGGGTGGAAACCGATCAGAGCCCTGGGTCAAATCCACGACCGTGCACAGGTTGCTGGCAGACCTGCCCACGTATGGCCGAGTTAGATAATACAAGTATGTAAATGTACGGCTAACCTGCAGAGCATTGGATTTAGTATATGTCACATGTACATCACTTGACTCTATCACTGCAAATGTATTGAGAGTCCATCTTGAAAACCCAGCTCAGACAGATTCACAGACTAGGAAGTTATATCCCACCCACAACTGTGCATAAAAATTTGATTGATCAAACGCCAGCGGCCTGTTCTTAAACTGATAAAATCCACAATCTGCCATATTCAAGAATTTTTTTCACTCAGAATTTCAGATTTCAGTTTATGGGTGGAGGAGATTGATGTGCCTTGGGTATTCCACTGACCTTGATACACTGTAATGCACACAAAACACATTCTGATTTTGCACTGAGTTGTCAGTACCAGTAGTACAACCATGGATGATCTAACTATGATTTTTCAACCATGAAACGTGTTTACCTTGACTGCTTACATTGTTTCATTTTTCGGTCACATCCTGACATCACATTTGCTTTCACAGCATGTTGAATGAAAATTAACATCACAGGACTACAAATGGGATACCTGGGTTTTTGTCGTCTGTGCATTGATTTTTGTCAACAAGAGACCCCGTCAGTCCATTTTCATCATTGGATGAATTTTTGACCTGTGCAAAGGAGTTTCCACCATGAGAATTAAAATCTTTAGTTGTTGTCCTGAAAAGGTTACAGAATTCGTAATAAAGGCGCCAAACTCCTGTGATATCAGTGAAGGAATTCGGTATTAGCTGGTTATATCAATCCATGAATTCCATGAATTCCATGAATTCTGTGTGCGCTGTTTGTAACAGTTGATGAACCCATGAACTCTGTATTTGATGTGTTGAACTGTGGATAAACCCATGAGTTCTGTATTTGCTGTTTGTAAGAGTGGATAAACCAGTGAACTCTGTATTTGATGTTTGTAACAGTGGATGAACCCATGATTCTGTGTTTGCTGTTTGTAACAGTGGATGCACCCATGAACTCTGTATTTGATGTTTTGAACCATGGATGAACCCATGAGTTCTGTATTTGTTGTTTGTAACAGTAGATAAACCCATGAATTTTGTATTTGCTTTTTGTAACAGTGGATGAACCCCCGAACCCTGGTGTGCCTGGACACTGCAGAGAAACTCCATGTGATCGACGTGAGGTCAGAGGAGGAACTAGAGGTCAGAGGGCATCTGCTAGCTGTTAGCTGTAACCTGTTCTGATAGTATGATAAATTTTTCAAGCCTTTCCTTAGAAAATTGTTTGTTGGGTGTAATCTGACCCTTTTTGAGAAAATAGGAATGTTTTGCTTTGATTTTGTGTTATTCCAACTTATGAATAAAGGATAAGTGTAATGGAAATAAACATGATGGGAAAAACAAAAAGATTCTATCAGGGGCCTTGATGGTTCAGTTGGCTAGTGCGTTAGCGCAGTGTAAATAAGTCCCACCAGTGTGGGCACTGTGAGTTCAAGTCCGGCTCATTCTGGCTTCCTCTTCGACTTGTGCATGTGAAGGTCTGCCAGCAATCTGCGGATGGTCATGGGTTTCCCCATTGCTCTGCCCAGTTTCCTCCCACCATTATGCTGGCTGCCGTTGTAGAAGTGAAATATTTTTTAGTACGGCATAAAACACCAATCAAATAAATAAATAAATAAGATTCTATAAATACCAATGAAACCTCAGTGTAGCGTTCTTTGTTGGTCAGGTTACACCATAAATATTTTAATGAAGTCAAAAATGTTTGATTATTTACATATTCCTTAAGAGAGTTTACACCTTGATAATAATATTGATGTTCTTTAATAATACTGCTTTGTCCGATAAAATAATAGTGCTTTTGTGAAAACCATTACAGAAAATATCTCCTGGTGACCTTACATAGTGCTAATGATAAATTAAGTCAGACATGGAAATCACTGAGAACAGTTTGCTTTACTTTCTTTGACATAGGTGATTGACATCTCTGATGTTCAGCTTGTGTATGGTTCCAGTCACTTCAAGTCTTTAGCAACAGGAGGCAATGTCAGTCAAGCTTTGGTAAGGACTTGTACACAACTACATGTTATTGTGTTGTTTTTCTTCAGTTATCAGTCAGTTATCGGCTACCCTGGTTTCTACTGGGCACTAAAACTGTACACGTCATGTCACTAATGCTGTTTGATGACCACATGTTATTGTGTTGTTTTTGTTCCCTGCCAGGCGTATGCAGGAGGCCAGGCGTGTTATCAGTCAGTTATCAGCTACTCTGGACAGCTGTTTCTACTGGGCACTAAAACTGTACACGTCATGTCACTAAGGACCTGGAGAGAGGTACATCTGTCTTTGTGTATTTATGCATTGAGCCTCTGTTGGTTATTACGATAACATTCAGGAATGGTTTATTTGTCATGGGCGGTGTCCTTCTTGTGCGAGCTTCGTGCTTGTGAAGGGTTTTACCTTTAAGCTAAGAGGTTTGTGAAGCACCGAAAACGGTTTTCTTTGGGGTACATATTTCCCCTGCTTGGACCCTTCCCCACACTTGTGTCAATTTCCCATCGACATTTCCTTTGCTCGTCCTTCACAGTTCTTTACTCCCAGTTCCTTCCCATGTATGTATAAATTCATTCTAATTATTGGCAAGTGAACAATGTGCCACCTGAAATAAAACAATATGTTAGCCAAATGCACTGATATTTGGGGTACTTATAAACATATAAATGTACGACTGGAGTACATGTATACATTAATTCTCCGAGACAGGGAGAAAATTCTACCAGGACATAAGCCCTTTGCCTCCAACCTCCCTACCCTTCCAACCCCTCACCCCCACCCCAACCCCCACTCCACGCCCATTGGAGCACTAGAAAATGAACAAATGTCCAGGGGTATTACTCTTCAAGAGAAACATTAGTGAACTACATTAGAGCACATAAACTGTCTCTCATCTAATAAAGCATTCACATTTTAGTCAGCTTTTATTTATTTATTAATTTCATTGGTGTTTTACACTGTACTCAAAAATATTTCACTTATACAATGGCAGCCAGCATTATGGTGGGAGGAAATGGGATAGAGCCCGGATGAAACCCACAACCACCCGCAGTATCTTTTAACTCACACTGATAAAACCCCAGCACAGATAATGATATTGCAATGTATACTGTGTATAGTTTTAGTGGAAATATTCCAATATTGTGTGCACAGCGGATCGATGTGCTGGTGAAGCAGAGCAGGTACCAGGATGCCCTGGCCTTGGCACTGTCATTCTACGAGGGTCGAGCAAAAGCAGTCCTGGGACTGTCAGGCTCGCCACAGAAGAAAAGGGAAACCATCGCAGAGTTGGTGAGTGGGAGAAAGATCAAAGCAGAATCCAATAAGTTTGAGTGACGTGTCTGGATTTGGACATGGTTTAATCAAAACACCTAAAATTGGCAGTCTAAAGTGTACAATGGTTTCAGATTAGAAGAGTGTAAAATCTAGTGCCTGAAGTAATATTTTGTGGTCTTTATTTTTTTATTTACCTCCGAAATGCACTGTTTTGCAGGTGGGAGGATGTTTGTGTTTTCTGTGTGGGCAAATGCTAGAACTGCTTTTGAGTTCGTAGATTGTTCATGACTCAGGTGTTTCCTGTTTGATGATACATATGGGCCTTGAATTTGTGGAATTACTCATGATAGAGCTGTTTTCTGTTTGGCCAGATGCTAGAACGAATGTTTGAGTTTGTAGACTGTTTATTTATTTATTTATTTGATTGGTGTTTTACGCCATACTCAAGAATATTTCACTTATAAGACGGCGGCCAGCATTATGCTGGGAGGAAACCGAGCAGAGCCTGGGGGAAACCCACGACCATCCGCACGTTGCTGGCAGACCTTCCCACGTACGGCCAGAGAGGAAGCCAGCAAGAGCTGGTCTTGAACTCACAGCGACCACATTGGTGGGAGGCTTCGGGGCATTGTGCTGCAATAGCGCGCTAACTGACTGAGCCACGGAGGCCCCCTGTAGATTGTTGACAGCAGAGGTGTTTTCTGTTTGGCCAGATGCTAGACCTACTGTTTGAGTTTGTAGATTGTCTATAACAGGAGTGTTCTCAGTTTGGGCAGATTGTGTTCGAGTTTGTGGACTTATCCAAGGCAAAGGTGTTTTCTGTTTGGCCAGATGCTAGACCTACTGTTTGAGTTTGTCGATTGTCTATAACAGGAGTGTTCTTTGTTTGGACAGATTGTGTTCGAGTTCGTGGACTTATCCATGGCAAAGGTGTTTTCTGTTTGGGCAGATGCTAGACCTGCTGTTTGAGTTTGTCGATTGTCTATAACAGGAGTGTTCTGTGTTTGGTCAGATTGTGTTCGAGTTTGTGGACTTATCCATGGCAAAGGTGTTTCTGTTTGGGCAGATGCTAGACCTACTGTTTGAGTTTGTAGATTGTCTATAACAGAGGTGTTTTCTACTTGGGCAGATGCTAGACTTGCTGTTTGAGTTCGTGGACTTATCCATGACACAGTTTTGTCCTGAACAGGGGAAGATTGAGGAACTAGAAGAATATTACCAGGTAAGTCAACAACTTTAACGGCTTCCAGCACTTTTATTTCTGGGAAATTGATTAGAAATCGTAATTTTAACTCTAGAAAGTCATCATATTTGTGTCCATTTATTAGCTCTTGAGAACGTTAAACATGTTCATGCAGGTTTTTTAAAAGTAACCCCATTTAATGTTGGACTGTTCAGGACTACATTTGTATCACGTGACTTGTCACTGAGGATAAGTGTTCTCGGCGAGAACCTTTTCCCCTGTGCTCACTCATCCGTGACCTCTTGTTTTCTCCTCAGACCGTGGTGCCAGTGTGTGTGGACTATTGTTTACATTTAGGGAGGACGTAAGTATGTCTCTCTGCATTTACTTAGAGAACTGTTTGAAGGTGTTTTGTACCCCTGTAAAATTGAAGCTGTGTCTTGAAATAGGTGCTCTCCCTCCATGTGTCTGTGGGGCTATGCTCCTTTGTTTTATACCGAACCATAACTCTGCATATTAACATAACACCTTTATATTTGGATAGATAGCTTACACGTTGTCATGGAATTTACTTGTCATGTCATGGAAATAATTTTAGCACTGTAACTTGCTATATTATCCCTGCTAACATCTAGGTACGTGTAAGTGCCTAAATTTGTACAAAAGAGAGTATCAGTCAAATGTATGATTAGTTTCTACTTTCTTCACTTTCTTGGACTTGTGCTGTGTATTTGTTTAAGTAGTGAAACAGTGTTTTTAGTAAGGTTTTACACATTATTTATGTTCATTTTGATGGGGAGGTAGATAAAGGTAGATATATTATCCAATGTATTGCATCCCCTGCCATGCCTACTGGTATACAATGAGGCTATAGATTTATCCCTCTCCCCTCCCTCCATCAGCCAGTCAGTCATGTATGAGAGATGTGAATAATTATGTAAGTAGATAAATAAATCCTGTGTTTGCAGAGACATACTGTTTGGGCGGATTTACGAGCGGTTCGGGATGGACGTGATCGCAAGAGGCACCTTCCTAGAGTGTTTGGAGCCGTACATCATGAACGACAAGTTGTCCTCGATCACGCCGATCGTCATGAAAGATTTCGTGGAGCATTACGAGACACGGGGGATGTTAGACGCCGTTGAGGCCTGTATCGTACACCTGAGCGTCTCCAGTCTCGACATTCACCAGGTAAAAACAAGGAAACCAGGTGGAAATATTGAAATGATAGGAAGGAAACAGTATAAATTTTACTGTAGCTAAACACCGTTGTTCAAAGGGATTTACGATGAATAAGACTGTTAAACTCCTGTAACAGGAGAGTTATTGAAAAAAAAAAGTCTTAGGACAGTTTTCTGTTAAATTTGCCTGATGTAGCCTTAATTGCAGATTTATGGCACACATGTAAGTGGTCAACATTATGGGTAAAAAATGTTGTCGTTGCAATTCTGGTTTGGATACATGTGGTGTAGTAACATCTAGTGCAGTCTTATGATCTAAGTGCCTCTCACCAATAAGTTCAAGTGCACAGAAACTTGCGTGCAATCAAAATTTTCAGTTGAATTAACTCTTTTGAATTTGCCAACAAAATGATGCTGACAAAGGAATTATAAGCACATGCTATGTTGTCAGAATCCATGTTTCAAGGTGAGGGCCTCCGTGGCTCAGTCGGTTAGCACGTTGTCGCAGCACAATGACCCCGAAGCCTCCCACCAATGCGGTCTCTGTGAGTTAAAGTCCACCTCTTGCTGGCTTCCTCTCCGGCCGTAAGTGGGAAGGTCTGCCAGCAACCTTCGGATGGTCGTGGGTATCCCCAGGGCTCTGCCCGATTCCCTCCCACCATAATGCTGGCCGTCGTCGTATAAGTGAAATATTCATGAGTACGGCTTAAAACACCAATCAAATAAATGAATAAATAAATAAATGTTTCAAGGTACACTTTATGGGATGACTATTGCCAGAAAGACATAGGGATAACTCTTACATCCCTGCATTTGACATGCAATGCATTTCAAAAGTGTTGTTGTTGTTGTAGATTGTGAACCTGTGTTGGAACCACTGCCTGTATGACGCTATCATCTATGTGTACAACAAAGGCATGCAGGATTTCACCACTCCCCTGGAGGATCTGCTGACCATCCTGGGTGAAGCCGTGGGTACCAGAAAACAGCTGACAGGTCAGTCCGAGTGTGTCAGCCTGGCTGTGAGATTCTGGGACACGATCAAATCCTTGTACCCCTGGTACATCCCCTCAGTCTCATTGTCTGTAGGTGATGACAGTAAGTGGTCAAAGGCATTGAAGACTGCTTGTCTTTAATACACCTTTATGACATGCATGCCTGGATGTTACATGTAGGAAAGATGAAAAGTAATCTGCCAATGGTTGGTGGTTTACTATCTGGCACTCTGGTTTAGTTTGCCCATTAAGCTGACTGCCTTGTGATATGAGTGTCATACTGCATTTCCTTTTTGATGTGAAACATTGCTATCCTTTTGTACGACTAATGGAATAAATGACATAAAATTTTAGAAAGAGGATTGAAGTTTTCTTGGGATGGTAGGATTATATGTACACTTTAAATGTACAAAATGTACACTTTAGCACAAAAATTTATTAATATTTTATGAGGTGTTTGCCTCTAAAAATTTAGGTCATTACCATAACTAAATGCTAAATTTACACAAAATATCAGTAACATTAGTTGATCCAGTTCATAAATTGAATGATTTCATTGCTCTTTTGTAGCTGTTTTTCAAGAATATTTCAGATTTGTTAATCTATAAACAGATATTGTTTAATGTTGTGTTGTTGAAGGAAACGATGCCAATGGAGCCTCAACATCTAACATCTAATTTTCCAGATAGCCAAATCAAGCTGGGGAATAAGCTGCTGGTGTATATCAGGTAAAGTAACTGTTTACAACTTGTGGATGGTGGTGGGTTTTCCCCAGGGCTCTGCTTGGTTTCCACCCACTGTAGTGCTGGCCACCTTCATTTAAGTGAAATATTCTTGAGTATAGCAGAAAACACCAATCAGATAAATAAACAAACAAATCATAAGACTGTTCATTATACATATATGTAGCAGAACAATGTTCAGTGTATTTTAATTGAGCTTTCACTTGTTTTTTGTGGTTTATGGATTGCATGCTTCCTGATATGTATAATACTGTGGGTTCTCTGGCAGAGACAGTTAAAAATAGTGACACGCTGTGACCACCATACCCTAGACGAATGAAATTGTGTGGCAATCTGGTTCTCACTGATCCATCTGTTATCTTAAGTCAGCAAGTTTGTCAGGTTCGTAGTGATTGACTGTTGGTTCTGTGGGTTCCTCCACCCTTAAAGCTGGCTGCCATGATCATTTGTTTTTTATGCTGTTAAACACCAATTAGGAATACATGTAAGTAAATAAATTACTGCAGGTTCTTAAGCATAGTTTGCTTTGTTGTATATTCTGGTACTGGAATATACTCACCTGAACAGCGTTTGCTCAAAAGCAGTACATGTACATTTTCACAGTGTCAAGGTTTCTTTTCCACTTCACTACTGAAGATCCCTTCAACCAGTTTGACGTAGTCACAGTCTAGTCTAAACTGGGTCATCCAATGAAACCTCTCAGCACATGCTGCTGTGTTTTTAAATCAATGTTGCGTCATCGTGTCCACTGAATTCTGCCTTACACACTTAAGACGGACACTCTGATTGGTCATGCTGATTCCTTCGCTCTGGCACCTTTTTGGGCAAAAGGAGTTACAAGTGTTTGAACTGAACTCGAATTACCCACCAAAGATGCCAGAGTCATCCGTTCGTAGCAATATTGTACATTAAGGGTGAAATGAAGAGCGCATGTGGTCTACGAACACAAGCATGACAAAACGGTGTGCTTTTATGTTGCTTTCCACTTCTTAAATGTACCTCAAGCTTCTTGATGTGATAGATGTACATGTGTATATAGAAATAACCTGGGATTATTAAAGGCACATGTAGACGTCAAAATCTCTTAGGCTGTATAATGACAGTGTTGTTGTTGTCACTGTTGTTGTTGTCACAGTTGCTGTTTAGCAGGAAGGGCTTACCCATTGGGAGATATTCCCGAAGAAATTGTTCAAGATGTCAAAACAAAGGTAAGTCTAGATCATGCTGTGTGATTTTATGCTTGGTCTTGTTGCATGATTCAAAGTTTGCAACGTTGCTGTTGCCCTGAGAGTAGGTGCCAAGAATTTGGCAAAAGGAAATATTACAGAAATAAATAAATATGCCACAGTTACACCTGGTTTGCTCTAGGCCATCCTTAAAGAGAATATACTGGAGAATTTCTTTATTGTGAATGGTGTATGCCTTGAATTAATGAGGTAGGCTTGCAAACTGTGTGCTTAATTTTAAATAAATGAAGACAAATTAGTCTGGAAAATCCTATTTTTCTCAAATTTTTAGCAATATATGTATAAATTTTCTTTTTTTTTCTATTCACAGGTATTTGATACAATCACTTGTGTGCATTCAAAGAACCATAATGAAGGTAATATTAGCTGGAAATATACATGTATACATATTCAGAATTATCTGAATTTTTTTTATATCTTTTGATTTTTATGTTCAACGGAAGAATACTTACATTATGGTGACATCATGATCATGACAGGATGGTGCTTACTTGTTTTCTTTGAGGATGATTTGAGACACTTTATATATGTGATTTTTGTCATGTGGTGTCATATGAGGTTGATGTGGTGTCATGTGAGGTTGATGTGGTGTCATGTGAGGTTGATTACCTACAGAATGCTTATGGTGTGTTTAGCCACAGTCAAGAAGGATTATCATTTTCTACTGTATATTGCGTGTGTTGAATGATACGCCAGCTTATGTGCATATGCACCCTTTTATGTATTTGCTCCACAGATGAGCTAGTGTACCCTCATTTACGATCGCTACTCCATTTTGACACTCGGGAGTTTCTGAATGTTCTGGCTCTGGTAAGGTTTTTTATTGTTCTCTCCCCCCTCCCCCCACCCCCACCCATCCTCCAGGTTCATTTATATAGAGATGTAGTGATGAGCATATCGATGTATCCAAGCCTCCTTCCATACATGTAGGTCAGACATATCGATGTATCCAACCCTCCTTCCATACATGTAGTGATGAGCATATCGATGTATCCAACCCTCCTTCCATACATGTAGTGATGAGCATATCGATGTATCCAACCCTCCTTCCATACATGTAGTGATGAGCATATCGATGTATCCAACCCACCTTCCATACATGTAGTGATGAGCATATCGATGTATCCAACGCTCCTTCCATACATGTAGTGATGAGCATATCGATGTATCCAACCCTCCTTCCATACATGTAGTTCAGACATATCCTCCCACAGTGTTTTTATCAAATCATCATGAAACTTGGAGGGCAGGATGAAGAATTTGGATGTGCAGTTACATCAGTTATTATCAAAAATTTATTTTCACCCTTTCAAAAATTCTTTTTACCCTTTCTCAAAAAGCTGCACGCTAGAGAATGCAACCCCTCCCACATTTAGGTTGGATTCGCCATTGTTCTTATCATTGTCATATTGTGGCCTCTCTCTGGAACCAGCATACCATGACGTCACGATCTCTCTGACATGGTGTTAACGGATTACACCATGAGCATGAGAGAGAATGAGGCCACATGATAGTGGCATGGTTTATGTTGTTATTGTTATGTTGAAGGGCAGAACAAGTTATATTCATATGAAAGTTTTTTGTTTTCTATATTTGCATATGATGAAAAAAATATTTCACAAAATCAATCTAAAAATGATAAAAATATGACAAAAAAACCTGTAGCCTACAGCCCAGTTTTGCTCAGTCAGTGGGCTGGGTTGCCCGCAACATACATGTATTTTTAATGATGACCTTGTGTGTCCTTCTATGAAAGCACAGTATTAGAAAAATAGATGTAACTGATATCCTTACAATGTGTAACAATTTTCTCTCGTTTTGAAGGCTTTTGAGGAAGAAGAGTTTAACACTCCAGAAGGGTATGCTTAATTTACTCGTTCTTTTAATCCATAGGGTAACCAAAATGTTGGATTGTTGATGACGATAATGAGCACCTCAAACTCATGACAGTTTAAACCTTGTAATATTCATATTGCTCGCATGAATGTTGAAAACATTTGATTTTCATTTTAATTTCATAACAGTTTTATAGAAATTACCATTTTTACTGGAATTAGTCTGTCCCCGGGAACAATATTGTACATTATCTAAAGTATACTTGCCTGATTTCCATGAAAGTTTTCTAGAAACATACATGTACAAGATCTTCTCCATGATTAAACTTGTGCATGACTAATTTTTCAATATCTCTTAATATTTGTCTGAGAGGCATGGGAATTCCCGATATCCACATTCTAGTTCACTTTTTCAATACGTCAAATAATACTTCATTTCCCTTTTTTCAAATCACAAATGACTAGAGCATTTTAATATTTGCCCAGTGGAAAGTTGATTTTACGGTTTTTCTCTTTCAGAATTAGGAGGCGACAGACCTTGGTGGATATCCTGTTGAAAGTAATGGTGGAAAGTGTGGGCTTCAGTGTAAGACTTATTTTTATGGTGGAAAACAAATAGATGTAATTTTATGCATGATATATTGTGTTATAGGGGCCTCAATATTAACTCTTTCACCGTGGAATATTTAACTCAATTGACATTGATCACTTTGGGGCACATTGGTTGACAAGTTCAATCATTTAAAATCTTTTGGTGACAAGAAAAACCTTTCAGACATTTTTGGACAACTTTACTCCATCTGTCAAAAGATAGCAATTTTTGAAAGTACTCATCATTATTAAAACAGTTGGGTTTGTGACCTTATATGGGAAATTCCAGGAATAACCGGGACAAATTGTCACAAAACCATAGGTGATAATTAAACTATAGCAAGCTCTATGTCTTATAGAGTCTCTGACTTGACAAAATGTGACAAAGATATAAAACTGTGACAAACTATGACAGTAACAAATCTCTGAATTTAAAAATGTAGTTAAATGTTTGTGATGCTCTCTGCATGCTAATATGTATCTGTAACAGGTCTTTTCCTCTCTCTTTGCCCAGCCCTCACAGGTAGGCATCCTCTTCACATTTCTCGCTCGACAAATGGCCAGGCATGAGAACACCATTGCTGTCAACCAAGTCCTCTTTGAACAGGTGAAAAATTTGTTTAACATGTTTCACAAGGTGCACCAATTCGTCATCACAAGTACTTCTGCTCTTGTGGCTTCTATGCTAGGATTTCAGCTTTCAAAGAACAACATAAAGCGTTCATGTCAGGCATCTTAAGGGTGATGTTACATTGAGACAGTTTACAGATGCACATCACCTTTTGATGTAGTACACAACATAGGAAAGACTATTTCATGCTGATTTCACATATGACATATTCTTTCACATGAATTACATGGTAATAAATTTATTTTGAAGTTGAATGTACAAATATACCAATCAGACCTTGTTCAGGAGCTCAGAAGAATCAGTGATGTGTCTGCTTTAGGTTGTTCAATCCGGTCCAAAAAGTCCTCAGTCTTTATTTGCATTTTATTGAATGAAAGACAGTGTCCAAAAAAAAGTCTTAAAAAGAACATATTTTTCATGAGAATGTGCATTTGAACATGAAATCTGTTCGATGGTTGCCTGCAGGTGTTGGAGTTTTTGTCCAATCCCGGTGATGAATCACGACATGAAGAAAGGCAGCAGGCGTTGTTAGAACTGCTCAATGCTGGGGGACTTCAGCAGTTTGACGAGACACGACTACTGCATCTGGCCGAGAATGCCAAGTTGTGAGTATATCCACGCAGTCCTCTTCATGAAATTAAACCAGACACTATACACATAGCACAAGCTGTTTATAACACAACACCTTGATTGAAGAGCTACTCGGAAATCTTCCTACGCGAACTTAAAAAGAGCCTTCATTTATTTATTTGTTTAACGCTTTTATGGGTATTTTACGCTGTACTCAAGAGTATTTCACTTATACGATGCCACCCAGCATTATGGTGAGAGGAAAACTAATCCTTCGTAACTATCCAATGAGATACGTATGTGTACATGTTTCTGTTCAGGGTGGCAGACTTCTTGTGAAAAGAAAATATCAGACATCCTAATCAAGTGCACGGGGTAGTAAAAACCCCTATTAAAACAGTGGTGGACCAGCTCAAGTAGGTGATAAAACTCTCCAGGAAGTATTTTGACATCACTTTCATGATAGCACACCAGGAACTGTACTAATTGCCTGCGTGCTTCTGCATGTTTGCCCCCATTCATGGAGACAGTCAGGACAGTAGTGTACATGTAAGTCCTTGTGAGGTCAGATTTTGTGTGGCCATCGGCCGTGAATGTGAACAGCCTAGATGCATGTTGTCGGTGTTGCATCTTTGTTGTCCATCATCAGAGGAATTATAATTTGATTGTATACTTGGATCCTTTATGTTAATATTCATCAGTTGTTGCATGTCAGATGGATCACGTAATTGTTTCTGATCAAGGTAGTAAAGGTAGATATTCATGTACATGTAGGCGAAGTGTTCGATTGGACAAAATGAAGGTGGTCTGCTGTGTCAGCATGTGTAATTTTTTCAGGTACTTTATTTTAAAGTGGTGTAAAATTTTGTCATGACCAAGTTACACATACTCGTTTAGTCTGATTCAGAGGGTTCTGTTCATCTTAGACGAATGTTTTAAGGGTTTGTGTGGAAGGTGAGATGATTCAACCTAAATTTTCAGCTCACATAGCCATTACCTGCAGTTTCAGCATGCTTGTATGCATGATAATACTTGGAAAAAAGTTATTTTTCTTCCCCAGGCAAATTGATAACAGTTCAAAAACATTGCTTTCACTTTCAGTTTCCGAGTATGTGAATTGTTGTACGAAAGAAGACGAGAGTTCGACAAGATTCTGTCCTGCTATCTTCGTGACTCTGTCAGAAAGGTGAAGTATCTTTGGTTTGTTGTTGCATTACATCAGACATGCATACAGTGTTCAGGTTTTGTCATATTAAACAATTGTTTTCTGATCAGTATAGGTCATTTTATAATATCTGCTAAGTTGATTTAATATGTTCAAAATGTTTTAAATTATTTCTTCAAATTGTAAATTAGTGTTTTCCTGATCAAATTTGTTTAGGTTATAGGGTATATACATGTGCATAATCTTATTAGTTCAAAAAACTAATTTTCACAACCTTCCCTATTTTTTTCGATTTTCATTTTCACCATGTGAAATGAAGTTTTTGTTCTCTTCCTGTAACATTGGTACGTCATGCATATTTGAAACATTAATGCCAACTTTTTTTGTTGGTATATTCATTGATTGATATTAATTGGTGTGTCTTACAGTATCAGGCCTTTGGTTACATCACAAACATCATGAGGAGCTCTTCTTACAGTGAGGAGGAAAAGTCAACGCTTCAGAAACAAGCCATGGCCAAGTTACAGGTGACATGTCACATTAGCTTATGATCCAGAATTTTCTGGACAAGTGATTACTTCTTTTACACTGTGCACATCAGGGCATTTAATTCACATGCTTGCAGCAGTGGTAAGCAGACATTGGGTCGAAAGATAACTTTACAGGTAGAGGGAAACAACAAGTGATAGTTTTGAGCATCCAGCTGCCTTGCAAGGAAACAGAGGGGGTATATAATATTGGGCTAAATGGACAGAGTGCTGATTTTGGCAGATTTCTAAAGTTCAATGAACTGCAGGTCACTGAAACTGTCATATTTGAAAGCAAGACAAATTTGTGTTTCTTTTCCAGAAAAGTGTGTTGTTCAAAAGCCATGTGTTTCATTGTTTATGGCAATATCTTGTACAAGGCATACCTTGCCTAGACAAAATTTGCTTTGTTTTCACCACCAGTAATCCAGCCAGGTGACAATAGACAGTGTTGTTCATTGGCCGAGAGCTTCCATGACTTCTGTGTAAAACTAATTATAAATTGTGAATTATAAGGACGATATTCTGAAGACCACTTCTGATCCAAAAATGCCGAGAAAAAAAGTAGTCATCACAGCATATGTAAAATGTGAACACCCACTAGTCTGACTGTGGGCACCTGTGACGTGTCGGCGTGTGTTTTATATTAACTTCCATGCTATGTGGAGACTGTTTTCACTGCTGTGTCTGCCCATGTAGAGCATGTACATGGAGGTACATGAAGTAAAATCGCAAACGCCTGTTTCTTACTCAGTTTGCCTAATCCTCAGATTGCAGTGGTCTGAGAAAGGTAAGGAGGTTTGTTTGGAAAGTACAAAGGTATCCTGCTTGAAAAAAAATGTGAGTTTTAGCACAAAAAGTAATGTTTATAACCATTTTGAATATATAGGAAAAAGAGAGTAAGCAGCTAATTAAACACCACATGCGACACCAGCCATTATGAATTCCTTAAAAGGAGAATATTGATATCTGATAGGGTACATGTTTGTATTGTACATGTTTATTTCTGAAGATTAATTTGCTTTGCTCTGTTGCTGTGACAAGACTGAAATGAGATTGACACACGCATAACAGTGAATGATTTTGTTTTTTGTTGTCTGTTTTCTAGGAACTGGTGGAGATAGATTGTAAACAAGCCGCCCAAATGGTCATCACTGGATTCGCCACAAATCTCAATGATATAGTCGGCAGACTTTCCAATAATCGTAAACTTCAGTTCCAGTTTCTCCAGGGGGTCATTCTTTATAAGTAAGACTTGTTTGGAATTGTCATGAAGTTTGAAATAGTGGATCTTTATCTACCACATGCAGAATTTGTTTTTGCACTGGGCTTTATACTGCATACAGTGTAAGTTTGATTAACTTGATTTGAGTTGCCAAGGTTTTCAATTTTTGCAATTTTGTTGAACTTTAACATTCAGGCCTCCACAAATTTTTGTCATTCCCCTGATTTGATGATTTGTTGACGTCTGAGTTTTCAAATTTAAAAATTTATAAATTTTCCATATCAGCTAGGTGATTTTGTCGTAATGTACTTTTGCTGTTTAAATGGTCACCGATGTGAAAACTTGTTGTCATTCCTATTAACTGTTGATTATTTGAAGTATTTGTATTTTGTATTTGTATTTTGTTTATTCACCAAATAATACATAAATTGAGTAATGTACAGTAATTACAGTGTAAAGAGTATAGCCTTGAGGGATTTGTTCTATCCCCAAAACAGTATATAAAGTTATTTGAAATGAAGAAAATGGTTACATTCTATGCTGAGAAGTAACAATAAACTGAGTTTAGGATAAAAATGATGCGACTGTCCAGTTGTGCAGCTTTTTAGCAGTTTAATAAATGTGATTTTATGAAGTTTGAATGACGTGAAATGTGTAAATTTTGTATATTACCAGGGATTCAGCGGGTAGTGCTATTAACACAGACCGTCAAATCAGCATAGATCCGGAGATTTATGAGCTGTATATTGACCTTTTGTGTCAGTTTAAACCTGGAGATGTCGCTAACTATGTGAAGATGACAGAAGGCTACAGACTCGAACAAACATTGGCGGTAATGTTAAATTCTTTATTTCTTTCATTCTTTCGTTTTGTGTTTCCTTTTTTTCTTCTTTCTTTCATTTCTTCTTTTTCTTTCCTTCTTTGTTGTTAAATGCCATTCCCAAGAGTACTACACTTGTAGGATGGCAGTCATTTTGAATGGCCAGAGGGCACTGCATAAACCACTCACCGTAGGCAAGTTATTGACAGACTTTTGACACGTGATATACACTTGTGCACACCATACTTGATGGAAGACTATGAAGTGGTCTTGACAAAGGTCCCCAAGGCCTCACAAATTCCCTGGCCGAGGCCGGACAAATAGAAACCAAAAATAGAAACTCCCAAGTATGTTTATATAAAGGTACTGACTGACTGTCATATTTTCTTTCAGATATGTCGCCGTCACAAGATCTCTGATGCCATGGCGTTCCTTCTGGAGAAGGCAGGAGATGTGCAGGCAGCCTTCAGTATTATCTTAGAGGTACATTCAGATTATCTTAGAGGAACACTCAGATTATTTCAGCGGGACATTCAGATTATCTTAGAGGAACACTCAGATTATCTCAGAGGGACATTCAGATTGTCTTAGAGGAACACTCAGATTATCTAAGAGGTACATTCCGATTATCATAGAGATACATTCAGATTATTTTAGAGGTACATTTAGTCACCGCATGGACAGCCAGCCTGGTTAGTTGTCAGAACAGTGAACAGAACATTAAGAAATGTTCCTCATAAACGTTACTGACAAGTGTCTGGCTCTCGGTCATCACCAAGTGAGAAGCATTTTGACTTGTGACATATTCTTGACATGGTGTTAATCACCAATGAATTAAATTTGTACACGTTTCTTTTCCGGATCCTAAATACATGTATATATTTGTAAAATTAGCGACTGTAGTATCTTGAACAGAAAAGTACCACTCAAGAAAATGATATTTTTATATCATGTGCAGTCTCTAGATTACTTTCTTGTAATTTAAACTACGCAGTAATTATTACATATTGCAACATTAATATTTATAATACATACCACAGTGTACATGTACATGTATTTTTTAAAAAGCAGAGAAAACACACTGCTTTCTACAAGTTTGTGAAAGTGTGGAAAGATCAGCCACTTCAGCGTTGTCATCACTAACATGGTGTTAAACCAGAGTGCATTCTTTGCTTTTTCAGAATTTACAAGGAAAACTGAAGTCTGTAACAGAGGTTTTACAAAATGCTAGTCAATCTGGCAAAGGTGAGTTTACAGCTAGCATGAACATTACGTAAAATGCTCCATTATTAACGTACATGTACATGTTAATTGCATTGGGACATCAGACTTGTCAGGTATTATAGAGCCCTTCTTGGCCAAGTGGTTAGCATGCTAGCGCAGCACAGTTGCTTGGGAGCCTCTGACCATTGCAGTGTCTGCAAGTTGAAGCCTAGTTCATGCTGACTTCCTCTGAGGCTGCCCGTGGGAAGGTATGCCGAGAACCTGCAGATGGTCTCCTCCCACCATTGTGCTGTCCGCCGTTGTACAGTTGAAATGTTCTTGAGTATAGGGTAAATCAAAGTAAATCAGATATCCCGAGTCTTGTCTTCTGCAGGAATATGGTGTAAATGCTTGTCGGGTTTCTCCAGAAAGTGTACCTCATGCTTTTGCGCACAGGGTTTGTACAGGGCCTTAAAACTGGCAGGTTCCTCACAATCACATTGCATGCTATTGTCGTATACGTGAAATATTTCGGAGTATGGTATGTCAAATCATCATTCCATTTACCAAAATATCCTCCAGTCAGAATTCATATTTGATCTGTATATGCGGAAAAAATGTGTGTGAAAAGACTATTGATTTACTTTACATTTAAAGGACACCTGGAAGAAAAGATTATAGTTTTAAGGAAAATGAAAAGAGTTATTACACTGTAAAAAAGTCATATTTGAGGCATAGATCTGTGGCTTAAGAACATCTCTATTTTGTGCACATTTTCCGTCAGCCGTTGGAAAATTTTTTCAAATGACGACATCGATGGCTGGAAATATGGCACCTGCCTAGTGGTGTCCATCTTCGACCCCCCTCACCACCACCACACAGATACGAGTCAGACTCACTTACCCACAGAGTTCTTTGAACTGATGTCACCAATGAGGTCCTAACTGCAGGCCCTGCAACTTTATTTGGGGACAGACCTTTGGGGCATTAGGAAAACTGTAGTGTGCTGTAGACAACTATTACCATAAGATATGTGACAGCTTTATTGAGTACAAATTAACAATCCAACACTTTGTTGTTTTAGACATGGCAGTCGAGTTAGGGGAGGTTCAGGCAGTCTTACTGGTGGTCATACAGCTCTGTCAGCGCAACTCAAACAAGATGGATGAGGCAGGAAGAGAGGTAAGCCTAGCACTGTTCCTAATCTGAAAAAATGGTAGCTGTAGTGAAGAGGTTTTAAAGCTTTATGGAAGACTTCTTTAACTTTGGGTAAATGTACATTATACTTTTAGATGTAGTTGGATTTGATCCTAGATGGATTTGGGGATTTCATTTATGTTCCAAAAGGTTTCTTTTTCTCCCACCCAAATGTGACAGAAATAAGGATGCATGGTGTTAAAGAGTATTCCTGGTGAAAATCTGAAAACCTGTCTTAGTTCTGAGTTTCTTTTGCAGGCCCTGTGGTTCCCACTTCTGGAAGCTATGATGTCCCCGCAAAGAAAAATCAAGGATGTGGCAGAAAAGCACTATGTAGAAGGTAATAACCAGACAGATTAAAACAAGGCTGAACTGAAGATGCAGTTGTTTAGAGAGCAAGAAACTTCCTACTTAACACATGTCACACAGTTAAAGAGCCACTGACATATGACACTGACTACATTTGTATTAGTACATATCACACAGTCAAAGAGACACTGACATATGACACTGACTACATTTGTATTTTTAGTTTAGAATGGTCCAAACAACTTGAAAAAAATACTGTCACACCAAGGATCCCAAGTTTGGCTTACAGGTTTGTATTGGGATTAAGTACCTTTCAATTTAAACTAGAGCTGATTTCATCAGATATTCTAGTTTTTAAACAAACATATATATATATACAGCAGATGACTGTAAATAAGGGATCAACTGTGTTTTTACCTGCAGAATTTAAAGAGCTGACTCACCATGTGTTGAACAGTATGATGGGATACATTGCACTGCCAGCAATTCTGCAGAAGATCATGCAGGTGAGTTTTTGGATGAAGCTCATTGTAAGAGGTAGCTCATTGCAAGATTAATCTCACTGTAAGATGAAGCTCATTGTAAGATGAAGCTCATGTAAGGTGAAGCTGATGCTAGATGAAGCTCACTGTAACATGAAGCTCATTGTAAGATGAACCTCACTGTAAGATAAAGCTCATTGTAAGATAAAGCTGATTGTAAGATGAACCTCACTGTAAGATAAAGCTGATTGTAAGATGAAGCTCATGTAAGATGAACCTCATTGTAAGATGAAGTTGATTGTAAGGTGAAGCTCATGTAAGATGAACCTCACTGTAAGATAAAGCTGATTGTAAGATGAAGCTCATGTAAGATGAACCTCATTGTAAGATGAAGCTGATTGGGTGATTTTGTGGCTCGGCGCAATACGGTAACCCGAACGCTACCGATAATACGTATTGCTCCAGCGACCGTGACATTTTCATTAACTGCACCCATTACATATGGCTTGAACACAGCAAACCGTGTTGTCGATAATAAAATTTCCAGCTTCATCCGTTAATGTTTGTAGCTGTTTAATTGATTGATGAATTGATTAATGCTTGATTGTCTACAGATATATTCAAGATTTTCTCACTTTTACGATGGCGATCAGTTTCAAGCGGAGTGTCGGGTGTAAGCCATCGACTTTTGGCAAATTACTGACAAAGTTAGAAGAGTTGAAAACGCCTGTGGCGTTTAATTCTAAAATTTCAACCCTCCCACATTTACCGTGCTAAAGTGAACAACAATGACTGGATAAATAATCATTATTTCTAAAGTTCATTTAGAAAGTGGCGAGTACACGCCTGTGACTGTCGTAGTAGGGATGGGTGAGGCTGATGGGATGCAAACATTTGGTCACAATCCCATACACCCGCTTTATCTCTGGCCAGCGCAGACTACGGTTGTGGCCAACGTTAATTAATGAAGGAGGAACCATTGATACAACTGCTTCTGGTGCGAGTATTTGGCATTATCATTCCATTTAGCCTTGGGTCGTGATACAAGAATGCGAAGTTATCAATGATTAATGGGAAATAAAGACAATGTGCCTGAGGCGCCAGAGATGTTGTTCTCCCTTGTATATTTTATATATTCTTCTCGGGTAAGACGAACCGTTTGGTGCCCGCCTGAGTAAATTTGCCGGCTATCGACGACTCGACATAGTCGCGGGCTTGCAGCGTGGGAAATACCGAGCGACTTAACTCCATGATAAACTGAAAAACTACGCCTCTCAATCAAAACTGAGATATCAAAAGATGAACTTCAATTGAATTTTTGTCCTGATGATGTCTATCAAGCCAGATCTTGGAGATTGCTTTTGGAGACAGTATTTCATTCTCCTTGACGTTCGGTCTTTGTTATAAATCTGGGCGTATAACAGACGACTTGGGCCTGTGTGGTACATGTTCAGTTTGAATCGATGCAACTGTGAGAGCGACTGTGAGAGCGACCCTTAATCAAAGGCTTCAACAACATGGAGACAGCTTTGTTAAAAATGTTCGTGTATAAAACATCATTTGCATAACAGCTGTTTTTGTTACACCAGGGAAAAGACTATTTGGAGGGCACCGTCAAAGGACGGTCAGTTTTTCACATCGTTAAAAATTGATATTAAGCCTTGATGGGATGTATAAAAACTGTACAAGGTACATGATACCTCAGAACTAACATGTGAGATTTTTTGGAAGACAACGACCACTTATGTCCAAAGTCGCATAGTGGACGACATGAAACACTAATATGCGTAGCATAAAAACATTGTTGTGCATATGTGAATGGCTGTGGCAGAATACTCGCAATGCAAACAACTTTGCAAGATTTCGTCGTCTTTTAACATCTTTGTCATTGACAGTCTATTTGACAACGGGATCAGTACCGATAATTTTGAGCCAGACGTGTTTATTTCTGAACGATTTCAATGAAAATGACTTCGCTGCAAATCCTTAAATGCTAATCAGAATCGCCTTTTCGCGAGCAAGTTTGGGTATTTCAGAAATCGAGGAGTTCTTCTGTATCACCAAAAACGTATAACAACAGTGCAAATAGCTAAATTAAATTGATTCAAAATATCTATTAATAATACCTTGAGTATGGTTGAATTCGTATGAAATCTGTGTCGAGTTTCATTTCATGTCATCAGCATTTTAGATAAATACCTCAATTATCAGATATTTATTGAAGCGGCCGTGACACCAGTATGATCTTCGAAAACCCAGAGGCCTTCACGGCAAGTTCATTGCAAAAACTCGAACAATACAATTTAGACTTTGCGATGTGAATCAACTATTGCTGTTGGTGCTATTAGGACACTCGCTTCTAGGATGCTATTGCATGGATGGGGAAAAGCCACGCCTTATACCGTCGTCTCTGTCTTGGCGTTACGTCACCAGAAAAATGACTTAATCACGTGACTACATTAGCTCCTCCCATGAGGGAATGTTGTTTCCTCGCTCTTCAACAGGCCTACAATGTCTATACTGATCTATAAATAAGGATTTAAGCGTAACTTCCAGTGATAGACCTACCACTACTCAAAATTTTTGTGACTTATGTTTCGATGACAATATACGAGCGACCAAGTCCTCACCCAACTTGTACATCGACATCCAGCAGATGTTGGCGCTCTGAAACCACATTACCTGACTAAGCGCATGCTTGATGTGCGGAAAACGACGATTCTGTTTGACAGAAGGAGACAAGTGGCAGTTAAATAGACAGATAGGGCCGAGTTTGTGGGACGAGCCAACCTGAATAATTCATGTTTATCATCCACCATCAACTCAGAGCTGTAAATTAGTTTTTATGAGCATTTGTCCTCGACAGTTTAGTCTGATGCTCGAGATACATCTCGGGTCCGTTATTTCCGCAAACACCTCAAAGTATCCCTGGATTTTTTTTTACTTACCAGTACTGTAGAGCGTGATGTACATGTTGCTAAAGAAAAAACTACCATGGATGAAATATTTATATAGCTTGAAGGTGAAAGGGAAGCATCCAGGACGAGGTGTTCTTATGAAGCCATCTGAGAGTGCGTAGGTAGACGGATTGTGCACGGAGTGGAGAAATCTGAAGACATGAATACTGTATGAATCTGTAGACTTGGGAACGACTGTCTGTCACAGAAGAGGGGGAGGCGCGTGTGTTAAAAGGCGACACGGAAAGTTTTAAATCCTTGTTCAAATCTCTGGGAACAAAAGCCCAGATGAAACTTTGCTTCAAGTCAGTAGTTTATTAATCCGAGTTATTAGTAATTTACCCTGCGGCATTCGAACGTCACTTAAAAAGAGCTCAGACTTAAACAAATGGAGGAATTATGGTGACGTATATTTCATTCCAGTAATTTTTGGCTTCTTATGGTCGTTAATTGTAATTATGTGAATTCAACGTGATTACATAACGATATTATACATTTCACGCATATAAAAAAATCTAAATAAGACATTAATAGCCATTGTGAAGGGTCGAAAATGATTTATTTATTTATTTATTTATTTCATTGCTGTTTAATGCTGATTATTATCATCATTATGGTTTCTTTAAAATATGTAAAATATGTGATGACCCTGTTCGGATCTTGAACAGGGGATCTACAAGAGACGAATTCCGCTAGAGCTAAGCCTTTACCGCAGTCAATTTACTTTTACCAATGATGTCACACAGGAAACCCATCCCTCGTTTGACCCTAGACGGTTTGAAATCAGAAATTTATTTCTGCATCTAGCAAAAAGTTGGTGGTTTACTGCTACTAGTTGATGTGGAATGCTGGGTAAAGTGGTTTTCGGAATTATAAAGTACAGATGGCAACCATAATAAAATAAAACCGTTTTCTTTATGTCTTATCGTTGCTCACAATGTTAAGGATCTCATGGAAAGGTGCTTGCGTTTTGCTTTCAGACTGGTGTTCGGCGGCAGACGTTGCCAATTGCCTTACCGTGATTCTTTGGTATGTCAATAAAAACCCGTAATGATGCTTACATATAAAGTGCAAATGTACTTGTAAACACATCCATGTATATAGTCCGACATACACATATTCTATGCACATGTGTCTGCGATACATCAGCTGGCTACTGGGCTTATCGTAATGACGTTTTAGTAGAGAAATCAGGGAAAACCCTAAAGTTTTCCGGCGTCGAAATAAACGAAGGTGGCTATAATTGGTAAGTGGAATGAGATATATACACCGATCCGTTTTATTGCCTGATGTCACGCTTGATACCATCATCTAGTTGGAGTGGATATACAACAGCAATGAAAGAAAAACAGAGAAGAAAGAACAAAAAACACAAAGGAAAGCGTTTTACTTTGAAGCGGCCTTGCATATAAACAGTTCAAAAATGTATGCGTGTAAAAGAGATCGCTTGGAGGTTCAACAAGCGGTTGTCCAAATCTGTCATTCGTAGACGAAACCTCTATTTATATTTGCAAGGGAAATCTAAATGTCTGCTTTATGCTTCTTTTTCTGTCATTTCATTTTAATTAATACATTGATATGAATATACTTACACATTTTTGATAGTAGAAAAGACCAGGACCTTTATTAACATTATACCACGTTTCAAAATCTTATTTTGTATCAACGCCGACCTGACCTCCCCCATTTTCCAGAAAAGACGTTAAATTAAAAACATATGTTTGCCTGACAAGTTAAGGAAGAACGTTCTCCTAAATAACGGAATACTACCTTTGGAAAACGAAATTTGGAGAAAACTGAAACTAAACACCACTTATTCTTCTGACCTCCAATATCTCATCTCACATTACATTTTCGTCATTGGTGCTGACCAACTAAAATTTCTTCTGTATCATACAATACATGGTAGTGATACACGCTTTGCATGTCCGGCTGAGTAGCGTGTTACTGATACATTCTGCCATGCACAATCCCAGCTTGCGTTTGTCAGTGTAGCCGGAAAGGCCTTCAAGACTGTATACATCGAGGATTTTACAAACGATGCCATGAGGAACATGTTCAGCACAAGAGCTTCGCGGGAGTGTCATGATGCTTGCCTCAGGGAAGAAAAACTTAAGATAACGAGGGACTTCAATTTTAAATGCATCCAATCGCTTTTATCATTTCACAGACATTCCATTCTCTGGCTTTGATGAGGTAACCAATGGTACGTTGCGAAGGCCCCTCCCGTTTTAGTTCTTATTTTATCTCCATTGTTTTTTTGGAAAAACCACCTACGCAAACCCCTCACCCCACCCGACCACCGACGCCCTCACCTCTACCATCCACCCATCATTTATACTCAAGTTAACACCTATCCAACCAATCGCCATTTTCGTACGTGGGAAGGTCTGTCAGAAATCTGCGGATGGTCATGGGTTTACGACAGGTTCTTACCAGTTTATTCCCATCTTAATGCTGGTTCTCGTCGTATAATATATGGCGTAAAATCCCAATCAAAACAATCAATAAATAAATAAACCGCCATTTTCCTCTATTGAACTTGAGTCATCAACAGAAAAACTTATCACCAACAACCACCATCTAGTGTAACTACATGTGGGTAAACATGCAGAATTCAGCATAAAAAAAAACGGCTGTTATAAATAAGTAATGTATTGCATGGCGTATTGGCGGGGTAGTTGCGTGAGCTAGTGGAAATGTGCTATGTGAGAGCACGGCCACTGTGCCCATAAAACAATGGAGACAACCCAGCCTCTTGTCTAACAATCAGAACTGTGATCGTTAAAATGAATCAATTGTGACAGGCTATTCCTTACAGGCCCATTGTTTTCCATTGAAAGAAATGAGTCCGTTTATTATCTTAGTTAGTGCCCTATCTGATGCTTCTTGCTGTTTCATGCAATTCATCTTTAGGAGTGCACGAATCTTAAACACTAGACAGACAATGTGCGGAATTCCTTCCAAGCCTTAAACAGGGGATTTGTAGACGCTTTCTTCGCTCATAGTGTCATGGTGGCAAGTGGTCGACAGCGCTTAGGTTGGTTTGATTGTTGAGAAGATTCCCTCATGTCCATTGGGCTGTGGGAAATCCTCTTAAACAAATAAAGAATTAAATTAAAATTATGTAGCCGTTTGCTCAGGTATGTGTTCGATGGAGAACGCTTGTCTTCCGCCAATATGCCGTCATATGTTGAAAGGTTGGTCAGTAACTTGTCAAACGTCTGCGGTTTCCCCCGGGCAGGCACTCCGTTTTGCTCCACACATAAACTCATCGTATTTGACTGTATAATGCATAAGTGGACACACAAGACATAGACAGTTGAGCGAACATTCGAGTCAAAAAATTCCTGTCGCATTTTACTTCAACATTAAATCGCAAGAGCTTACGGACTTGTATAATTTAGATCTTTGACTGACAAAACCTCAGAATTGACAGGGTAATAATCTGACGTATATTATGAGCAGGTATAACAGTGCACGTAGACATTTCAGTACAGGTGTACCAAAGCAATGTCACGAATTGTCCCTTAATTGGTCGAAATGAATTCACACGCAATTTATACCGAAGAGACAAGTGAGACATGAACTAGGGACACCTGTGTACAGACTGGATTCATTAGGCAGATGTGCTATCAACCTCAAAGCTACAATTCTGCTCTATAATACAAGCCGGAGTATATTGCAGACACAATAAATCATTTCTGCGCGCACGTGCATGATTAAAAGTAAATATTAAAGACGATATTTTGAAATTAACACTGTTATATGTTCTCTTATTAATTTCAATTATTTCTGAAATATCTCATTACAGCTCTACAAGTAGACATATATGTATAGTTTATAAAGAGTAAGGAATAGTTAACTGATCCCCTGGAAATCAGATTCCCGTCTTAAGTGCTCCATATGTAGGCCAAATCGCCTTGCGATGGCTTCTCCATGGAAAGCTGAGATGATAGTTTCATACCATCATTATTTGATTTCCATTCCTCACAGCTCCGAATGATGCACACTGTCTCCTGTCCTTTGTACATGTAATGCTCTAATGAATTTTATTCATCTAATACCGAACATATTGACTTTCTTTAAGGTTATTAACGCTTTAGCAGCCAGATGTGGTCGTGCGGATTGTAACCCACCAAAGCTGCTTTGAGAGTTGCATTAAACAAAATATGTGAGACAGAGTATGTCTGCTACGCCAAGGTGGTAACAGAATCATCTCAGTTTGGATAAATCACAAAGTAGCATGCGATTTACAAAATGTGTCCGTGGAAACTTTAAATGTTAATGTCAGGCGACGAATTCAAGGCGGTTGCGGTTTGATAAGACCAGACTGGTGTAAGTCCTTTACTTCCGGTTAACCAGAAGACTTTTACTCGTAAAGAAAGGTTATCTGGATACCTGGTTTTAACTAACTGTGGTTTTTAATAAATCAGCACGATATGTCATTGGGTATTGATGCGATAGTTCGAATGCTGTTGTGATATGACCATGAACTTCTTACCGATTTAAATAAGTTCTTTCAATCGCTTGGCTACCAGCCTCTGAAGCTTTAACACGAGGTCTAAGTTTGCTTAAATATGCTAAGCAATGAAACTCTGTATAATATGAGCAGATCTGGTCTGTGATGCGAATAATCCAGAATTCGCTATTCTTACGATGAAGGCCATAATCCAGGCTGTATCGCGATACTTGTAAGCCTTATTCGTACGCCTTAATACAGCCTATATCGATGATATGATTCCCTGTTTCCAGAACATGTAAACCGATATACATAGAGTTCATATCAAGTCGAATCAGAACGAGTTTAAAAAGGTATCCATTAAGGGCTATGCAGTCACACAGTATTTGTTCCCGGGTTGCATTCCCAGGACTGTTAGGCAGAAAGAGAAATATTATTATGTAAAGGAAAATGAAGCGTAGTTGTTTCCTGGTTTTCCGGACATCCTACTTTTATATACAGTACATCTTATCTTATGTCTACGTGTTTGGAATACTTCAGAATAAAGCAAGAGTTGGAAAGACAAAATCATTACTCATACAATATAAGAGATGTGCATCTCTTTTACAAGGGTTTTTGAATTTATAGCTTTCGTCTGTGAACTCGTTTATTAAGGAGCTAAGAATGAAATCAGGATATATGTATGTTTGGTAATGAAGTGAGGTGTCGAAACAGTTTTTACACCAGTGTATGCCGTAAGGCCACAAACCGGCCAAACGTGTCACACAGATCTTACAGGTCATACAGGCCACATAGGCCAAACAGGCCATACATGTTACATAGGCCACACATTCCAAACAGGCCATACATATCAAACAGGCCATGCGTGTTTCACAGAAACTGAAGGTCATGCAGGTCACACATCAGGTCACACATTCCATACACACATGCCATACATGTTACAAAGGCCATACATATGAAACAGGCCATACATGTTACACAGGCCACACATATCAAACAGGCCATATATGTTACACAGGCCATACATATCAAACAGGCCATACATGTTACACAGGCCACACATATCAAACAAGCCATACATGTTACACAGGCCGCACATATCAAACAGGTCATACATGTTACACAGGCCACCCATATCAAACAGGTCATACATGTTACACAAACCACACATATCAAACAGGCCATACATATTACACAGACCACACATTCCAAACAGGCCATACATCCCAAACAGGCCATACATCCCAAACAGGTCATACATGTTACACAGACCACACATATCAAACAGGCCATACATGTTACACACACCTTGCAGGCCATGCAGATCTCAAAGGACATGTAGGGCGTGCAGGCCACACAGGCAATTTTGTGCCATATATAAATGTCATATTTCATATCATATACATGTCACGACTGTCATGCACGTCACATATGTCACATAATTGCAATGAATATGGCAAATGCCATATACATGCATTGTATGGCATTGTATGGCTGGTGAGTTTATACAAAGTCTAAAATGCTGCACCCTGGCTTGTGGCTGCAAGGCATTATCCTGCATTCATAAGTAGACTATACAACAACCACAGGGTTTATCGCCACACCTGAAACACGTTGCTCTGCAAACCATATATTTCATGTCCACATCCATTATTCATATTGCATTTATTCACTGTACAGTGGTACCAAAGCGATGTTTGAATTACTTGCATGTTGTGCTAAATGTCTATACATTGATGAAACAACAATATATTTACTAGATGTAACTAAACATCAATTTTCTAAAAGACAAAATCGACAAATTTCATGATGTTATAAGTATTATAACTTATGTACCAAAGAAGATATACCTCACATCTGTTTATTATGAACATTTTGAAGTGGTTTGTACTATTTGCAGCCATCAGCTACTTTGCCTAAACCACCTAGCATTTTTCTCAATGCAAGCATGTAATCCGTAAATATTAATCTTGCAGCTTGAGAGTTGACAGAGAGTTATCCTTCCTGCCCATTGAACCATTGAACATTGAATTCCTTGAGAACAAACATACGTTTCGACAATTTCAGAAGACATAGCACGGAAATATTGAAGAACGATTTGAAAAAAAGAATGCCCCAATTGTTCATAGACTGACACAGTTATGGCTTTTTCTCTATTTGAATGGACAGTCTGTTAGAATTGACAGTCTGATCTAATGGATGATGGCGTCTCAACGCGATTTGCCTAAGTATCACTTGCTGTATTCACCGCGGAAACCATCAGTCTTGTCAAATAGTTTCTGTAATCATACATCTCTACCCCACCCCACCCCACCCCCTCAGATTTTCTTGAAGTACGGTTACCTGCATACGGTAAGCATATAAATGGTTCTCAGTTTCTTCAGCTCTCATTCCTGTTCTTTCTAAACGACCCCTTCCAACTAGATGAGAAATCGTCCCCTGTCACTGCCAGCGATGATTACCAGTCTGCTCACAGTGACAGATCTTCTGCGAAATGTTCTTGAGCCTGTATCGTGTCTTGTTTAAAAATACACCGGCTAATATCTCTTCCCGTCAGATCTATAAAAAGTTCGATTTTAAGCAAGTTTCTTCTTACCTACTAACTATGTCGTGAATATATGAATTGATCTTTGTCAGACATTTGTCAAAATGGTAAACTGATAAACACATGTAACTTTTCTGTAACCCAATGTTATGGCGTACTGACTTCTAACAAGTGGCTCGTCGAATCAGACTTACAAAGTAAGACATGGCTTACATATTTTGGATACATGTATATATCCATGTATCCTTATAAGTAAATAAGGCTGAGTTTTGCCTGGTTCATTAATGTTTTCCTTAACTCATGTTACTAAACAAAAAAGCATCACCAAGTGACTGGATTCGAACTGTTCAACTCATGTAGCGACTGAATTGCCAGTCCCGCGAGTAACCTCTGGTCCACGGTGAACAAAAAAGTACAGTGCATGAATTATTATGGTTAATGCAAAGTTTCAGTGTCCTTAAAAAAGGTATAACTTTTTTTCTTCGATTTACAAAAATATGATTACGTGAACCAGCATAATACATTAGAATAGCTTACAACTTTCAAACTTAATCAAATATGCACAAATAATTTTGGTTCACATGATCATGTTTTATTATGATGGGAAATCCCTCAGCATAACGCCTTAAAAGAGTAAAATTTGCCTTTCACCCTACGTTTGCCCTGTGATGAAACAAAAAGTATGAATCAGATCGCTCCAATCTTTCAGAAATAACGTATTATAACTGTAATTACACTTTAAATTCAAGTAAATTTTCCCTGTTTTTCGGCATAAAAAAAATTACACCTCTCTACTGCTCTACCTTGGGACAATCACCCGTCTACTTGCAAAATTTATTTATTTATTTGAGTGGCGTTTTACGCCGCACTCAAAAATATTTCACCTATACGACGGTGGCCAGCATTATGGTAAGAGGAAACCCGGGGTAAACCCACTATTGTTGCCAGGCCTTCCCACGTAGGGCTGGAGACGAAAACAGAATGAGTTAGACTTTTGAACTCACAGCGATCGGCCCCGTCATTTTATTGAAACGTTCTCTGCTCTACACTATTGCTTCTTATTCCGACATTTTGATTCGTACTATTTATTTTAAAGTCAGTGTCAATCGCAGAATTTCAGCCAACAGAATGTTATAGTCGGGAATGATGACTTCTGTTTTTAAACCTTTACTCTGATAATTGAAAAATCACTGTAGACATAACCTGCTCGAATATGATATAGGAAGAATGGTATCTCTGCGACGTTCTCAGTATCTCAGTGACGTTATCAATATCTCAGTGACGTTCCCGTTCTTATCGTGAGAAGATAAAAGAGCGCCACATGAGTTATTTACTATCGCAAATGTTCCTTATAATTGGACGTATTGGAATGAACTGATATCATATCGACATGGGCCAGTCGTAAAGATTTCCTGAAAGTATAGGCAAGGCTACCACGTTTGGACACAAAACTCGACAAACCAAGAATAACACTGGCTTTCACTTCACTCCTTTTCAGTAAAGCTGGTGTGAAAATATATATACACACTCAGTGCGATATTGTGAGGGTTTGTTTGATTTCATTTGGTTGGCGCCGTACTCAAGAATATTTCACTTACACGGCGGAAGTCAGCATCATGGTAGGAGGAAGCTGGACAGAGCCCAGAGAAATCTACGATCATCCACAGGTTGTTTTGTATTAAGGAATTACTGTGTGTCAGAGAGCAAAACATGCATGCAATTGGCCAGTCGGAAATAGTTGTCATGCGTTTAATGAATTTTACACTTTGCATTTTCACACTTCAATTATCAAATTTACCGTGTGTATAGGGAATAACAAGCAATCTGCTGAATATTTTGCGTTAATTAATATCTCGATGAACGCACACACATTTGTATATGTGTATTTAAAAACAGACCCAGGTTATTTCGTGCCTAAAAGATGAACTGTATATAATACATTCCTTTATTGCATTGTACACGAAAATGAGTTTCAAGGAACCAATCTTCACCCAGCATAAATATTTAAGAAAATAAAATGGCGATTTTAATTTGACACGTCGCAGAATATTCAAAATTTTCAAGGAAAACGACCAGTTATTCCAGATTCCCTCTCTCTGTTAATTTTTTTTCTTAATTTCTGAAGAATGAAAATCTGGATTCTTACAATTTCTTTATCCATTCTTTTCCTTTTTTTATCCCAGTAACCAGAAGAAATGTCATAGTCAATTTTTGAAAGCTGTGCAATGATAAATATTCATATGCGATTTAATTATTTCAAAACACGACCAAAATTCAATTTCTAGAGCACAGCTCTTTTAATGTTATTACAAATATCCATCCATCAGTGATTTTACTGACTGCAATGTAATATCACTTGTAAATGGAGAAAACGGGTAATCCCATAACACTTAAGGCTAAAAATTTTAGATCACTTATTTTCTGGTGTGACACTCAACTTAAGGGAACAGACAATATGCTGATCGGGATAGCATTAGTCCATTGTTTCTGTTTTGGGCACCGCATTACGCGTGTTAGGCATGACATTCCAATGAGCTTCCGACAAGACATACTGGCAACGAGACGAGCTTACTGCGAGGAAATGCTGTCGTTATACGATATAAGGCATGTTGAAATCAAGGTTTC